>OX336371.1:2035000-2635000 GCA_946902895.1 Fragum fragum | reverse complement strand
TGTCAAATCAAAGGACTGAAAGCACTGATAGAATTTGTTTTTCAAAAATCAATAGTTCTTTAAGAAATCAACTTCATAAACAACTCTGGCAGGAAAAGTACAAGCAGAAGGTGTAGACTAAGATCAGCCTGCACATAAGTGCAGTCTGATCTTAATCTACTCCTCCTGCAAAAACCGGAATAGGATCAGCATGACAAGGGTTAAGTTTGTACAAGAAAAAAAAATCTGTTCAGAAATGGCAGTGCTAGGGGAGGCAAAGGTGGATGGGGTACATAAGTTTACATAGTGATAACTTTGAATATCTTTTTCTACCAAACCAAAAGACCTACAGCTCTGATATTTGGTATATGGCATCACCTAGTGGACCTCCATCAATATTGTATAAATTTTAACCCCAGGGCCAAATCAACCGTTACTGGACGTCAACATTTTAACACTGGCTAATATAGTGAAAATTTCAAAAATCTTCTTCTCCCAAACTAGAGGGCCCAGAGCTTTTATATTTGGTATTTAGCATCATCTGGTCAATTTCTTTCAAATCATGGCCTCAGAGACAGAATTAGCCCATTCCCAGAGGTCACAAGTTTTACAAAGGGCTTATATAGTGAAATTTTCAAAAATCTTCTTCTCCCAAACTGGAGGGCCTAGATCTTTGATATTTGGAAGACAGTATCATCTGGTGGACCTCTATCAAGATTGTAAAAATCTTTTCCTCAGGATTAAAATTAGCCCATTTCCGGTTGTCACAAATTTGATATAGGCTTATACATGTATAGTGGAATTTGTAAAAATCTTCTTCCCCAAACAGGAAGTCCTAGAACTTTGATATTTGGTAAACAGCATCCTCTTGTGGACCTCTATCAAGATTGTACAAATTATTGCCTCGGGATTAAAATTAGCCCATTCGTGAATGTCACAAATTTAACCTAAGCTTATATAGTGGAAACTTTGAAAATCTTCTTCTCTCAAACAGATAGGCCAAGAGATTTGATATTTGGTATATAGCCTCATCTGGAGGATCTCTATCAACATTTTATGAATTTATATGGCCCTAGGGTCATAATTAGCCCATTCGTGGATGTCACTAATTTTACATAGGGCTTATATAGTGAAAATTTAAACTCTACTCCCAAACAGGAGGTCCTAGAGCTTTAATATTTTGTATTTAGCATCTACTGGTGGCCCCCCCATCAAGAATGTATAAATTATGTCCCCAGGGTCAGAATTAGCCCGTTCCAAGATGTCCCAAGCTTTACATAGGCTTGTTAAGTGAACATCTTCTTCTCCAAAACTAAAGGGCTCAGAGATTTGATATTTGGTATATAGCATCATCTGGAGGATCTCTATCAACATTGTATGAATTATGGCCCCAGGGTCATAATTAGCCCATTTCCAGATGTCACAAATTTTACATAGGGCTTATATAGTGAAAATTTAAAACTTTTCTTCACCAAAACAGGAGGGCTTAGAGCAATAGTATTTGGTATACAGCATCATCTGGTGGACCTCTATCAAGATTGTATAAATTATGGCCCAAGGGTCAGAATTAGCCCGTTCCAAGATGTCACAAGTTTAACATAGACTTGTTTTTGTGAAAACTTTTAAAAAATCTTTTTCTCCCAAACTAAAAGGCCTAGTCTTTGATATTTGGTATGTAGCATCATCTGGTGGACTTGTATTTGTTTTTGTGCTCTTTGGACTCAGGTGACTGATAAGGCCCTATGGGGTTCTTGTTGCTCCTTAAGTATCATTTCTGAAAAAATATTGTTCAACAAAGATGTAAGTCAAATGCTGAGGTATAAAGCCAATAATGATAGACCTTGAACTTGTCTTAGAGTTATATTTAATGTATCTATGAGTTAAGTTTCAGCAGACAGACAGCTGTTAAACAATACATACCGATTTTTCGAGGGGAGGAATAAAAAGGAGAAATTGTCAATACCTTTTGCTGTGCTTAATACAGACATAATCAGGGCCTTCTGCAGTCTGAAATATCTACTGCTAGATTTTTTAATTGTTAAATACAAAAAGTGATCAATTCCTCATATTAAACGAAATCTGTCTCATTCTAAAATTCATTCACAGTACCAGCCTTAGGAGGTTTGGGGTATTTCTGGGACTAATGTTGATTTTACCCAATAGTATACTGATATTATATCTTTTGGTGAGAAAAAGAGGAGGGAGAGAGAGAGAAAGTCAGAGAGAGGGGGGTGGAGAGAGAAAGGGGGAGAGAAAGTGTAATCAAAGCGTCCTTTATATTAATGTCATGGGTACGATTCCTGGCGGCAGCACATATCCTTTCCGACAATTATCTCTCAACAATGTGTGATCAATCGTAAACCTGATTGTGATAGCAGCTTTGAAAGGATGTAATGGTGGTACTGGTGCAAGACATACCAGGAATCCATTGTTAGGTGACTCACCATATCACTGAAAAACTGTTGATAGCGGTGTTAAATCCCATTTAGACCATCAAATATCCTTTATATTAAGCTCATATGTAAAGCTTTCCTAAACTCAAGACCCTCCATTTTTTCTTTCACTAAATAATGTGAAATTCTTACCTTGTAATTCTTAAAATTCAATGTAACTGGAAAGATTCTAGTGTTTTTAGCATTATGGCATAATCTGAAAAAGATATTCCAGACTCAACATCCAAAGAAATACAGATGCTCCTTTAACAGCTTCCTTTGAACTGTTAATACCCTCAATGTTCAGTATTGTTTGTATCCAGTTGAGTTAAAGGAAGCATTGGGAAAAAGGGTCACTAACAAATTTCAAGAAAACGGTCATTAATCACTCACTCAGCTCGTGATTAAAAGCTTTTAATTTTGCTTATACTTTCTGAATGCTTGTATCAAGGATCATCATAGGTTCACAAAATACTCTCATCATTTATTGCTTTTCACTTCAAACCAAGTTTCTTGACCCTTTGACCTTGACATTTGACCTATTTTGGAAAAACTTTTACCTTGCTGATATTTTTACCTAGGACCCAATTATTTTATTTATTTATCAGGTAAAAATCTCACTTACAATTAAGCCATTACCTCTCATTAACTCCTTTTGACGCTCCTGTAAAATAATACTAAGGGAAACAGTGTAGGAAAAGGTGAAAGGGCTTGTAAAATTTCTCCTTTTTCCACCAAGTTTTCTACCATATTTTATTGCTTTTCTAATTATAAAAACTTATAAATGTGACATTTATCTTTGACCTTCGTATGAAAAACTTGACCTTCATCTAAATTTGTAGATTCCTTTCTGTACCCAGGACAATCCAATCTGGGATAATGTACTCAGTTGGGGTTGGCTTTCAGTATAGATACCCTGTTATCTTGCCTCTGGGCTTGTCATGAGCAATTTCTTCTTTTTCCACAATGTATTTTATACACCACCAGAGGCGGTCGTATATTGGCGTCATCTTCTCCGTCTGTCTGTGTGTCTGTACATACGTACATACGTCCACTTTTCTTGTGAGCACAACTCCTCCTAAATTTCTGGTTGGATCTTTTTAAAACTTGGTAAATGTTATCACCTTAATTGGTAGATGTGCATGATGTAAGGATTTTATGGTTCATTGATTTTTGCCTCAGTTATGCCCACTTAAAACTTAGTCTCAGGGGCTTATTGAAATTGCAGCCTTGTGAATGTGAAACAATATTCGGGCTTAACAGAGACATTGATGCTGAAAACATTTACCAAAAAAGATTGTAATTTTGTAAGTGCATAGTAATGGTTTCAGTTGACTTTGAAAAAAAAATAATCAGGATAATAAAAGACGCTGGTTAAGCTATCCTAGCTGTTTTTTTTATTATTATTATTAGTTGCAGTTTAAATAGGCGTTAAACCCCATTCAATCAATCAATCAATCAATCATAGCAAACAGTTTGAACTTGACAATTTAAAAAGGTAGTCTGCAAATGTTTTAAATTTGGTTCTGTCAAAATAAGTAGTGTCTATAATTATGTTCGTGAAACAGCAGCAAAGTGGTGTATATTGTGACTATGGCACTCTTGTTCAAGTATAAAATCACGGTGACATAAAATCCCAATCTTGAACTAAAATGGGTTAAACCTGAATGATTAAACAACTCGAACTTTCATTTTGCATATAGTGCAGTGACCTTGACTTTTGACCTAGTTTGATGAAATATTTGTTTATTTTAACATGTATCTAATATAATATATTTAAAATTGCATAAAGTTGTACGCTTTAAGTAGTGACCTTGACCTTTGACCGACAAAAAGAAGAACTTCATTGGATGACTTACTTAAACTGCTGTTATATATTTTCAATAAACAGTCAGCTTAAATTGTTATTGTGATCACCTTTCGTGTTGTCCGTCCGTCGTCCTTCGTGCGCCATCCATCAAAAATTTCTTTAAACCACATCTCCTCCCAAACCACAAGGCCAATTTGAACCAAATTTGGCAGAAATGTTGCTTAGGTGGTCCCCTTCAAAAATAGCTAAAAGAATTGAAATCCGTTTAAAACTGTGGTTGCCATGGCAACAAAAGTGAAATTTTAAAATAATCTTTAAAAATCTTCTGCTCCTGACCCAGAAGGCGTAGAGCCTTGATATTTTGCATGAAGCATCAGTATATTGACCTCTTTCAAAATAGCTAAAATCATGATCCTCAGGTCCCCAGGGGCAGAGCCCCAGGGGGGTGGGGTTAATATAGAAATAAAGAACGATTATTTAAATGACATCTCCTCCCAAACCACTTGGCCAATTTGAACCAAATTTGGCAGAAATGTTGCTTAGGTTGTCCCCTTCAAAAATAGCTAAAAGAATTGAAATCCGTTTAAAACTGTGGTTGCCATGGCAACAAAAGTGAAATTTTAAAATAATCTTTGAAAATCTTCTCCTCCTGACCCAGAAGGTGTAGAGCCTTGATATTTTGCATGAAGCATCAGTATATAGACATCTTTCAGAAAAGTTAAAATCATGATCCTCTGGTCCCCAGGGGCAGAGCCGGGGGGGGGGGGGGTTATATAGAAATAAATAACGATTTTTGAAATGACATCTCCGCCCAAACCACTGGGCCGATTTGAACCAAATTTGACAGAAATGTTTCTTAGGTGGTCCCCCTTAAAATTAGCTAAAAGAATTAAAATCTGTTTAAAACTCTGGTTGCCATGGCAACAAAAGTGAAATTTTAAAATATTCTTTGAAAATCTTCTTCTCCTGACCCAGAAGGTGTAGAGCCTTGATATTTTGCATGAAGCATCAGTATATAGACATCTTTCAGAAAAGTTAAAATCATGATCCTCGGGTCCCCAGGGGCAAGCCCAGGGGGGGTGGTTATATAGAAATAAATAACAGTTTTTTAAATGACATCTCCTCCCAAACCACTGGGCCGATTTGAACCAAATTTGGCATAAATGTTTCTTAGGTGGTCCCCCTTAAAATTAGCTAAAAGAATTGAAATCCGTTTAAAACTGGTTGCCATGGCAACAAAAGTGAAATTTCAAAATAATCTTTAAAAATCTTCTCCTGACCCAGAAGGCGTAGAGCCTTAATGTTTTGCATGAAGCATCAGGATATTGATCTCTTACAAAATAGCTAAAATCATGATCCTCGGGTCTCCAGGGGCAGAGCCAGGGGGGGGGGGGTATAGGCATGAAGCATCAGTTCACAGACTTCTTTCTTATTTCTGAAATTATAACCCATGGATCAAGAGGGAGGAAAAAGTTTTTTCCTTCTTTCAAAACAGCACTAAAACCTTTGAATTTGTTATTTAGACTTTTGGATCCCCAGGCTTATAGTCTTTATATGTAATTGTGGCCCACTTGTTTCATAATCCTAACCTTAACATGAAATTAGACTGTTGAAAGAAAAAGAGCCTTTATCTCAGGTGAGCGCCCCAGGGCCAACGGCCCTCTTGTTCAACTAGTATCTTACAATTTGCATAAGTCTTAAATTTTGATATCTGGTAACTGATTTACCTGAACTCCCATAAAGTGATGCTTTCAAAGGCCCCTGAATAAGAAAGCTTTGAAATCATTGTTGAAAATGAAAAAATTGCTTACTACAAGCAATTTCTCAATTATCCACAATGTTTTCTACCCCAAAAGACAAAGATTTTTAAAATTCCATCCACCAAAAACTGTGTGTACTATTTCTTTCAATTTGGACCGGTCTAAAATTTTGTTGTGTGGAAATGGGTTAAAAGAAAGAAATCATAAAATCAGCGTAAGAGAAGTAGATATGGTGTTCCTGGGGTGACACGTTTCTCACGTACAGAGAGCTAATTGATTCTCAGTTATTGATTAGAGTGTATGGTGAAAAGACAGGCAGTGTAATAACGATGTTTCAATTATTCATAAAACCCCACAGAAGAAAGTTTTACAGACCGTTATTAAATACTGGTGTTCTACATATAAATATAGTACATATTTATATGCACAGTCATATTCTTTGCTAAATGCAACACTATAACATTTATTTACAACCTTCAACACTTTGAAAACATTGTGGAAAATGAAAAATGGTTGTGACAAGCAATAATCTCTATTACCTAAAAGACAAAATAGACAAAATTCATGACCTAAAAAATGTGATCTGCAACTTCTTGTTAGATGAGTCTTAAGTTTGGTCATCTGGCAATAGATTTGTGCATCCTTATGGATTTCTGTCAGGAGTGTTTCTTGTTAAATGATAATGTCCCCACTGCCTCCACCCTATTTTGCTTTAAATGCCTTAATATTGTATTTAAGTGTTGATCTGAATGATATTTTGGTTAAGTTGGATATTGGGTCACATGGGATAACAAACTTAGGTCACTATGCCAAATCTTAAATTACCTCGTGTGCTCTCTAGAGGCCACATTTTTGTCTCAAATGAAGGTTTCTGTCCATAATGTCTTGGTTAAGTTCCATAGTGGGTCATGTGAGATCAAAAAGTAGGTCACTAGGTTAAATCTTAGAAATACCTTAAGTGCACTCTTGAGGCAACATTTTTGTTACAAATTCCTTGATATTTGGTGAGAATATTTGTCTGAATACTATTTTGGTCAAGTTTCATATTTGGTCATAATTTTGTGGAGAGATACCCGTGGAGCACTCTAGAGGTCACACTTTTGCCTCAATAATATCTTGGTCAAGTTTGAAATTTGATCACTTTGGCTCAAAAAATAAGTCAATAGGTGAAATCTCATAATACTTAGTGTTCTCTCTAGAAGCAATTTTTGAGGCTCAAATATCTTTATATTTGGTCAAAAAGGTTTTTCTCTTTGATAGTTTAAGTTCATCTTTTGGTCAATTTCAGTGAAAAAGTAGGTCACTAGGTCAAACCTTTGAATAATTTTGTACACTGTGTAGGGGCTACATTTATGGCCTAAAAATCTTAAAACTTGGTTGAAATCAGTCTAAAACTCTGGTTATCCATGCTCACAAAAGTGAAAATTGATTAAATTTTGAAAATCATCTCCTCCTGAACAATTAGGCCTAGAACCATGATATTTTGCATGGAATTAACATCAGTTTATGGACCTCTTGAACCTATTTCCACAAAATGACGCTTTTTGACACCCCTCAGGAAAAAAATTAGGAAAACGTGTAAAATGAAGTAGAGCTTCATTTTACACAACGCTTTCAACCCAGAAAGTTGAAAAGACCTAAAATTTCTCAAGCTTTAAATTGTCATCTGCAACTCCTTTCGATTTGGATGACTTGAAAATTTTGCAAACTGGTAATGGGTTAAAACTTACCAACATTGTGACGCCATGTTTAACAAGGGCAGACCTGGTTTGGCCTATTAACCAGTTACCACACAAGAACATTGTAGACCAGTCCAAAATGAAAGCAGCTGCAGGCCATAACTTCAAGTTGATGAAATTTTAAAAATCTTTGACTTTAGAGGCAGAAAACATTGTGGATAATGAAGAAATTGGTAACAAGCAATTTCTTCATTTTCCATATTTTTTTAAAAAAGCCCTTTTTCTTCAGGGGCATCAGAAAGCATCATCATGTGGTAATGGTTGCCTTCAAATATAACCTCCCTTTACCAGAATTATTCTGAATGTATTCTAGTGGAACTTTTTAGAAATATTAAATAAGAAACAAAATAAATTGCTTTTGATATATACAATCAAGGAAAGACTTACACTCATAAAATCAAAGAGAGATATGTATTATGTAATCTTTATTTATTATTGTCAGCCCGATTAGCTCAGTTAGTAGAGCAGTTGACTTCAAACCTCAAGATAACGGATTCAAACCCTGGGCTGACCAAGCTAACAAACGAATTGTCTTTTGGATGTGACATTAAACAGAGGCCTTGTGAGACATTGGTGTCTATCAAGCATCTTGAAGAACCAGGTAAGGCTTGCAGCTGCTTTTGGTTCTGTATCCATGCACTATTTCCCGTAACAATTAATCATCTTCTGGGGGTGTCGTTTGTATGAGCATATACTACAGTAGTGACAATAAATAAATGGATATACACATTGATCCATGGAAATCTGAGCAAAACACCATACGCTTTAGACAGAGAAATCAACTACATGACTTTACATTCTACAGTTTCAGTTTAACCTGTTACTAGACAACGAAATTTAAGACTGCTCAAAATTGAAAGAAATTGCACACAACAATTCTTTGCTCTACTGGCCGCAGACCAGAAGAGCTATAGGGACTCATTTGGCGTCCATACTTTTGTCCAGCCATCCATCTGTCTGTCTGCAAGTTTTCCTTGTCTACACAGTTTTCATTGGATAATCTACAATCTTTCACAAAATGATGATCACAGGGATCATTCATTCCTATTTAAATTGGGTCTGATCCATCAAAACACAGGAAAAGGGACCGTATGAAAATTTAATTAAAAAATCTGTGTTCATGTAATGAAATACACTTTTTTTATTGGATTCTTTTTCAAACTTTCTTAGTATGATTGTACCATCAAAAGTAATGTTCGTTTCAAATTTGGTCCAGTCCGTCAAGAAACACGGGAAAAGGGGCATTGTGAAAATTTGATTAAAAATCCTCCTTAATACCATGAAGTCCACAGTGTTTATCAGATTGTCTTCAAACTTTCACAGAATGACTGTACATCATCAGGATTGTTCCTTTTTAATTGGGTCTGATCCATCAAGTACCACGGGAAAAGGGGGCCTCTAAAAAATTTAATTAAAAGATCCGCGTTAACACAATATAGCCCATACATCTCGTTAGATTCCCTTCAAACTCTCACATGATAAATGTGCTATTGTTAAGATTATTTCTTTCAAAATTTGGTTAGTTCCGTCTAGTATTATGGGAGAAAGGGCCTTTCATCCAAAAATCTTTCTAAACATATTAAATTCAACAGATTTTAATGGATTCTGTTTGAAAATTTCACAGATTAGTTGTACTATCATTAGGATTGTTTCATTGTAAATTGGGTCTGATCTGTCAAGTATCACAAGAAAAGGTGCTGTATGGAAATTGTAGTACAAAACCCTTGTTAACACATTATAGTCCTCAGTTGTTGTTTTTTTCTCATCAAACTTCTATACAATGATTGTACTATCATTAGGACCATTCCTTTTTATATGCCCGTCGAAGACGTGACGTATTATGGGATCACCCGTGGCATCCAGGCATCCAGGCGTCCGGGTGTCCGGTCATCTGGCGGTGTCCACTTCTTTGTCCAGAGCATAACTCTGTCACCGTAAGTCTGATTGACTTAAAACTTGGCAGTTATATTCTTCTCATCAATACGGAGTGCAGTGCACAAGACCCATAACTCTACCTGGCCTATTTTTTGAGTTATTGCCCTTTGATGTTTTTTATACTTGAATCTTGTCCGGAGTATATCTCTAAAAGTATAACAGCTAGGATCATGAAACTTCGTGGGTGTATAGATCTCGGCAAGGGGGAGTGCAGTGCACAAGAACCATAACTCTACCTGGCCTATTTTTTGAGTTATTGCCCTTTGTTGTTTTTCATACTTGAATCTTGTCCGGAGTATATCTCTAAAAGTATAATAGCTAGAATCATATAATTTTATTGATGGATAGAGCTCACCAAGTGGGAGTGCAGTGTACAAGAACCATTACTCTACCTGGCCTATTTTTTGAGTTATTGCCCTTTGTTGTTTTTCATACTTGAATCTTGTCCAGAGTATATCTCTTAAAGGATTATAGCTAGGATCATGAAACTTCATGGGTGTATAGATCTCACCAAGGGGGAGTGCAGTGCACAAGAGCCATAACTCTACCTGACCTATTTTTTGAGTTATTGCCCTTTGTTGTTTTTCATACTTGAATCTTGTCTGGAGTATATCTCTAAAAGTATAAAAGCTAGAATAATGAAATTTAATTGATGGATAGAGCTCACCAAGTAGGAGTGCAGTGTACAAGAACCATAACTCTACCTTGCCCTTTTTTTGAGTTATTGCCCTTTGTTGTTTTTCATACTTGAATCTTGTCCGGAGTATATCTCTAAAAGTATAATAGCTAGGATCATGAAACTTCATGGGTGTATAGATCTCACCAAGGGAGAGTGCAGTGTACCAGAACCATAACTCTACCTGGCCTATTTTTTGAGTTATTGTCCTTTGTTGTTTTTCATACTTGAATCTTGTCTGGAGTATATCTCTAAAAGTATTATAGCTAGAATCATGAAATTTATTGGATGGATAGAGCTCACAAAGTCGGAGTGCAGTGTACAAGAACCATTACTCTATCTAGCGTACATTTAAAGTTATTGCCCTTCGTTGTTTTTCATACTTGAATCTTGTCTGGAGTATATCTCTAAAAGTATAATAGCTAGAATCATGAAATTTCATGGATGGATAGAGCTCACCAAGTGGGAGTGCAGTGTACAAGAACCATAACTCTACCTTGCCTATTTTTTGAGTTATTGCCCTTTGTTGTTTTTCATACTTGAATCTTGTCGGGAGTATATCTCTAAAAGTATCATAGCTAGGATCACAAAACCCTTGTTAACACATTATAGTCCTCAGTTGTTGTTTTTTTCTCATCAAACTTCTATACAATGATTGTACTATCATTAGGACCATTCCTTTTTATATGCCCGTCGAAGACGTGACGTATTATGGGATCACCCGTGGCATCCAGGCATCCAGGCGTCCGGGTGTCCGGTCATCTGGCGGTGTCCACTTCTTTGTCCAGAGCATAACTCTGTCACCATAAGTCCGATTGACTTAAAACTTGGCAGTTATATTCTTCTCATCAATACGGAGTGCAGTGCACAAGACCCATAACTCTACCTGGCCTATTTTTTGAGTTATTGCCCTTTGATGTTTTTTATACTTGAATCTTGTCCGGAGTATATCTCTAAAAGTATAACAGCTAGGATCATGAAACTTCGTGGGTGTATAGATCTCGGCAAGGGGGAGTGCAGTGCACAAGAACCATAACTCTACCTGGCCTATTTTTTGAGTTATTGCCCTTTGTTGTTTTTCATACTTGAATCTTGTCCGGAGTATATCTCTAAAAGTATAATAGCTAGAATCATATAATTTTATTGATGGATAGAGCTCACCAAGTGGGAGTGCAGTGTACAAGAACCATTACTCTATCTAGCGTACATTTAAAGTTATTGCCCTTCGTTGTTTTTCATACTTGAATCTTGTCCAGAGTATATCTCTTAAAGGATTATAGCTAGGATCATGAAACTTCATGGGTGTATAGATCTCACCAAGGGGGAGTGCAGTGCACAAGAGCCATAACTCTACCTGACCTATTTTTTGAGTTATTGCCCTTTGTTGTTTTTCATACTTGAATCTTGTCTGGAGTATATCTCTAAAAGTATAAAAGCTAGAATAATGAAATTTAATTGATGGATAGAGCTCACCAAGTAGGAGTGCAGTGTACAAGAACCATAACCCTACCTTGCCTTTTTTTTGAGTTATTGCCCTTTGTTGTTTTTCATACTTGAATCTTGTCCGGAGTATATCTCTAAAAGTATAATAGCTAGGATCATGAAACTTCATGGGTGTATAGATCTCACCAAGGGAGAGTGCAGTGTACCAGAACCATAACTCTACCTGGCCTATTTTTTGAGTTATTGTCCTTTGTTGTTTTTCATACTTGAATCTTGTCTGGAGTATATCTCTAAAAGTATTATAGCTAGAATCATGAAATTTATTGGATGGATAGAGCTCACAAAGTCGGAGTGCAGTGTACAAGAACCATTACTCTATCTAGCGTACATTTAAAGTTATTGCCCTTTGTTGTTTTTCATACTTGAATCTTGTCTGGAGTATATCTCTAAAAGTATAATAGCTAGAATCATGAAATTTCATGGATGGATAGAGCTCACCAAGTGGGAGTGCAGTGTACAAGAACCATAACTCTACCTAGCCTATTTTTTGAGTTATTGCCCTTTGTTGTTTTTCATACTTGAATCTTGTCGGGAGTATATCTCTAAAAGTATCATAGCTAGGATCATGAAACTTCATGGGTGTAAAGATCTCACCAAGGGGGGGGGGCAGTGCACAAGAACCATAACTCTACCTGGCCTTTTTTGAGTTATTCCCCTTTGTTGTTTATCATACTTGAATCTTGTCCGGAGTATATCTCTAAAAGTATCATAGCTAGGAACATGAAACTTCATGGGTGTATAGATCTCACCAAGGGGGGGGGGGGGTGCAGTGCACAAGAACCATAACTCTACCTGGCCTTTTTTTGAGTTATTGCCCTTTGTTGTTTTTCATACTTGAATCTTGTCCGGAGTATATCTACCAGATGGCATAATTTTAGACTGGTCCATTAAATGAAAGAAGATGCAGACGACAATTTTAGGTGAATGAAATTCTAAAATTCATTGTCTTTTGGGTCAAAAAGCATTATGGACATTTAAGAAATTGCTTAAAACAAGCAATTTCTTCTGTATCCACAAAGTTTTCCAAAGCCTCTTCATTGTTTACACAATAAAATCCATAGTTTTATTAGATTCTTTTCAGAATAATTATTATCCTTAGGATTCTTTGAAAATTTGTAATGTCAATCAAGTATTATTGGAAAAGGGATCTGTAGAGAACTTGATTGTAATATCCTCGTTAACACATTAAAGTCCACAGTTCTTAGCACCACTGGCAGAAAGCCAGAGGGCTATTGTCATTGCCTGGTGTCCGTCATGCGTCCGTCCATCTGTCTGGTTGTCTGTCCATCCGTGCATCTGGTTGTCTGTTCATCCGTAAACTTTTCCTTTGAAAATCTTCTTCTCAGAAAGTACAAAACAGAATTCAACCAAATTTCACAGGTTAATGTCCATAAATGGTGAAAGCTTTGAAAAACTTCTCATAAATCAATGGATGGGTAAAAAATTCATCCAAATTTCACAGAAATGATCCTTGGTTGACCCTTAATCAGATTCCTTCAAAGAATTTTGATCAGATGAAAAATATTGCTTTAACGGGCAGCTATGGCTAATTTCCATATATGGGAAAAACTTTTAAAAAATTTTCTTCTAAGAAGCTAGTTGATTGAGTTCATCTAAAGAATTTTGATCGGATGAAAAAATTGGCTTTAATGGACAGGGCTTAAATTTCCATATATATGGTGTAAGCTTTGAAAATCATCTCAGAAACCAGTCATTGGATTTCAATGAAATTTTACAGAAATGATCCTTGGATGACCCTTTATCAGATTCCACCAGAGAATTTTGATCAAATGAAAAACATGGCTTTAATAGGGGGGCTTATTTCCAGATTTGGTAAAAGCTTTGAAATTCTTTTTTTGCAGAAACCAGTTGATGGACTTCAAGCAAGTTTTACCAAATTGATTGTTTGATGACCCTTTATCAGATTATTAGAAAGAATTTTAAATTTGATGAATAATATGGCTTAAATGGGCATTTTCATGAATGATCCTTAGATGACTGTTGGATTCCTTCCTATGATTTTGCTTGGTTGAAAAATCTTGGTTATTATGGTGGGGGCTTATGTCTATATATGGTATACTGTGAAAATTTTGAAATTTTGTTGATGCCTTTTCATCTGATTGAGTAAATGAATTATACATAACTTGACTGTTGTAAAAAAATGAAAAGTTTGAAAAGCTTCTCTAGAACTATTTCAAATATTTCAGTGACTAAGATTTATTTTCCTTATACTCAGTTTATATTTTATTCTTGAAAAAATTTGCTTAATCAGTATATTTAAGCCTGTGGAGCGATACAGGTGCTCAAGTGCCTCTATTTATTGGATTCAGTTCAAAGATGCATGGAATAATTGTTGTATTGGATTCACAGGATAAAGGGCCTACAGATTTTCACTAAAATTATTCTCATTTACGCAATAAAGTCTATAATCATTTTTGGATTCTCTTGAAAATATCACTGTATTAATGAAATGTCATAAGTAAAGTTCCTTTCGGTAAACGGAGTGGATCCGTAATAAAGAATCATGGTAAAAGGGGTCCTTAAGGATTTTTGCTCATATTTATTCTCTTTTAAGCAATAAAGTCCATAATTATTATCTGATTCTCTCGAAACTTTCACAGAATGTTTGTAGGTTCATACAGAAGGTCCCTTTTGGATATGGAGTCCATCGGAAAACAGGAGAAAAGGAGCCTTTTGTTTTTTACTCAAAATGTTTTCATTTCTGTGATAAAAGTCCATATGTATAATTCAATCATTTTGGAACTTTACTTTTATTGTAAAGCTATATTTAAGATGGTTCCTTATTAAAATCGAGTAGGTCTGGCAAAAAAACAGGAAAAGGTGCTTTAGGGATTGCTGTTCATAGTAATGTAGGGGATTCATGCATTCTTCTCTAAGCATATATTATTTTCCTTAAATGATAGATTAAATTAAGGGAAAGCTTGATAGCCAGTAGAGCATCTCAGGCCCTTGTGGGCCTCTTGTTAATTGATGGAATATAAAAATCTTTGTCTAAAATCTAAATCAATGTGGATACTTGAGAAATTGGCTGTAATAAGCAATTTCTTCATATTAATATTTTCTAAAGGTTTATTTCTTGAGGGACATCAGAAAGAGGGATAGTGTGCACGGAAATGTTAACCCATTCCCACTCAGTGAAGGCTTTAGACGCCCCCAAGGAAAAAAGCTATGGAAAACAATGTGGAAAATGAAGAAATTGCTTGATACAAGCAATTTCTTCATTTTCCAAATCGTTTTCCACCCAGAAAGGTGAAAAAAATCCCAAATTTCATTAACTTTATATTGTCGTCTGCAACTTCTTTCAATTTGGGCCTGAGTCTAGAATTTTGCCATCTGGTAATGGGTTAAAACGAGGCAAAATTTTAAAATAATTTTCAATTCAATCCATTAACACTTACCTGTATTCCTGCTGATCTGGCAGGACCATGATATTTCACTATTTCTTTACCTGGTTGAAAGTGTGACAGGAAATTGTCTTTTACTGTCATTTTCTCTAAATTAGGGCCTTGCATGTGACAAGTGCTAAACATTTCCTGGGGCTGGAATTCGCATAAAATACTGTCCATTTAGTTACCATGGCAACAGTTTGACAAGGCTTTTTGAATTCCCATAGCAATTTCCCCTATCACTGAAGGAATGTAATGTGTGGATCGCATGCTTTCAGGCTCTCGTTTAATCGTAATAATATTTTTTCCATTTCGTTTGTTATAGAATTATGGATATCATTTTCATAAACCGTGATACTAAAGGCTGCTGCCTAATGGCAGTGTTATTTTTATGACGATCAATTAACAGAATTTATTTCATGTGAAATTATCACTCTAAGCTAGGACTGTTTTGCATTACAAATTACTGCTTAACCTATTCCCACACAACAAAATTTTAGACTGGTCCAAATGAAAGGTGTTGCAGATGAAAATTTAAAGTTTATGAAATTTGAAAAATCTTTATATTTTGGGGTAGAAATCATTGTGGATAATGAAGAAATTGCTTGTTACAAGCAATTTCTTCATTATCAACAATGTTTTCCATAGCCTTTTTATAGAGGGGCGTTTAAGGTGTCCCTATGTGGGAATGGGTTAACCCATTCCCACACTATCACATCTTTTTACGCTCCTCCAGAAATGGAATTGCTTTAGACAAGCAATTTCTTCATCATCTTTAATGTTTTCTATCCAAAAGGACAAAGATTTCTAAAATATCCAGAACAAAAACTTGTAGTCTGAAACTTCCTTGAATTTGCACTAGTCTAAAATTTTGTCATTTGATAACGGGTTAAACCTCTTTGACCATATTGCATGAATATTTTGATGATTATTCGGGACTTTTTACAAGTCTTTTCATCAACAATTATTGTATATGTTTGATTTTTGAGGGCAGAACACAGATTTAAGTTTGGCAAGCAAAAAAGAAGTCATTTAGAAAATGTGAAAAAATATTAAACATCAACTCGGACCTAAGTAGGCTGCGCTGACTAGGGTCAAAACTTTATACTTATGATGAATAGTGGTGATATAACGGAAGGATTGTTCAAATTGGCAAAAAGCACAATACAGTTATCTCACTTGTTCAAGTTAGTCAGCCAGCATGCAAACAAAATTTATGAGTGTTGACCAATCAACCCCACTTAAGCAAATTGGAATTTACAATAATGATGCCATTTCCTATGTTTACTTTTCATGTGCATCAACGGAATTGGTTTACAAGATCAATTTTATGTCTATAATTTGAAACAATGTTCAATGTTATTTTCACTTCAAAAAATAAGTGACATGAAATTGATTGATATACGTTTTAGCCGCTTCCTAGAATTATTGATATTAGCAAGAGTTTGGGAAAAAGTCTTGTATAGGATTAGAAATGATGTCACAGAAAATTAATGCCACTTTATATTGTGATAGACTATACAGTCCCCCCCCCCAAAAAAAATAAGGGTAAGCATAAAACTATGGTATGTGTGTCTAAATTTATTGGCAACTCCTATATGTTTACATTAACTTAATTCTTAACCCATTCCCACACAATGACACTTATAAATGCCTCAACAATATAGAACTTTGGAAAACATTGTGTTAAATGAAGAACTTGCTTGTCACAAGCAATTTCTTCATTTTACTCAATGTTTTCTACCCAGAAAGTTGAAAAATCTAAAATTTCGATAACGTTCAATTGTCGTCTGCAACTCCTTTTGATTTGGACTAGTCTAAAATTTTGTCGTCTTGTAATGGGTTAAAATGCAGATCAGCAAATTTGCAACATATATCAACAAATGGAACCTTCAGTTTCTTCATAGTTCTTTGTTTCGCACCTTATTTTTTGTTATTCAAGACTATTCAATTTACACAGGTTTTATTGTTCATAGCTGATATTGTAATCAATTAGGATGAAGATGAAATATGACCTGGATATGACTTAGGTTGGAATAGGTCCAGGGATCATGTCTTTATTGCTTGAGAATTTTTAAGAAACTGTGCTACATTTATCATGTTTCTAATCATGGTGTTAAATTTCACTATTTTATGAGCCAATTGAATCCAGAAACTGTTTGCATGCCAACAACCTGATAATCAGATATTTAGATATCATTAGGGGAAATGAATGAAACGGTGCGTCAAATAACCCTTGTTTTAATGTGAACATAGAAACATTGAAATCATGATATTGAGGTAGTTCTTGACAATATACTGTGTAAGTTGAAGACTATGCAGTCTAAACCTTAACCCTTTCCTTTTTTGCAATATTTTAGACTTGTCTAAGTTCAAAGGTTTTGCAGACAAAACTATAAAGTGGACTTAATTTGGAAAATCACCATTCAGTAGGGTAAAAAATATTGTGGAAAAAGAAGAAACTGCTTGTAACAAGCTTCTCATTCATAAGTTCGCTGAGAAGTAAAAACTAGGGATTGAACAGAAGAGGGTTAAAGTATGATGTATTTTTCCATTATGATTTAAGTTTTTGTATTTGTACATGTATATTGTTTCCATATAAACACCATAAACAACATAGCATGATGTTCTCATGGCATCTTTTTCAACTGTGGTCATAGATTAAACCCAACAAGATTACAAAGTTTTAGACCAGTTGAAATCAGAAAAAATAGCAGACGGCAATTTCAAATCGGTGTAATTTAGAAAAAGTTCGCTTTTTAGGGTAGAAAACATTGTTGATATTGAAGAAATTGCTTGTTACAAAGCATTTTTCTTGAGGGGCGTTAGCCGCATTCATAGCGCAGGCATAGCGCATAGGACTTCTAGTCATGGGGTTTGTGGTTCGATTCACAGCCACAGTAAATATCTTTTCTGACTGTTGTCTCGCACCATTGGATGGATATTTGTAAACCTAAGTGAGATGAGCAGCTGGAGGCTCGGAAAGGATGTAGTGGTAGTACTGGTGAGAGAACTATCAGGAATCCATTGTTAGGTGCTCCAGCTGCCTCAGTATGGCTGAAATACTGTTAAAGGTGGTGTTAAATCCCATTCAATCAATCAATCGAGAGGCGTCAAAAAGTTAGAAGTTGTTCTTTAAACAGTTTCTGATTTTGTCACAACATATGATCCTTTAAGTTGATAGGAAACCAGTTTGAACTGGAATTGTTGTCTTTTAATTGGTAAAGAACTTTTCTAATCTATTAGCATTCTGTTTCTGAATTTTTCATAAAATTAGTGTGTAAAAATTTTTGCTCATTTCTTTTAGTGTCTTAGAAGGTTGATTCAATTTTAACCCTTGTCATGCTGTATAAAATACCTTACTGAATTGCTGTCAAATCAATGGCTGAAAGCACTGATAGAACTTATCGTTCAAAATTCAATATTTTCTTTAGAAATCATTTTGTTACACAACTATGACAGGAAAAGTACAAGAAGAAGGTATAGACCAAGATCAGCCTGCAGATAAGTGCAGTCTGATCTTAGTCTACACCTCCTGCCAAAACTGGAATATTCAGGGCTCAGCATGACAAGGGTTTACATTATGTTGAAATAGAATAATATTAGGTCATTGAGAACTTGGACACGCTTTGAACTTAGGAGAGCTGTATTGTCCATTATATAGTCTGTTATAACTTAAAACCTCCACGTGTCTAGAATTCTGAGAAGAGTATTGGAATTTTTCTGCGGCCTGTGTTCTTATTGAACTGTGGCAGACTGTGAACTAGTGTATAAAGTCTTTGTAAAGGAATGTCACAATTCAGTGTTTCACAGCTAACGTGTGCCAGGAGGTATGTGGGACGTACTGGTTATTAACGTAATCTCAAATTATTTCCAGACTATTTGTTTGAATCTGGGATCTTTTTACTGTGAGAGTGTTGTATTGATGTTCTAGAGGATCAATGATACAACTGTCTGCAATTTTGTCAAGATTGTGTGTTTAACCCCGTCCTGTTATGTGGAAATTTTAGACTAGTCCAAATTGAAAGAGGTTGCAGACAACAATGAAAACTGGATGCCATTTGAAAAGAAACCATCCTATGTGGTAGAAAATATTGTGGAAAAAGGAGAAATTGCTTGGTACAAGCAATTTCTTCTTTTTCCACAATGTTTTCTTGAGTATAAAATCACAGGAACATAAAATCCCGTATTTGAGGGGGAAAGGGTTAAATCATGGAAATCATGAGAGAACAGTTTATTAGTCCTGTCTATTCATTACTGTATTTTTCAATCCATTCTGTTACAAATGTAAAAGGAGTTCATGTGAGGAAATAATGTGTAATTAAGTAAGGACAAGTTTTTATGGAGATTTTAAAATTGTTAACATTGAAAACCTCATTCAACCTATTGCTAAACAGTCCATTTTTCTTACGTCTCTCAAGAAAAAAGCTTTGAAAAACATGGCGGGAATTGAAGAAATTGCTTTCTGCCCATGCAGAAAGACAAATATTTTCACAGTTTAATCAACTTGAAATTATCATCAGCAACTTCTTTGAATTTGGACTGAGACTGAAATAGTGTCAAGTGGTAATGGGTCTAGGATTCAAAGATTGGTAAATTTGTTATTCATTCTTTGCTTTGTAAAACATCCTTTATCGTAATGTTTTTTAACTTTTAACACATATTTGATTATTGTATGAAAAAATTACTTTCCTTTCTACTGATGTGAATATTTTTTTCTAATATTCTAGAGAAAAATATCTTTTCCATGAATGTTCAAGCAAGGACAAATTGGTGGAAGAGATAACTCTAGCTGTTGACCGTGAACACATTGATACTCCCTTTTCCACACAGCATTTAACTTAGGATCTTATTAATTGTCTGAAATATTAACCTCTTACTAGAGACATAAAAAGTATATAATTGTTCAAAATGTTCAAACAGTTAACAATCTAAAGAGGATTAGAGTTAAAAATGTATCACTGAGAAAACTTTGTGGAAAAAGGAGAATTTTTTGTTGCAAACAACTTCTTTTCTCACCCCATGTGTCTGTAATCAATTGGATAATCTGGTCATCTTGTATGTAACTTTCAGAAAATCTTGTAAATGATTTGATTGAATAATCATAATTATGAGGTTGATTAATGTTGTTAATTTCAGAAAATAAAAAGATTTTGATATTTTGTAGAATTTTATCAGACTGTATATGGTAAAAAGCTATAAAAGAAGCAGGTGATTTTTGTGTGAGGATGTCAAGTGGCCTATTACAAGATTGAATTACGGAAAGCATTATGATTTGACGAGTGTGTTTTATGACAGATTTTAAAATACAGGATTATAGGTACGGTTGAGTTGATCTTTTGAAGTTATCTGGACGTCAGCCTATATGAGCGATCCTAGTCGCGTGCTCTGGCAGGGTCGAAATACTTAACTAGCAATTAGGAGGAGACTACCGTGAAACAGTTGTACAATTCGTTGAAAGAGACGTCGTATTTTGTTTCTATTGTAATTCGGATGTAAATTTTGATTCTGATCAGTTTTATTTGACTGCTGTGTCAGTTTGATGGGCAGGCTTTATTGATTTTTGTGAATTTTACATTTTAAAATATTAAATTGGGGAAATCATTTGAATGTTGAGATTTTATTTGATGTACAATTTGACAGCTGTATTTCAAAGTATTGGATTATTTCATCAGACTTTAGTGATATTTTGTGGAATTTATTCACTTTTGGTAAGTTCATTTTTTCACAATTTATTAACAAACCTTTGAATTTTGACAAGTTTTAGATTGATAAAAAAAACTTAACATTTCCCTTTTTTATCTATTTTATTCAAGATACAAGGTTTATATTTGATTTATAACGTTAACCCATTACCACGCAATGACATTTCCTGACACTTAAAGTGATACAATCATGGAAAAACATTGTGGAAAACAGAGAAATGCTTTAAATAAACAATTTCTCCTTTTGTCACAATGTCTTTTATTCTATTTGGCTCCTATTTTTAAATTTATGCTCTCTGCCACTTCTTTCAATTTGGACCAGTCTGAAAATTTGTTGTCATGTAATTGGTTTACCATTAAATATCTTTTATTTTCCAAGTGGAGGTTTATTATCAAGATCAATTTTCAATAAAATTTGGCTGTTATAGAGGGCCACTAAATTTGTTTCAAAAACACTTCTTGTTTCTTAATTAAGGTTCATAAAACATGTGTAGATTTATTCAAGTTGAATTCGGATAATAATGTCTGCATAAAAGAGCTAAGTGTAGGAATTCATGCAGTTCTCAAATGTCTTTGAGCCATGGTAGGATTACGGCAACACATAATTTTTATAGGAATTTAAAAAAACCTGTTTTTGTATTTTCCCTCAAGGCTATTTCATTTTCTGGGAAACTTTGTTTTCATTCACAAAAAACCCAAACAGTGCAGTACAGCTTGAAGAGTGTCAACTCATTGTAACTTCCTGTATGCAAAAACTTCAGTAGGGCATAAGACTCCCAATCTTCAATCATGGAGTGTCATGGGTTTGATCCCAGGCAGTGGCACATATCCTTTCTGACATTTGTCTCTCAAAAATGGTTGGATAATCATAAATTTAAGTGAGATAGCAGCTGAAGGCTAGGAAAGGATATAATGGTGGTACTCGTGTGAGATCATTAGGAATCCTTTTTTAAGTGCTCCAGCTCCAGTGATGTGATTGAAAAATTGTTGAAAGTGGCGTTAAACCCATTTAAACAAACAAAGCAAAAACTTTGATATCATTCTAATAGCTCTTTGTCCCATTACAGGACATCAAAATTTTAGACAGTTTAAAATTCAAAAATTTTGCCAACGATTTTAATTTTAAGTTCTTAGATGTTCAATTTTATTTGTATTTTGAGGTAATGAAAACATTGCTTAACCCTTGTCATGCTGAATAAAATCTTTTCCTGAATTGCATTAAACTGCTGACTGCACTGCTATTGTTGGTTATGGGTTAACATTTCTTTTGAAAGTTAACAATATAAATGACGCTTAACCTTGTCCTGTTTCTAAAACTTTAGACCTGTCCAAACTCAAAGGTTTTGCAGATGAATTTTTGAAGTGGATTTAATTTAAAAAAATAACTGTTTAGTAGGATATAAGATATTGTAGAAAAAAAATTGTTAGTTACAAGCAATTTCTGCTTTTTCTACAATGTTTTCTAAATCATAAAGTCACAGAAAAGTAAAAACCAGGCATTGAACAGGAAAGAGTTAACTGACTGAAACAAACGTGGTGTAGACTACGATCAAACTGCACATATGTGCAGGCTGATCTTTGTCTAAACCTCCTGTCAATACAGGAATATTCTAACATCAGCATGACGAGGGTTTGTATAAAAAAAGTAAAATAATGAGAGGCATCAAATAGCATGAATATCTTGGAATGGATTAAAACATTTGGGAGAATAATGTCCCTCTTTTATATGCTCTAATGGGTGAGCATATAGCTGCGCTTTGTCTGTCCATCTGTCCGCCCTGATATCTCCACAATCCATGGGCCAAATTGGATAAACTTCACAAGTGGATTCCTTATGATATTGTGCAGAGAAGCTTTTCCCTGTTTTTGGATAAGCATTTCTAGAGCAAAGCTCCTTCAATTACAGGGGGTCAGGATTTCAATATAACTAGGCACAATTGTTCTCAATCATAAGATGGTGTGTCATTTTGACACACAAAAATAATTGGATTGCTCCAAGGTCAAGGTCACATGTGAAGGTCAAATGTTGAAAAGAGCCATGTCTGGAGCATAGCTTCTAAGATTATGGATTGAATTCAAAATAACTTTACAAAATTATTCTCTATCATCAGCAGATGTGCAATTTGAAACAAATCTTCATCCAACTCTAAGGTCAAGGTCACAGCTCAAGGTTGAACATGAAAATTTAGCATTTCCAGAACATAGATCCTTCAATTATCAATTCATTTTATACACATTTATACACAATCCTTGTCTGTCATGAGTAGATGTTCCCTTTGAAAAACTTATGGTGAAACATTACAATTCAAACATGTCCAGAGAATAGGTCCTTTAATTATAGATGGATTTCAATATAACTTGTCACAATTGCTTTCTGTCATGAGTAGATGTGCAATTTGAAAAAAAAAATAAAATAGGATAGCTCAAAAGTCAAGGTCACAACTCAAGGTAAAACATCATAATAAAGTATGTCTGGAGCATAGCTCCTAAGATTATATATTAAATTCAAAATAACTTTGCACCATTGTTCTCTATTGTGAGTAGATCTGCCATTTGAAACAAATTTTCAGATAGCTATAAGTTTATGGTCACAGTTAAAGTATGTAGGTTAAAATTTAGCATGTCTGGTAAATAGTGAGCATATATTACCTGCATCGGCATCTGTCTGTCTGTGCGCACCCTTTTTCCTGTTTATTTTATACTTTTTGTGACAGGGCTATATTCAGGGAGCATAATCTGTTTCTGATGGCTCTTGTATTTAACCCATTCACACACACACACTAATGCCTTTTGACACTCCTCAAGAAAAAGAATGAGGAAAACATTATGTGTCAAGTTAAAAATTGCTTGAAACAAGCAGATTCCTCATTTTCTGCAATATGTTTCAACCCAAAAATTGAAAAAATGAATTTTTTTTTATAAACTTTGTCATCTGCAACTTCTTTAAATTTTGACCAGTCTAAACTTTTGTCATCTGGTAATGGTTTAAGATTCTTAGCACCTACATGTAATAGTCCTTCAAACTGTTTGGTGATATATTAATTTTTGTCTGTTGTCTCTGTTAGTCACATCTTAGAGAAGGAGGACTTCATGTGCTTTACAAAATTTGACATACAGTTAAACTTGAGTTTCTCTGAAATCTGGGTGCTGGTTTTAATTTGTGTTTGCTATTTTGTCCACCTTGACACTTCCATAAAACTGGATATTGTACTCGGCAGACTTATTTAAAAGAAAATTGTCTGTTATTAGATTATGCTTGCTCTTATTTCTAAACTTCCCTGAAATTCCAAAACCCATGTCGGTCATTGATTTTTGAAAACTACTTAAATTACAAATTATAGCTGTATTTTCAGCGTTAACCCTCAGCTTGTATTCAGTTTTTACAGGTCCAAGTCTACACACATAACAAGATTACTTATTGATTTCATATTGTGGTGATAGAAATATGTAGTTTAGAAAATAAGCTTGATTTCAGCTAGAAACATTGTGATAAAAAGAGAAGGGATTTTAACCCTTGTCATGCTTAACCCGGAATATTCCGGTTTTAGCAGGAGGTATAAAAGTGCAGTCTGATCTTAGTCTACTACTGTGATGTTCCAGTTTAAAATTAGTGTCGTAGATATAATGTTACTACAGGTAGATTAATGTACCTGGCACAGAGATCAGTTACAGCATGAAAACTACATAGACTGAAAGCTGTGTACTGTCATACATAAGGCTCTCTAGCTATAAGATTGTTTTGAAGTAGATTATTATGCTTTCTAGCTGTAAGATTGTTTTGAAGTAGATTATTATGCTTTCTAACTCATTTTAGCGCAACATGCTTAAGGGGAACTTTTAGGATCACATTCGTGCGACATGTAACTTGTCCGTCGTCTTTCGTCAGTATTTTCTTAAAACATCTCCCTCTCCTAAATCATTTGGCCTATTTGGACCAAACTTGACAGGAATTATCCTTGGGTGACCCTTTTCAAAACTTGTTCATGAAATATTGATTCATAAAAGATTGGGCAGAGCTTATCATGACTTACACAATTCATGAAACCAGTCTTCCAAAATCTTGTATTCTTAAATCAGTGGTCTAATTTGGACCAAAGTTGGCAAGAATATTCCTTGACCCTTTTCAAACATGTTTATAGAATTTTGATTTGTAAAAACATGAGAGTGTGGCAGGTTGAGCTAATCAGACTAAGAGAAATCATGGAATTATTCTTTAAAAATCTTCTTTTTCTAAACCACTAGGCCAATTAGGACCAAACTTGACAAGAATGTTTCTTTTGTTACCTATTTCAAAACTGCTTGAAAGTTTGATTTGTTACAAATAGGGTGTGGCAGGGTGGAATTATAAGACTTAAAAAGTAGTGAAATAATTCTTTTGATATCTTCTTCTCCTAAACCAGATGGCCTATTTAAACCAAACTTTGCAAGAATGTTCTTTTGGGGACCCTCTTCAAACGTGATTCACCAAAAATGGGGGGAAGGATGATGGCAGGTTTAAGCTTATCAGACTTAAAGATATGAAAATTCTCAGGTGAGCAATTTAGACATTTCGGCCCTCTTGTAATGTTTTCAAGATGGAATATGAACTGAATTTTTTGCAAAATTCATACCAAAGAAAAAAATAAAATTCAATATATAGTTTGCTTAGTTATCTGGGTGAAGGATTAAATGGAAATTTCTGGGAAAATTTAAATATTTTATAGTCTTGAGATGGTTTTACCACATTTCTGTAAAAATCCTCCATGACAATATAGAATTATGGGACGCCTCATGCAATGTAAATTGACTGGTTTGCAAGTGTTTTTTTGCGCTTGCTTTGAGATTCAGTCTGTGGCTGTGTCACATGATCATGTTTTCGTTTAAATGTGGAGGTTTGTTCAATATAGGAAACTTGAAGGCTATTCTTCCTGTAGGTCAGGAGCAGGGCATACTATGAAGATTGAAACCGGATTTAACCCTGAATCACAATCATAATGATCACTTTTTCACTCCTCTGAGTGAATTGAACACTTTCTTGTTTAGATGGGATCGTTCAATCATTGCAATATATCATTTAATGCCTATAGCACTTGAAATCTTCTTAAATAAAAATATTATTATTTGTAAAATTTGAATTACAGAATTCAATTTTAATGAAACAAAATTAATATGGCGCTGTTAATTATCGAAATAATTGAATACTATTGATTGAACATTTTTGTTTATGGTTTGATTGATCTTAGATTGGAAAACTGTGAATGCTACCTAAGATTGAACACTGAGCTCTGATTGAACTTGATGAGCGTGATTGCCCAGAATGTGATTGAAATGATTGTCAAATTGATAATGTTCTGTATATTATGTAGGAAATGGACTCGAGCATCGGCATAATAGTTATGTCTATTTCATAATGACTGGATTAACTACACTGGCTGTCGATCACAGAATCAATTGACCAATCAAACCAATTTAGACCAGACACAAATTTTGAACTCTGAAATTTACCAACATTTATGTGAAGCATTGTTGGTTTTGCGTCTTAAACGATGTAACTTAAGTTTATTCAAGCTGTAGTTTTACTGTGCAGCTTGCCAACCAACCATTTTACTTCTTGTTATATATTACTGGCCATAAATGTTGAAAAAGAACACGTGTTTAATATGGTAGTGGAACTTCCAGTTGGAGTCCGTAGGTGTGACCAGCAGAGTCAGTTGGCAGGGCCAGTAATTATGGTCAGTTACACCAGGGAACACTATCTCTGTAAGACCATGTTACAATCAATACTTTTCTTATTACCAGTATTTGTCCCTTTCATATGTGTCTCACTCCAGAAACAGTTTGATAAGAGTTTAGTTTCAATTGATATAAATATTTTTTCTTTTTATATTTTTCTTCTAAAATTGCACACACATTTCAAGTTGACTACATAAGTTTCATTTTCAGATAAACTTGGGATTTGTTGAATATTTCAATTTGGATCAGTCTATAAAACTAGTAAAATGCAAGCAGAAGATTTATTTAAAGTTTATCAATGAAGCTAGCCCATTACTGACTATTTTTTGTTGTCCTGTCTTAAAAGCTCTGTACATTTCTTCCCATAATTTTATTATTCCGGTTCAATACTGTCTTGATGACAACTCGTATTTCCCAAATTCCCCAGACAAATAGACAAGCCTGAAAAAGTATGGCCATATGTAGCTTTATGAAGGTCTCTGTGGGCTTCAAGAAACCAGACACTATATACTGTCGCTGGTCTAGATTAGATGTTTTACTCAAAGAAGGTTGACATTCCTCCTAAAAACAGTGTGCAACATGCAGATTCTGCCTCCTTCTAGAGCAGAGTTATTCAGATCCAGCTTGACAATAGTTTAGAAAAAGCATTTTATTGCTCAAACAATCGTATTTGGGCTGGTCTAAAGTTTTACTGTCTGGTAAAGAGTTATGAGGGGGGATCTGTGTCTTTGACACATTTCTAGATTATCTATTTTGTAAACTTATACAGAAGGCACCATTTGGCTCAATTATATTCAAACTTGCTTTAACCTTTTGTAAAAATAATTTGATTGTATATGAGTGCAGCCCCTAAATAAAGGCAGGAATACCTAACAAAGGAAAAGAGTGCTCTAGAATTATTTTAAGGCAGCGCTCGAAATGCTTAGAAGCTAAGGAAATTGATTGTTCAACCCATTTCCATGCTATCCCAAATTTTTTACACCCTCAAGAAAAAAATTTGGGAAAACATTGATTGTGCAAAATGGAAAAATTGCTTGTTTCAAGCAATATTTTAACAATATTTACCTGAAAAGATAAAGTATTGTAAATATTATCAACTTAAAATTTTGTCTGCAACTCTGTTTTGAATCAGTGCCATTCTAAAATTTTGTTTTCTGTATGTATTGGGTTAATTGAAAAATTACTTTCTGTTTTGAAATTTTAAACTCAGTTGAGATACATTATGATAGCCAGTTATGGCCCTCTTGTATTGATAAAAATGGATTTGCATTTTATGGTGGTCCAGGAAAAGAAAAGTGTTGTATAGCAGCAGTCTCTTGTTTGCCATAAAAATTAAGAAAAAATAACATTAAAATTCCTGTAGAACACTCTGCCATGTATAGCCATTTCTTTAATGGTGATTTTTTTTGTCTCAGACAATGCTCGATTTGGAAACATTTAATGTCATTATTATACTTAAAAGTTATAAAACAGGAATGGACTAGTCTTTATTAATGACATATTTATGGCTACATGGCCCTATTTCTGCTGTAATCTAGTTTAATGTCTCAAAAAGGCATTTATAGCTATCTATGTTTTTGTGAATCTGAATTCTATTTCTATAATAGAACACTTATTTATATTAAAATTTCTAAAAAAAAAAAAAAAAAAATAAATAAAATAACCGAATGTTTCCTGTTACTTTTATCCGATTTATTGAAAAATGTTGATCTGATGATAAAAGGGGGGATACTGAAGTTTTCCATAATAGACTGTTTATAAACCCATTCCCACACGATAAAATTTTGGACCAGTCCAAATTCAAAGAAGTTGCAGACGACAAATTTAAGTTGATGTAATCTTCCAAATCTTTGTCTTTTAAGGTAGAAAACATTGTGGATAATGAAGAAATTGCTTGTTATTAGCAATTTCTTCATTCTCCACAATGTTTTCCAAGGCTTTCATATTGAGGGGTGTTTAAAAGCGTCACTGTCTGGGAATGGGTTAAGCCTTTCCTGTTTTGCAAGATTTTAGACCTGTCCAAAGGTTTTGCAGACAAATTTAGAGTGGATTTAACTTGAAAAAAAACCATTTAGTAGGTTAGAAAATATTGTGGAAAAAGAAGAAATTGCTTGTTACAAGCAATTTCTTCTTTTTCCACTGTTTTCTCAATTTCAAAATTGCAGGGATGTAAAAACCATGGATTGAGCAGGAAAGGGTTATGTTTAGATCCCCGGAAACTCGTTTTCAACTTATGGATCTTAATAGGATTTGACGCTAATGCATTCCTTCAGAAACCATTTTAATAGATTCCTGAAAGTACTTTGATCAACTGAAACTAGAACTTGTCACATGAGGTGACTTAACACATTCCCACATTATAAAATTTTAGACCAGCTCAAGTTCAAGATAAATTTAAAGCAATGAAATCTTTAATAGAGCTGCGTTTTCAATCTTATAAAGGATAATTGCTTCTGGGCCAGGTTTCTACAATGTAGACTGATAAATCAATGTGAAGCTATTGGCTTTGAACTTACAAGTTGATAGTGGTACCAGTCTAGACTAGAATGTGGTCATGACTTGGCTCCCCCTCTTGTTTAAAGGGTGTAAAGGACTGATAATTTATACTTCTTCACTTAGTAACATCATTGCCTCCTCATGTTAAAACCACCTCATTATACCACCCCTTACCCCCACCCCCCAGAATTGCCATACGATGCACCTGCGTTTTTTAGTTCCCTACTTTCAATTGTAATAGAATTATTTCCCTTCAACACATAAATTCTACTGAATTACTGTTGTCATGAGCATTTCTCCTGCAGTATTGCATGCACTGAACTCAAATTTTAACACAATATATCTGGTAGCATTAAGTTGTGTATGTGAAATTTCATAGCCATACTTTCATTTGTTGCTGAATTATCTTCCCTTGAACTTGTAAATTTTACAAAAATACTTTTGTCCGGAACATTTCCCTTACAGTATTATATGTACTGAAAACAAATTTACACAAAATGTATAGGGTAGTGTTAACCTAAGTGTGTGAAATTTTCATGGCAGTACTTGTATGGGCTGAATTATTGACGAAAGAAGGCTTCTATAAGTGAATAGACATTATAGATTCATGATTATCATTACTTAAACTATCTTATTTGAAATTAAAGTATAAAGGAGAAATCAAGTCAACACATTTAGTAAGAAATACATATTTTGAGATTATTTATGAAAGTTTAACATCAGCCTAAAAATTATTCAAGTTGAAAGAAAAAAGTGCTCCCCAAAAGATTACTTCCGAAATACCAGGCAACACACATACTGATATTATCAGTTCTTGGTACTTGATATCTTTGTATGAAGTGTGAAAAAATTCAAATAAATGTCACAGTATGATTATTATACATAGGATTTTTTTGTCACTGATTTTTACCAAGTATAATATATAAATCTCTCTTTTGCTTGCCTGGAAGGAATGTCTCCCAAGAGCTGTTGTTGTACCCTTGGCTAGTTGTCGGCATCCCGCTTGGTAAAAGTTTTTATATTTCTATTATAAACAGTGCTCAAATTTCACATATGCACACATCAGAATATAGGATTTCATTTGAGACACTTACCTTGACCTTGAACTAGTAATAAAACACTTTAACCAACATTTTAATTTAACTTTTTCTATCTTGGTCATTTTTCAATCTAGGGTGCTCATATTTCCCTCATGCAATGACTTCAGGCAATAGGCTTTTATTTTAGACAATGGACTTGACCATGTGGACTTAAACTCTTTACTCTTTATAAGAACTTCAACCCAAAAACTCTAAATATCTTGGTCATTTTTCATCCTAGGCTGCTTATATTTGACACATACATTCTTAAGGGGATGACCTTGACTCTATGAACATGTGCCCTTAACATATAAACCTGTTTCAAATAGCACTCAAAAAGGCAAACACTGTTGTTCACAGACAACTTTTGTTTGTTCAAGACTTTAACAGATGACAAAATTTAGACTGGTCCAACTTCAAAAAATCTGCAGACAACTATTCAAATTGCATTTGAATTGAAAACTGTCATTTAGGATAAAACTTTGTTAGTAAAGTAGAAATTGCTTGTTAATCCACTACCAGATGACAAAATTTGAGACTAGTCCAAATTCAAAGATGTTGCTGATGACAATTTTTAGTTGACAAAGTTTAAAAACTTGCTATTTTTGGTAGAAAACATTGAGGATAATATGTGACAAGCAATTTGTTCTTTTTCAACAATGTTTTCTTAGGCTTTTTTCTTGGAGGGATGATTGTGTGGGAATGGGTTAAAGCAATTTCTGAACTTTTTTTTCTTTTCACACCATCATTTCCTCAAGCATTTTTCTACGGTGTGCCAAATTGCTGTATTATGTGGTCAGGGGTTAAATGAAAGGATTGTAATTGATTGATTACGGGAAGTACAAAAGATCAAATTTTCTCTTTGGTTGCATGCATAGAAAAAACATTTTATCATTTCACTCCTTGGTCAAGTAGCTTCAATACAAGCTTGGATTTCAGTGATATTAACCATTATACAATCTAGGTACACTTGATCCTAATTGTGTCTGGATGAAAATAATTGCTATCTACAGCAATTTCAATTTTTTTCTTCTACTATAAGTAAAGTGCATTTTTCAAATGAGCATCTAAGGGCGACACTTTTAAAAATTACAGAAATTGTGCCAAGTATAAGATCAGCCTGTAGCACCAGCACAATCTGGTTAGAGTACCTTTCTTATATATTACACGGCCACCATGATAGAGCAGTTGGCAAAGTGCATCAGACTCCCAATCTTTCAGACATTTGTCTCTCACCAATGGGTGGATAATCGTTAACCTAAATGGGATAGCAGCTGGAGGCTAGGAAAGGATGTAGTGGTAGTACTGGTGTGAGAAATACCAGGAATCCATTGGTAGGTGCTCCAGCCACCGCAATATGACTAAAATACTGTTAAAAGTGGCGTTAAACCCTGTTCAACCAATCAATCTTTATAAATTTAACAAAGGTGAAAAATTTGTTGGACAACATAAATTGTTAGATATATTACCCCTCAGATTACATACACCTTGAAATATCATTTTCTGCATTTGTTTGACCTCTTGGACTGGTAATGTTTACTTGGTTGTAATTTAAAAATATCGCCTTGCATTTTTACACCCGCACGAAATAAAGAAGTTGCTTTTTACAGGCAATTTCTTTTATTTCCACATTGTTTTCTTTCTAGAAAGACAGAGATATCAAATAATCCATCAAGTTGAAATTGTTGTCAGCAACTTCTTTGCATTTAGACCAGTCTTAATTTGTTTGTTTTCTGGTAATAGGTTAAATGGATTATTGAAGTGTCTTTTCTTCATAATTTCTTGAAGATTTGACAAACAAAAATTACGTGAAGAATTTTTTTAAACTGAATAATAATGCAATGAAAAATAAACTGACGCATTATGAATGCATGACTTGTGAAATTTTGAAAACTGGGAAATTTTCTGAGAAACTTATGTCCCACCCAAATATTTGAACATGATGCTGTATTTATCTTGGCAGGTGTTTGACAAGAAGGCTTTTTGAGTGGGCAGACTTACTGCATATTCCAAAAAGCACCAACAAAATGTTGAGACATGAGAAAAGCAGAATGGAAGGAAAATCTATAGATTAGGTCAGCATTATTGTGTCACCTTGCTGTAAACTATAATTATCATACAATCTCTCAATTTTACACTCCCATAGGCAATTTCTTTATTTCTTGTAATGTTTTTCCCTCTATAGCTTTGTAGCTCACTTGAGCAGGAAGTGCTCATGTGAGTTTTTACGCTCAATGGATGTCTACTGTCTGTCAATTTTTGTTCCAAACAACATCTCCTCCTAAATGGCTGGTTATGACTCTCAGGGTCAAATAGGCCCCACCCAAGGGTCACTTGATTTTACATGGGAAAACTGCAAAGTTCATCTTGTCCAGAACAACAAAGTTTGAAGCTTTGATATTTTATATGATGCATTAACTGGTAGACCTCTACCAAGTTGGATAAAATAATGATCCCTGGGGTCAAATTAGCCCGCCCAAGGGGTCACTGAATTTCACTTAGAATTTATTTAGGAAATGTTAAAAAAGTCTTCCCCGCCAGAACCACTAAACCTAGAGCTTCAATATTTGCATGTAGAAGTGACTAATAGACCTCTAAATAACTTGCTGAAATCATGACCCTCGCCTCCTTGGTCATGCTGCCCTGGCCGAGATGGCTTCCTTAGCAATGAGTGACTTCCATATTTACCAGAGACTTTTTACCACGGGGGGTTCAAATCCCACTCTGGGAAAATAGAATCTTTCATGTGAGGAAGCCAACAACTATTAATTTTTTTCATTGTTACGATTATTTTTGTCTCATCACTTGGCACTGACATCATCAAAACATTTGATACACCACCATATTACTAGTGAACTCTGCCTTGTGGAATTTAATCAAAGTCACTTAAGTGAGTGATAAAGGGTCATCATGGCCCTCTTGTTTAAAAAATTCAATTTGCTTCAAAAAAATAACATTCCACACAATATCTTATTACTGCAACACCACTGGAAACTAAATTACTGTATATTATTACCCAAACATTACAGGGAATCAAATTACAATGTTTTATTACCACAACGCAACAGGGAATCAAATTTCTATGTTTTATTACTGTACCACCACAGGGAATCAAATTAAAGTATATTATTACCCAAACATCACAGGGATTCAAATTAAAATGTTTAATTACTGCAACACTAAAGGGAATCAAATTACAATGTTTTATTACCTCAATGCAACAGGGAATCAAATTTCAATGTTTTATTCCTTTACTACTAAAGGGAATCAAATTACAATATCTTATTACTACAACATTACAGGGAAACAAATTACAATATTTTATTACTTACAACACAACAGGGATTCAAATTACAATATTTTAGTTCCACAAATCCAGAGTTATAGTCTTTCTATTTGAACCAGTCTAAAATCTAATCATATGGTAACTATATTGGTAGCTTAACCCATAAGGGTTTTGGGGTGATCATATTGTAAAGTGTTATTGAGTCGATTCCAGTAAGTACTTACATTATGGGATTTAATTGAAATTTAAAATTAACCCTTACACCTGCAGGTAGATCCCCCCCCCCAAAAAAAAAGAAAAAAGAAAAAAAAAAAAAAAAAAAAAAAAACCTTGGAAAATGAAGATATTACTTTTTTCACATTCCACATTGATTACTTCCCTGTAAACAACCAAGTTTTTTTTTTAAAATTTCAATTAGTTGAAAATTCAACTTCTTTCCTTTATTTATATGACATTTTGTAGCCACTTTACTAATGGTAATGTTGCAGAAAGCCATGTTTTCCTGTGTTCTGGCTAATTTACACATTCCTGGGAGAATGTTGATATGTTGTAATGATGATAATTTACTCATAATTTGCCAACTAGATTAATCTTCACTGACATTTTCTAAGCTCATCATTATAGACCGTTAGGGTTACATGGGTCGTTGTACACTTTCAAAACCAATTAAAATGTACTTTAACCCTTTCCTGTACATACCCGAGATTTCATGTTGCTATGATTTTATACTTGACAAAATATTGTGGAAAAAGAAGCAATTTCTTCTTTTTCCATAATATTTTCTACCCTACTGAATGGTTAATTTTCAAATTTAATCCACTTTACATTTCCGTCTGCTAAATCTATGAATTTGGACAAGTCTAAAAATTTGCAAAACAGGAAAGGGTTAAACATTCTCAGAAATTGGAATCTTCAACAAACACTCCTGTGCAAGTTTGATCCTTGCCCGTTTTTTTTTTTTTTTTTAAATTATAGACTTGTCCAGATTGAAGAGGTTGCAGACAACAATGAAAATTGGATGCAATTTGAAATGAGATGATTTCATGTGGTAAAAATATTGTGGGAAAAGTCTTTTACCAAAATGTTTTCTCAAGTACAAAATCAGAGCAATGTAAAATCACGGGTTTGTACAGGAAAGGTTTAACCCTTTTTTGTTCAAACCCAGCTGAATTCTATGTTCAAACCCTGGACTTTACGTTGCTGTGATTTTATGCTTGAGAAATTATTGTGGAAAAAGGAGAAATTGTTTGTTTCAAGTAATTCCTTTTTTTCCCGCAATATTTTCTACCAAATAGGATGGTTTCTTTTCAAATTGCATCAAATTTTCATTGTCGTCTGCAACCAACATTTGGACCAGTCTAAAATTTGGAGAAACAGAAAAGGGTTAAAATTGTGCAGGTTTTCAGGGGGTCTTATCAACTATGACTTTAACCCATTATCACAGAATACCGCTTTCTGATGCTCCAAAGAAATGTTGATGTGGAAAACTTGCTTTCTCAGTGTCTACCTTATTTGGTACTTATTGTCCAATTTTAGCACACTTTGTAATGTCATCTACAACTTCCTCCAGTTTGGATCAGTATAACTATTTGTTGTCTGGTTATGGATTAACTGATCAGGAGTAACTTGTTGCTATATATTTCTATTTAACTCTTTCCTGTATAATCACTGGTTTTTACATCCAAGCAATTTTATACTACAGAAAATATTGTGATAAAAGAAGAAATTGCTTTATACAAGCAATTTCTTCTTTTATCACAATATTTTCTACCACATAGAATGGTTTCGTATCAAATTGCACTCACTTTTAATTGTTGTCTGCAACATCTTTCAAATTGGGCCAGTCTAAAATTTTGAGAAACAGGAAAGGGTTAATTCTCTTTCAAACCATAATGTTGGAAGAGTACTACTGGAATCATCTTGCAAGATGAGACCATCAATTGATTAAGCAACAACATAGTCTTTGTTGCTGGTATATATCTGCCCAGGAATCATCTTGTAAGGTCAAACAGGTATATTCCTGTTTTGGTAAGTGGAATAATAAAGATGAGCCTGCAGCACATGCATTCAGTTTGATCCTTAAGTCACCTGCAGTCCTGTTTAATCTTATTTAGTGAAACTGATTTTCAAAAGTAATTATTAACCCAGGATTGGACCTTTCAGTGTTGTCAGTTACAGTAAAACCCCTCTTATACGACCTCTTGCGGTACTTTCAGAAAGTGGTCGTAAAAGCGGGGTGGTCGTATTACTGAGGTTTGGTCGTTTGTTGGCAATTAATGCATGTTTATTTTATTTTCGTTATTTGAATATATTAACACTATACATACAAAAATGAAACTATAAGAACATGTATTACAGCGGAATCTAATGTCATTTTCAAATTTACGATCTTCGGTAAGTTCTACTTTCTCTATTCTCCATTTGGATCTAATTAAGAACTCCGACCTCAGATTATTTATTCGTAAGTACAGGTTCAAAGTGTCAAACTGTCGATATCATGTCTTCTACAATGCAAATACCAGGCATCAATTACGTTGAAATCAAAATTTGATTACTAATTAACTGTTCGGAACGCCGTAAACAAACCAATCGTAACTTCTCGGATACGTTTTCACTTTTGAATTTATTTCTCGAGTCAAAACCTGTGAAACATTCAAATAACAATTAGAAATAATACAAACTATGATTTCTAAAAGTGATCGGCCACTTTAATCATAACACCTATTATAATAAGGGTTCAATATCACATAATCAAAAATCCGATAATGTATGTACAATGTATTCGTATCCAATTAGTGTCGCTCTACTTTAATCATAACACCTATTATAATAAGGGTTCAATATCACATAATCAAAAATCCGATAATGTATGTACAATGTATTCGTATCCAATTAGTGTCGCTCTTATCAAGTGTGAAATTCGGGTGATCGGTCTCAATGTGTGAAAACTGGTCGTTTTAGTGGGGTTCAAAATAGTGTATTCGGTCGTAATAGAGGGGCGCCCGTATTTCTGGGGTGGTCGTAAGGAGGGGTTTTACTGTATTTTATTGTAATGCAGTTTAAGAAAGAAGTTAAGGATTTTTATTTTTTGATACAGGACAACAACAAGGGTTAAAATATCTCCCTTTCTAGATTCAGTGGTAGTGTAATTTTTCATTCTCTTATTTCCAGCTCACCTATTCACAAATTGCTTGGATCAGCTATGTTGATCAATCATGGTCCATCAGTCCTTCCATCTGTTCACAATTTCAACAGAATCTTCTCCTCGAAAACTCCACAGAAAATGATCCTTAAGTCATGCACTTTCAAAATATTTCAAAGTGTTGAGATCCATGAAGATCACTTGCACTATGAGATCCATGAAGATCACTTGCACTATGAGATCCATGAAGATCACTTGCACTATGAGATCCATGAAGATCACTTGCACTATGAGATCCATGAAGATCACTTGCACTATGAGATCCATGAAGATCACTTGCACTATGAGATCCATGAAGATCACTTGCACTATGAGATCCATGAAGATCACTTCCACTATCATACTCAGATGAGTAGTATAGGACCATCAAGGTCCTTTTGTTAAATGAGTCCCACCAAAAGTTTTTAATAAGTTCATGGACTTGCTTGAAAATATATAGAGTTAAGAGCAACTCTGTTCTAACTGCCTTTATGTATACATGCAGATACATAAAACAAATGATGACGAGATAAAGATTAAACCCATTCCCACACAATGACGCTTTTTGATGCCCCTCAAAGAAAAGTTGTTAGGAAAGCGTTGTGTACAATGTTTGTAACAAGCAATTTCTTCATTTTCCACAATGTTTTTTTACCCAGAAAGTTGAAAAAATAAAAAACTTCATAAACTTTAAATTGTCAACTTTTCAATTTGAATCAGTCTTAAATTTTTTGCTGTAGGATAATGTCGCAAAATTCGCTGGCTGCTGCGTCCTTAATCTGTGAGGCCCGGAAGGGAATTTATGTGTGAGGATGAAATTTGATATATCATTCCACTACAATTACTGGTATGTAATGTGGAATAATATATCGAGTTTAAGGACAGATTATGATGCAACTTTTGGCCCATTTGGTGAAAACTTTTGATCAAAGTTACAATCTGATCACCCTTACCTCCTCATAGTCTACACCACCTGTTTTTTCTCTTTTATGTCAGAGATGTTTATAAGATGAATCCTCAAAATAATTATTACTCCACTATTAATTTTTTAGTGCTGTCAACCCTTTGATTTAAACCTATCCCCACACATTGACAGTTTTTGACACCTATGAAGAAAAAGAATTGGCAAAATGTTTTGTAAAATGAAGAAATTGCTTGCAACAAGTAATTTCAATTATTTTTTGTTTTCTACCCAGAAAGTTGACAGTATCTAAAATTTCACAAACTTTGTCGTCTGCAAGTCTTTTCAATTTGGACCAGTCCAAAGTTTTCCCATTTGCTGATGGGTTAAAACAATTGTATAGAGGATTTAATCTGTTGAAGCAGGTTAACAGAGTTAAGAAATCTTTCATCTGAGTTTTGCTATTTTTCTGGTTGACTGAAAAATGTGGAATGCTGACTGACTGTCCCATAAATCAGAGCAAGTTTATGTTGTTTGTTCCTGTTTATCATGCCGTCAGCTGTTAACACAAGGATATCCTTCGAACTTTAAACACCAGATAAAAATGTGTCAGAAGTGTTTTTTGTGAAGCCTATTAGACATTACTTTATTTGTTTACTGGAACTTCGTTTTTCTTCAGAGGTTTTGGGCAATGAAACTTGAACTGTTTATGTTTTGAAATTGAAATCATGACCAAGAGGGTGAGCCATGCAAAAGTTTATGAGAAAAACATGTCTTTAATCATGTCAATAACAGTAACAGGAAAATTAGGTCTCCAATCATTATGTCAATTTTTGAGATATTCTAAGCACTAAGCAGTAATGGCTGAATTTTACTTAGCTGATTCTAAGGTTTAGACAGGAAATCATGAAATTAAATAATTCAAAGTTTTTTCTGAATGCATGATTTTAATGAAAATTTATTTAAGGGTTGAGAACTTTGAAAGGACAAATTATAAAAAAGATGTGCTTGAAAGCTTAAACAAAATTCTGTATTGAATTCTTACTACAAAGCTGGAAAAGTCAAGTTGGCAAGCTTGTTAATAATTTCGGCATTCCAACAATAACATGTGCCTTCAGCTCCTCAAGAGAAATGAGGCTCATTAAATCATAATACCAGAACTGGGAGGATATATTTCAAGTTAAACAATTACACAGACTAACCAGATAGAAGGAAATAGGACACTGTTATGTCTGCTGCTCTTAAATATGTGGTGTGTATGTAGGCGAAATCTTGTTAGACTTCAATATGTTTTTAGCTCACCTGAGCACAAAGTGCGAGCTGAGCTATTGTGATTGGTCATAGTCTGGGACATTTTAGTAAATCTTTGATTTTTTTTAGCTCACCTGAGCACGTAGTGCTCAAGTGAGCTATTGTGATCGCCTTTCGTCCGGCGTCCGTCCGTCGTCCGTCGTGCGTCGTGCGTCGTGCGTCGTGCGTCGTGCGTCGTCCGTCAACAATTTCTTTAAACGACAACTCCTCCCAAACCACTGGGCCAATTTGAACCAAATTTGGCAGAAATGTTCCTTAGATGGTCCCCTTCAAAAATAGCTAAAAGAATTGAAATCCGTTGAAAACTCTGGTTGCCATGGCAACAAAAGTGAAATTTTAAAATAATCTTTAAAAATCTTCTTCTCCTGACCCAGAAGGCGTAGAGCCTTGATATTTTGCATGAAGCATCAGTATATTGACCTCTTTCAAAATAGCTAAAATCATGATCCTCGGGTCCCCAGGGGCGGAGCCCCAGGGGGGTGGGGTTTATATAGAAATAAAGAACGATTTTTTAAATGACATCTCCTCCCAAACCATTGGGCCAATTTGAACCAAATTTGGCAGAAATGTTCCTTAGGTGGTCCCCTTCAAAAATAGCTAAAAGAATTGAAATCCGTTAAAAACTCTTGTTGCCATGGCAACAAAAGTGAAATTTTAAAATAATCTTTAAAAATCTTCTCCTCCTGACCCAGAAGGCGTAGAGCCTTGATATTTTGCATGAAGCATCAGTATATTGACCTCTTTCAAAATAGCTAAAATCATGATCCTCGGGTCCCCAGGGGCGGAGCCCCAGGGGGGTGGGGTTTATATAGAAATAAAGAACGATTTTTTAAATGACATCTCCTCCCAAACCACTGGGCCAATTTGAACCAAATTTGGCAGAAATGTTCCTTAGGTGGTCCCCTTCAAAAATAGCTAAAAGAATTGAAATCCATTAAAAACTCTGGTTGCCATGGCAACAAAAGTAAAATTTAAGATAATCTTTAAAAATCTTCTCCTCCTGACCCAGAAGACGTAGAGCCTTGATATTTTGCATGAAGCATCAGTATATTGACCTCTTTCAAAATAGCTAAAATCAGGATCTTCGGGTCCCCAGGGGCAGAGCCCTGGGGGGGGGGGGTTATAGGCAAGAAGCATCAGTTCACAGACTTCTTTCTTATTTCTTAAATTATAACCCATGGAAAAAGTTTTTTCCTTCTTTCAAATCAGCACTAAAGCCTTGGAATTTGTAATTTAGACTTGGATCCCCAAGTTCATAGTGTTTATATGTAATTGTGGCCCACTTGTTTCATAATCCTAACCTTAACATGAAAATAGACTGTTGAAAGAAAAAGAGCCTTTATCTCAGGTGAGCGCCCCAGGGCCAACGGCCCTCTTGTTTCTCAGAAACTATAAGGCCAAAGGCATTTCTATTTAATATGTATCTTAATCTCATGGTGCTTTACCAAGTTTTCAAATTTAATCTCTGGGGTCAAAAATGGCTCCGCTCCTGTGGTCCAAAGTTTTGAAAAATGCTTGATTAGAGCAATTTCGAAAGACTTCTCCTTTTAAACTATAAGGTCTAGGACATTCTTATTTGGTATGTAGCATATCTAGATAGTTTTGTACTTTATCACTTAAAATTGTTCGCCTTGGGTCAAACTAGCCCTGCACTAAGGGTCTAAGTAGGAAAAAACACAAAATTTGTGTTAGTTAGGGAAAAAAACCAACTTCACTTGTAGGCCTTATGGGCATTTATACTTGAAATGTAGGATAGCCTGGCTTTTATCTATCTTTTTTTATTAGATTATGCCTGTAGGATAGAAAACACCACTTTTTCCCTTGGTGTCCAAAGTTTGTAAAATGCTCAATTAGACCATGTTCAACAATCTTCTCCTCCCAATCTAAGAAGTCTAAGGCATTTATGTTTGGTATATAGCATAACCAGATGGTTCCCTACCACGTTAGCTAAAATCATAGCTCTGGGATAAAACATGGCCCTGCCTTAGAGGTCCAAAATTTGGGAGAAGGCCCAATTAAAGCAACTTAAAAAGACTTCTCCTTCTGAGGTATAAGGTGAAGGACATTCATATTTGGTATGTGGCATTACTACATAATTTTGTACTATGTTACAGGAAAATATGCCCTTAGGATAAGAAAAATGTTTCTGCTCCAGGGATCGAATTATGTAAATCGCTTAATTTGAAAGAATTCTTTTCTTGAATATAGGTCTAGAGTATTTATATTAAAAACATAGCATAATGTTACAAAAATGGCCCTTCCAAAGTCATCCAAAATTATGAAAAACTATAACTAAGAGCACATAGCATAACATTATTGTTTTCTACCATGTGTATATCCTTTGACTTCACAAGGCATCCAAAGTTATGAAGAACACTTGATAAGAGCATGTTCAAATATCTTCCTCTCCCAATGTATCAGTTGTAATGCATTCATATTTGGTTTATAGTACATCCAGATTGTTCTCAACCATAGTTGCTAAAATTATACCCACTGGGTCAAAATGGCCATGCAAGACCCAAGGGCCCAAAGTTTGGTAAAATGCTCAATTAGAGCAATATCAAATTCTTCTCCTTAACACTGGTCCACATTAAAAGAAGTTGCAGACAGTAATTAAAGTTTGATTGAAATCTAAATACATGGAATTTTTAGGGTAGGAAACATTGTGATTAATAGAGAAATTGCTTGTAACTACTAAAGTTCTTCCTTTTTCCCCAATGTATTTTTAAACCTACTTTCCTTGAGGGCATCAAATTGGTAATTGATTAAACTATAAAGCCAAAGGCATTCATATTTATTGGATAGCATTACTCAATAGTTATGTAGCTATACCCAAAACCTTTATTTGTTTTATTTATTTTGCTCAAGCTGTGTCTTTTTTTTTATACAAAAAGTACTGTAAGTTGGAGATGCCTCAGGTGAGCGACTTTTTGTTTATTCATCACTCAGTTCCTTTAGGTCATTTATATTTTTGATTATTGGAGGTGACATAATCATATATACAATTGTAAATTTTGATAATTCATAAAACCATTTGATATTTTTTCACAGATCTTGATTTAATTTGCCCCCCCCCCCAAAAAAAAAAAAACCCAAAAAACACACAAAAAACCTACAACAAAAACAAACAAACAAGAAATGGAAATGTTACTCGCATTTTTTTATGCCCCCGCATGGATAGATAGGGGCATATTGTTTTACTGTTGTCTGTCCGTTTGTCTGTCTGTCCGTCTGTCTGCAAAACTTAACCTGCCAACTAAACATTTTCCTATAACTTCAACCCTGATAAAGTTACAATGCTAATAAGGTCAAGGTCATTTCATCAAGGTCAAGGTCGAAATGTAAACCCTTTTTCCTATAACAAAGAAAAAACAATAAAAATCACCCGTTTCTAAAGAATTCCTGTTTTGGGGGCATGGTGTTTCACAAACATATCTTGTTCATTTTACAAAAAGTTTTCTTGATTTCTTGAGAGCGTCAAAAGACATCACAGTGTGTGGGTAGTGATAGCCTGATAGATATCAAAAGCCCCCTACAACAACAACAAACCAGAAATGGAAATGTTACACCAAAATTTTTAAATTTTACAAAAGATTTTCTTGATTGTTATTCTTGAGAGCGTCAAAGGCATCACAGTGTGTGGGAATGGATTAATTGTAGTGATAGCTTGATGCATCAACAGTCTATCTTTTCTTGTGTTAGTTATATTTTGAAATCAGGATAGGTGATGATATTAATGAAAATTGTGATAAAATATCAATCAAAGTTAAAGATTCTACTTTATTCAACCCTTTCCTGTTTTCCAAAATTTTAGACCTGTCTAATTTCAAAGGTCTTGAAGACGGTAAGTAGATTACAAAATATTCTAGAAAAAGAAGAAATTGCTTGTAACAAGCAATTTCTTCTTTTTCTACAATATTTTCTCAATTATAATAAAATCATGGTGCTTTAAAAACCAGGGATTGAAAAAGAAAGGGTGCAAGAAAAAGACCTCTGTTTGTTGAAACCTTCAGTGACAGCCATAAACCACTTGTTATAAATCTTTTGCTATATTTCAATAGATCACAGCTAGAGTTTATTGAAAGCAGCTGTTCTCATTATTCCATATGTTATATCTGCAATTCTCATTACTGAAATACTTCTCAGTAACATAAAATATTGAGTCTTCATTGAAAACGAAGCTCTTGTGATTCGACCACATTCATTCATATGGATGAAGTAAGAATGTATTTTACAAGTTTAATTATGATTTAATAAAGAAATCTCTCTGACCGACAAGTGATTTCTACTGTCCCTAATTTTTAAAAAAGATGATTTGCAGTGAATGCTCTTCTTTCTCCCCCCCAATATTTTACCTTGGAATTAGAAATTAATCAATGGAATTGAATGGATTCCCTTTTCCATTTAAGAGAAGAGAATATGTTTTGTTTTCATGGAGGTATGAACCGAAAAAACTAATCACACTGTATGAATACGCGGCTCAGATTCATACATAAGTGTGATTAGATATTTTGGTTCATACATCCATGAAAACAAAAAATATTCTCTTCATTCCCTACAATTTAATAGTATCAGGCGAAAAAAAGCAAAAACTTAACAATTTTGATATCTTTTTGTATGGAACGAAGCATTCAAAATAGCTTTGTGCTCAAAATCTTGTTCATGGAGTTATGAATGGACCAATCAGAACACGCGATTATGAAACAGAAAATTAAATTATTCGGTTATATAAAGATTTTGCTTTCAGTTTCTTTCTCCATCATACTAATCATAGTGTAGGAGAATCTTTGTTTATCCTACCTTTTGGGAAGCGAGAAACGCATGTTGTGAAAGAAAATACAGTATAAAATTGACATCTGGCCCCAGTACAGCCAAAATTATGAAGATAGGTAACCCATTCCAGAACAACAAAATTTTAGACTGGTCCAAATTGAAAGAAGCAGCAGAGGATAATTCAAAGTTGATGGAATTTTCAGTGAATTATTGAGAAGAACTTGCTGTCTTTGGTTGATTTTTATCTCACAAGTTTGCTTACTTCGTACCACTGAATATTAATAATGCTGTAAAACGTTGCAGCCAATGATGTCATTAAATTTTGAACATTATGCACACAGGAAAAAGTGCATTTATTTCTTTGTATTTATCATAAAACCATTGAGGATCAATAATTTTTTTCATTTTCTTAACAACAAAAGCCACATTTGCACTGAGGTGGGACCACCAATTGGTGAAACAATAGCTTTTGTTGTTAACAGCAGTGAAAGATAAATTGATCTTACACTGAAATAAACAATTATCCTGTATTTATATGATTTTTATTTCAGGGTGTAGCATAATGGATTTGCCGTTCCGAATATCGTGACTGCAGGGACAGTTTTAGTAAAAGATGAGGTTGTCGTGGATTCCTGAAACCCTGGTGACCATTTGGATTTTTATTCACACAGTGCCAGGTAGGAACATTTATAATTGTTTCAATTTTAGGAGATAATATTAATATTCCAGAACTTTTACACAAGTATAGAACTGTGTAAAAGATCTCTGATTATTATTACGCATCAAAACAATTGAATCAACTCTTGGCTGTAGCAACAGGGGCTTGTCAAAACATCAATGAACAATGAAATCCAATTAATGCCATTTTTAATAGAAGATTTTTAAAGATGTACCACATAAGATAAGCCCAACTAATAAATGCCTTATTTTATGATGAATCAAAATTTCCATAATCTGGGGGGGGGGGTTTATGCAAAGCTATAGTAAGAGCCTGTAAAAATATAGGAACATTAGGGAGGTTTCACACTAATACATTAATACTGTACTTTCTTAATTTCGATACAACCTTTTGAAGGCTTTTATCATACCCCCGCAAAACAAATGAAGTCTTAATTGCCCCTGGTTCAAGAATTTTCACCCCTTAAACTTGGGCATTGTTTATGCTTTGTAGACTTATACAGCTAATTATACTACCAATTTTGTGTCGCAAAGTCCTCCTTCAGTTTTGCTTCAAAACTTTAAACAAAGATTGACTACATGTTGAAGTTTTGCAAAAGGCAATTTTGAAGACTTAATCTCCCCCCCCCCATTCAAGAGTTATCTCCCCTTGAACTTAGACTTATTTTATGCTTTGTAGACTTATACAGCTAATTATACTACCAATTTTGTGTCGCGAACTCCTCCTTTCTAGAAAATCATAGTCAGTAGCTATGTTTTTGTAAATTGTTAAAGCTCTCATTGCACTGAAAGGACTTGCGGGGGTATTAAGTCACATACTGTGACAAGTTCTAGTTGACCTTAGTGTCTTGCTGCATTTCATTTTCTTAATTATGTCACAACTGGTTGGTGTGTTATCAAGTTCATTAAAGAAAAAAAATGTCTATTTAAAATGGAGCAAAGGTTAGGGAACAATCTTTATTTATACCCCTGCCACTTCTTAAAAGAGGGAGATATAATGGTTTACACTTGTACATCCTTCCTTCCATCCATAGCCAATATATTTGTCGTACTTTTACCGGCATTAATTCATAGCAAAGACTTGAAGTTTGGTGTGGAGGTTCTTCTAGGGTTCTTACATGGTGCTTAGTTTCAGACATTGCCTAGTATAGTGGTCTATTTTTGTTGCATTTTTCTCTGCAACTATTCACATCATTGATTTGAAACTTGGTTCTTCCAGGTGTCGTACATTGGACTTAACAAATTTAGGTCCGCAAATTAATTATTTCCTGTTTTACAACATCATTTATTTTGGGGGTATACTCAGTGAGTTTTGACTCACAAACTTCTTGTTCTGAAATGCTTCATTGAACTTCAGCAAAATCATGATTCTTGTGTAGAGATATTTAGCAGGATAATACAGACTCTATTGTACAGTTTTTTTAAAAATCTTGGTTGTCCATTCCTTAGATAGGTTGCTTAATTTTGGTTTCAATCTAAAGGATAAAGTCCCCAAAATCATTGTGTTATACATCAATAAATGTGTCTTAAATGTATTTAAATTTGTAGAGATAATATGAAACTTTTCTTATAGAATATGGAAAAACAAAAAACAATCCCCCCCCCAAAAAGAAAGAAAAAAGAAAAAGAAAACAGTAAATTTTTAGACCTTACAATTAATAGATATAGTCAGTGCAATCAGGCAACCATTTTAAGGCCTATTACGTCTTAGGTTTGGGTATGTTGATTGAAAAATGTTTTCAGAGAGAGAATGATAAAAATGAGAAATATTCAAATGATCTCAATAGTAAAACTTATTCTTACAAATCAGTTCAACAAAGAATGTTTTGTAAATGTTCATAGATAATGAACAAAAACAGCATTACAAAGCTGTTGATCTCATGTGAATCTGCCTTATGAAAGCAATAATGAAGATTAGGAAGGGGTTTTATTTGTTTTTCACTAAAAAAAATACTTTTAGCTGTCTGTAAAATTAAAATCTGATTAGATATACAACCCTGAGCCAGTTAGTTGCATTGTTGAAATAAACAATTTCAACTTTACAGAATCCTGATGAAATAATAAAAATCCTGTTAGCTAATAAAAACAGGGACCAGGGGAAATGAATGCCGTTGCAAAATGATGGGATAGGTTAGGATGTAAAATCGCCGTAGCTGTCTCTTTGCTTATGTTTATTTATGAACTTATTTCTTGTTGAAAAGTTATAACATTGTGTAAATTGAAGGGTAGAAAATACTGTGGTTAATGAAGAAATATAATCTACTTAGACTCACCAAAGGTTGCTTTGAATTCTAGATCTATATTGGACTGGATTAGTTATAAATTGTTTCTGTAACTGAATTCTTTAATTACTATGTTAATAGAAAGGAGGGCAATAAATGCCAGGATTACCTGTGGGGTTCCACGCCAGGTGAAACTTTTGAAGTGTTCATGTCTGTTGGTGGCAACAAGGCTTCAACTTGATCATGTTACTTGTGGAGGGGTCATAAACTTCATCATAAAAAACATAAAAACAGAAAAGACTAGAAATTGGTCCAGTTATAAAAAATGATTTAGTAATTGTAGGGTTAAGACATGAGATCAGTAATAAAACGCACTTTAACCCATTCCCAGGCATGATCCTTCCTTTTAATGCCCCTCAAGAAAAAAGCTTTGGAAAACATGTTTAAAAATCAAGAAATTGCTTTGTATCAAGCAAATTCTTAATTATCCACATGTTTTCTTTCAAAAAGGCAAAATTTTTAAAATTCTATCAAATTGAAATTGTCGTCAGAAACTTCTTTCAATTTGGACCAGTCTAAAATTTCTCTTGTGGGAATGTGTTAAGGAAATTTGTAATCATTTTGTTATGGTTGACACACAGACTGGTCAAAAGTGAAGGCTATTGCAAGAAAAAGAATTAGTCTGTAAATTTACTATTTAGAAAACTTTTGCTGTTCTAGTGTTTAATTCTGAAAGTTGAAAAATTTAGTAAAATGGGGAAGTATTTTTTGTTGAGCTCCAATGTGGTGAGAGAGACATAAGTATCATGATGATACCTCGATGTATTTGTGTTAGACCCATTCCCACACAATGACGCTTTTGACACCTTTCTTGCCTGAAGCATGCAATTTCTCCATTTTCTACAATGTTTTTAATCCAAGGAGTCTGAATTCCATAAACTATAATTAGGTAGGTTCATGATCAAGGTCACACTTGAAGGTCACACATTTTATCAGACTCATGTAACTCTATACATATGAATAGATATCAATATATATTTGCAAGAATGTTTTCTTTATGTCTTTCTTGATGTAGGTAGGAGGTAAAGGCCCTAGTTGAAAGTTGAAATGTTTCAGGCTCAACACAAGCTAATGCAACCATTTTTTGTATGGCTGTAACTTTTCCATTAGATTAAGTCATTATATATGAAAACTTATATAAATTTCAAAATGAAATCTAGAACTCTCTTAAAGTCTCTTGGGATGTGCTATGCCCAGATCCTTCCCCAGACATTATGTCACATATGTATATCCTTGGGACACCCATCTGCATGTGTCAACAAGAGCACTGCCCACGGGTGCCAAGGCTCGGCTGCAGGTGCTGGATAAGGGGCATAACTCTTACAAAAATGCTTTTAGAGTTATCCCCTTGATATTCTAGATAGCTCTTGTGATGGTCAATACACATGCCAAGTTTCATGAGGATATCTTCAATAACAACAGAGATAATTATGACCAAGGTTAAAGTTTGTCACGCCAACGCCTACGCCAATGCCGACGTGAACAACCCTCAGGTGATGACAATACCTCGGGTTTTCTGCGAAAACTGATGAGCTAATAAAAAAATCATCTTATCAGTAAATATTGTGAGTAGAAAATTATTAATGACATTTTTTAGCCCTGTTCATGTACTGGAGACTCCATTGTTAACAAACATTAAGAAGATGGATTACTGGATTATTTCACAACACAAAGGTTGTTTTGCATGACTTATTATGGCTGTACAAGTTTTTCAGTGAGAATGGTAAAGTTTTCTCAAAACTCACACATACTTGTGGATATTTACAGATATGATATGCCTCAAGACAGTGTTTTAAACAGTTTCAAAACTATAGCAAAGGAAACTCTTGAGGGAATAGAAGACATTTGCTTGAAAGATTCATTTTCCATAAAACTGTAGGGTTCCTACAGTTTTATGACAATTTAATTTCGTTGAGGAAATTATTTCTTTTCTGTCAATGTTTTCTGTAGAATAAAAGTGTTGATGCTAAAATCCAGTGATTGTAAGGGAATGGTTTAAACCTCATGCATTCCATGCTGTATGCATATTTGTAACTCTAGGGATAGAGAGTTCTGATGGCTTGATTACTTTGGAATAGGGAGAATACTAGAGTATTGATTCTTGGGACTGTGTTATTTTATATCGGAGATGTTGTAGTGTCGATATTCCATTGGTATTTCACTCCGTAGACACGAATCTAATCCCAATCACTAATGAAAATATCTGTAAGCCATCAGAATTTGTTAGTGTCAAAGCAAGAAAAACCCTGTACCTGTTCTGGTTAACTACATGTATTACAATACTATTGTGTCCACTCCTGCATGGTTCCACTAACACTTGTGTGTTTAACTATAAGAGAGAATGATGAAAATATAATATTCAAGAGATCTATTTCTCATCTTAACTATCATAGAATTAAGGACCGACAATTGTGACAAAAGCAACTGCAGATTAAAATGATATGGTTAGAATTTGTAAATGAATAATATTAACGGGATGTGGCAATAAAAGAAAATTTTCGGTGATAATTACAGGAGTCTTTATTCAATTAATTACCCACTTTAAAAACCAAACAGTTCCTTTTAATGAAAGGCATATATGATAATAGATTGCATGTAAACAGATTAGCAGGTGTGAAAATCAAGGTAATAGGTAATTTGTGACACTTTGTTGGTCCATAATAGGACCATTCCTACGAATTAAACATAGGAGTTTGTGCTATAAAAATATTTTCGGGACTTGGAATGGCCTACCAACTATAAACCACGATGTTCGACAGAGTTTTCTTACAAAGATGAAGAAGGAAAAAGATTTGGACCATGTTAAACAGACAATTGAATACATACCATGTACCAGTGATGTTCGAATCAACAAAGTTCAACTGTAATTGAGATTGCTTGACTCACAATATATGTGCTGAAAAGAAAATTGCCCCCCTTAAAGTAAGTTACAAAAAAAAGGAAACCTTTGCTTGTGGTGTGCGAGACATAGTTGTTACTATGACAAGTTGGTGTATGTGCGTTAGTGCGTTAGTTAGTCTGTTAGTGAGTTAGTCCATCCGTCCGAATTTGTCCGGACAATTACTCCCACATTTATGGATGGATTTCAAAATAACTTTGCACAATTAATCTCCATCATGAGTAGATGTGCCATTTGAAAGAATTTTCTGGATAGCTTCAAGTTCAAGGTCAAAGCTCAAGGTCAAACACTAAAATTGTGCTTGTCCTGAGCATTTCTCCTACAATTAGGGATGGATTTCAAAGTGAATTGGCACAATTGTTCTCCATCATGTGCCATTTTAAAGAAGTTTTTGGATAGCTTCAAGTTCAAGGTCACAGCTCAAGGTCAAACACTGAAATTGTGCTTATCTGGAGCATTTTTCCTTTTATTATGGATGGATTTCAAAATAAATTAGCACAATTGTTCTCCATCATGTCAGTAGATGTGCCATTTGAAAGAATTTTTTGGATAGTTTCAAGTTCAAGGTCAAATCTCAAGGTCAAACACTGAAATTGTGCTTATCTGGAGCATGATACCTACAAAAGTTTGCGGGCTCAACAGCAGTTGTCCTGGGATAACCATCTAGTTTAAATGCGCAGTTTAAAATCTCTACATAAGGGAGTAAATCTATTTGCAATGTAAGCTTTATGTCCATTTAATATTCTTTGTCTTGCACATTTAGTTAACCAATACCCACACTATACAGCTTTTGTAGGGACCTCAAGAGAATAAATTTCTCACTTCTGTGGAGAGGCAAATATACAAATTCTCTCAAAACTTGAATTTGTTGTCTTCATGTAAGTTCTTTGAATTTTGACATGTTCAGATTATCGTCATTAATTGCAATGGGTTAAAATCTCTGATTGCTAGCATTATGAAGGGTTATTCTTCAGAAAACAGAGTAAATCACAATTTTCAGGAAACCTGATGCAAATTTATTTTCTTCATTTAAATAAAACATTTTCGATAAGACTGGTTTATGATGACATAGTATGCTACTGGAATATTTTAAAGGTACCTTACATATCAGATTTTGGTCTAAATGTTTAAGGATTAATTGCTTTCCTTGTTTGAGAAAAAAATAATGAAAAAGAAACTTGTTATGCTTCTGTAATCTGTAAATTCAAGCCAATGCAGCAATACAGTTGCCCAAGGATTCCAGTGTTAATTGACACTCAAAAGGTGAAATAATAAAAATGCCACCAATATAAATGTATGTCTAGAGACACTTTCAAAACATGATGCAAATCCACCAACAAAAAGAATTACATATGAGGTCATGTCATGCATTAAACACTGCCTTTGACAAATAGATTGGTTAACATGCTCATGGTGAGCTTTTGTGATTATTGCAGGTCTGTGGTATGTCATACAGCTTCAACAATTAAAGTGTTTACACTCTAGAAGCCACAGTCTTGACTCAATCTTCATGAAACTTCGCAAGAATAATTGTTACATCATAAGGATGAACCCTATTGATAATGGGAAAGTTCCATTGGTAAATAAAAGAAAAGGGCCTTAATGACAATTTCTTTGTTTACAGTCTAGACGCCACAATTTTGCTCAGTTGCATTTTTTTAAAGCAGATTCAGATGAGTGGTTTAGGACCATCATGGTTCTCTTGTTATATGTGTGACCTGTGTTGGAGAGCAAATGATTTTTAGTTACTGCTAGTATCAAGACTGGCCATCTGAAATTATTAGTTTCAAACACTCAATTTTATTCTTTTATTCAAGGAATTTGAGATTTAATTTTGATCCAAGTTGGGGGTAAATGTATTTAGAAAAGTGTAGATTACTATCATATTTAATATGATAAATGGAGTAAGATATAATGGATTAAGTAAATTATCTGTAGGATTAATGCAATATGACCCACTCTTTGTGTAAAAGAAGATTTTTTCAAATTCAACTCAATGTCTCATGACACAGTAATACTATAAATATTATATTGAAAATATTTACAAGTTTTAAATATATATAAACATAAAACCTTAATACCCATTATTTACCAGTTATTTACTTTTTGATAAAAAATAGCAAATCTAAAGTTTAACCCATTACAAGACATACAAAAGAGAAAGATTACTCTTCTAAGTGTGTTTAGATTAAAATTTTAGTGTCAAATCGGGAAGAAAACAATATGAGAAAAGGAAGGATTGCTTGTATCAATTTCTCATATTTCTTCATTGTCAAATTGGCCCCAACCCAGAGGCCCCAAGTTTGATCAAATGCTCAATTAGAGCAATATCAAATTCTCCTCTTAACACTGGTCCACATTAAAAGAAATTGCGGATGGTAATTAAAGTTTGATTGAAATCAAAATACAAAGAATTTTAGGGTAGAAATCATTGTGAGAAATGGAGAAATTACTTGTAACTATTAAGTTCTCCCTTTCTCACAATGTATTTTTAAACCTATTTTCCATGGGGGCATCAAAATGTGGGATAGTTTGGTAATGGATTAAACTATAAAGCCATAGACATTAATTTTTATTGTAAAGCATTACTGGATTGTTTTGTACAAAGCCCAAAATCTTATATTTGTTTTATTTATTTTGCTTAAGTTTTGTACAAAAAAGTACTGTAATTTGCAGATGCTTCAGGTGATCGATTTAGGACCATCATGGTCCTCTTGTTTATTCATTTTCCACAATGTTTCCTTTCCAAATCATTAACCTAAAATAATCATACGCATCTTCTTTCAAATTGCGCCAGGCTAAGATTTTGATGTCTGAAAATGGGATGATCCAAAAAATTGTCTAAAGTAAAGGGAGAATTGAAAGCAATTTTACATTTTCGAGTTGAAATAAAGATAATAAGAGGCTATTAAATTCCAGTGACTGTCCCTAGAAATTCATTTTAAAGTGGTATTTTCCGGGCAATATTGGCTCTTCTCGAAATAACATCACCATGGAACAAATTTGTCTCCTTCTAGAATCAATTTTAAAAGATCTACATTTGGACAGCCTCAAGATAAATTCATGTTGATGAGAAACTAACAGGATTTATTGAAACATGGATTTAATGTATTTAGAATATTGTGACACCTTTAACACCACAACATCTTTTATAAATATGATTAAAGCAAATTACCAAAACACATTCAGAACATGAATGAAGTTTTTTGAGTTCTATTATGTATCAAAATTTCTCATTCCCACACAATTCTGCTTTTTAAGTCCGGGGCCTATGAAAAGATGTATATGTGTGTGAATGTATGATTTCATCAACTAAAAATTGTTGAATTAGGTAAATCCATTCACACACAATAACGCTTTTTGACTCAAAAAACAATTGAGAAAACAATGTGTACAATGAAGAAATTGCTTATGACAAGCAATTTCTTCATTTTGCACAATGTTTTTCACCCTTTGAGAAAGATGAAAAAAATCTAAGATTTCATCGACTTTAAATTGTTGTCTACCATTCCTTTCAGTTTTGACCTGTCTAAGATTTTGCCATCTGGTAATGGGTTAATATACTCTAGGTTATGATGTTATAAGTTTTGCTTGCTTCCTATAAACTGCATAATGCTCTGCAAGGAGAGCTAAAATTTTCAAGCATGCCTATTAACCCAATACCAGACAGCAAAATTTTAGACTGGTCCAAATCGAAAGGAGTGGCAGACGACAATGTAATGTTGATGAAATTTTAGATTTTTTCAACTCTCTGGAAAGAAAACAGTGTGTAAAATGACGAAATTGCTTGTTCATTTTACACATTATGTTTTCCCAAATGTTTTTCTCGAGAGGCGTCCAAAAACATTGTCATGTTAGAATAGGTTAAATCTGAGTTGATTTAACCCATTCCCACACAGTGACGCCTTTTGACGCCCTTCAAGAAAAGCAATTGGGAAAACATTGTGTAAAATGAAGAAATTGCTTGTGACAAGCAATTTCCTCATTTTACACAATGTTTTCTGCCTAGAAAGTTGAAAAAATCTCACATTTTATAAACTTTGAATTGTCGTCTGCGACTCCTTTCAATTTGGACCAGTCTAAAATTTTGTTGTGTGGGAATGGGTTAATGTTAGCTAAGATACTAGCCTTCTTGTAGTGTTTTAACGATTAACACACGATTACACTTTCTGACGCCCTGAAGAAATATAATCATGGAAAACCTTATGGGGAAAATGAGAAATTGCTTGTAACAAACAAATATCTCCTATTTTCACATTTTTTTCAGTTTTATTTGGCACTTAATCTGCAACTTCTTTCAATTCAAACTGCAGTCTGATATTTTGTTGTTATATATTGGGTCAAAAAAGAAGATTAATAAAAAAATAAGTTCTGTGTCATTGATTATTTTTCCCGAATAAGATGTTTGATAAATTCCAAGACCAGAATTGTTTTTCTACCATTAGATATTCTATTTACATACTGTTTCCTGTTGGTTGCTTTCAATTTTTCTTTCTTGAAGATTTATAGCTTATAGAATGTGTCAGCTAGAAAATAACATCAATATCCTTTTAGAGCCATCTCATCAGAAATTCTAGTCAGCAATCAAATACATTATGTTACTACAGATGTAGCAACCAAAGGAATATATTTACGCCATTATAAGCTTATGCTTGGAATACTAAATTTGCCTGTGTATTGATTTTGACTTATTCAAGACTTGGTCCAAGCCTCACTTTTTCATAGAAAAGTGTTGTCCTGTACTGTTTGTGGATTATTCTTAGAACTGTCATTTACTATGATAGGATAAAATATATTCCATTATGTATCAATCACCATAAGAACCAAGTTAATAGACTTTCTAAGAAGACCAAGTAAATAAAGATGGGTTTGTACAGTGAGAGAGTATTAGGGAGGTTATAGATTGATTTGAGAGGCCGCCTGTGAAAACGGAAAAATGATACTTCGCAGATGATTTTGACGATGTATTGGAATTGATTTTCCTACAGGGAAAGATGTAATCACATCACAGTCTACAAATCAATGTTAAAGAACAGATGAAAAAATAAGCTTATGGCGTGAAAATTCATGATGTAGCAAAAACCAGTTATATTAGATGTAATAGAATCCTAGGGTATTATAATCCTTCATTAGGTTTTGGCGTGCTGGCCCATCGTTATTAGTGAATGTATAGTTTGATATGACAATTTCAACTATGTCAGTCTATTTGATCACTGTTTTTATAACACTCAGTAATTTATCCCTACAACAAATTCTAAAATACCCAAGTTTGATGTTTTTTTTCTAATTTCTTGACCAATGATATAATTTATTTATTTCATTTTTGAACAATCAGTAAATAGCAATGACCTTAATATGAGACTGTGAATCAATTTATATAAAATTCGTGGAAAGATGTAAGCTGTTCTGGAAAAAAGTGAATTAGAAAACCATTATTCTCAAATCAAATTGGACCAGCACTTTGAAATGAAATTTAAATTATGACTCATTATAGAAGAATAAGATAAATCAAAGAGCTTACCAAACTTTGTCATCCAAACTTCAATACATTCATAAAGTTATTTAGGACAAAGTAGTTTACCTGAGCACATGCTCAAGGGATTGGAAGGACAAGCAGACTAAAGAGAAATCATGAAATAATTCTTTGAAAATTGGCCTATCATAAACCACCTTGTCGATTCAGACCAAACTTAGCAAGACTTTGGTACCTTAATCAAAACTAATTGTTTAACTAATTTTGAATCACAAGGAGATTATGGCCTGAGATGGGGCAGTACTTATCAGACTTACAGAAATCAAAAAATAATTCTTGACTAAACATCTTTGCAAAACCAATAGGGCAATATGGACAAAACTTGGGTTTTTTTTTTAGCTCACCTGAGCACAACGTGCTCAAGGTGAGCTTTTGGTATCACCTTTTGTCCGTCGTCCGTCGTGCGTCTTGCGTCGGAAGTCGTCAACAATTCTTTAAACATCTTCTCCTCAGTAACCACTGGGCGGAATTCAACCAAACTTGGTAGGAATGTTCCTTGGGTGACCCTTCTCAAAAGATGTTCGCAGATTTTTGATTGACCCCCAAATATGGGCGTGGCAGGGCGTGGCAGTTTTTAACTTAGAAATCTTTAAACATCTTCTCCTCAGTAACCATTGGGCCAATTTCAACCAAATTTGGTATGAATGTTCCTTGGGTCACCCTTTTCAAAAGTTGTTCGCGGATTTTTTATTGACCCCCAAATATGGGCGTGGCAGTTTTTGACTTAGGAATCTTTAAACATCTTCTCCTCAGTAACCATTGGGCCAATTACAACCAAATTTGGTATGAATGTTCCTTTGGTGACCCTTTTCAAAAGTTGTTCGTGGAATTTTGATTTACGCCCAAATATGGGCGTGGCAGGGCGTGGCAGTTTTTGACTTAGAAATCTTTAAACATCTTCTCCTCAGTAACCATTGGGCCAATTTCATCCAAACTTTGCATGAATGTTCCTTGGATGACCCTTTTTAAAAGTTGTTCGCAGAATTTTGATTTATGCCCAAATATGGGCATGGCAGGGCGTGGCAGTTTTTGACTTAGAAATCTTTAAACATCTTCTCCTCAGGAACCATTGGGCCAATTTCAACCAAACTTGGTATGAATGTTCCTTGGGTGACCCTTTTCAAAAGTTGTTTGGCAGAATTTCGTTTCACGCCCAAATATGGGCGTGGCAGTTTTTGACTTTGAAATCTTTAAACATCTTCTCCTCAGTAACTATTGGGCCAATTACAACCAAATTTGGTATGAATGTTCCTTGGGTGACCCTTTTCAAAAGTTGTTCGCAGAATTTTGATTTATGCCCAAATATGGGCGTGGCAGTTTTTTTAACTTTAAAATCTTTAAACATCTTATCCTCAGTAACCATTGGGTCAATTTCAACCAAACTTTGCATGAATGTTCCTTTGGTGACCCTTTTCAAAAGTTGTTCCTGGAATTTTGATTTATGCCCAAATATGGGCGTGGCAGGGTCAGGCACTTTTTTGACTTTGAAATCTTTAAACATCTTCTCCTCAGTAACTATTGGGCCAATTTCAACCAAATTTGGTATGAATGTTCCTTGAGTGACCCTTTTCAAAAGTTGTTCTAGAATTTTGATTGATGACCAAATAAGGGCTTGGAAGGGTAGGGCAGTTTTTACTTTGAAATCTTTAAACATCTTCTCCTCAGTAACCATTGGGCCAATTTCAATTTTGAATCATCTTATATTAGTCAGGTGAATATTTAGGGCCATTCTGGCCCTCTTGTTTTGAGTCCAAGATCCTGTGTCGCTATACTTCAGAGGAACTTTTTCTAGGAACTATATCCAAATCAAAGCTCAACACCAAATTGACCCTACAATCCTAAAACATCACATTGGGGAGATTCTTTGTAGTTTTAAGTAACTAAACTCCAGTGTAATGGGTCCCTAGTTAGATTCAAAACTTCTTTGCCCATTCGGATGAGACTTTAAAATGTTGGATATAGCCCTATACAAACTAGAAATCTGAAACATCACATAAATATCCCCCTCGATCCAAGTAAATCTTTAGAGCCTGAAATAATGTCCTGCAAGGAATGAAAACAAATTTAATTCAGGTGAGTGGGACAGGGCAATTTTGGCCTGATGCATAAAATGTTGACTGGAGTCTAATTTGAAGGGGTTATTACTAGTAATAGTGTGACCAATAAATAACCAATAGATGCTAAACTATAAAAACAAAGTCACCAATATTTTAAGGTTTTTGTTTGGTAGTAAGTGACATTAATCTTTTTTATCTAGATCTAAGACTGAATTGGATTGTACCATTGAGGACAACTTTCATAATACCTTTTGTCAAATTTTGAAATGTGAAAAATTACCTTATTATTTTATTTAGATGATAATATTACAATTTTCTGCTCTGAAAAGACTGTCAACTGATAGGATTGATTTCATAATTGGTACTATCATGATGATTTTGCAAGGATTTTTATCAGTTAATCCATTCCCACATGAACATTTTTAACACTCAAGTCCGATTTGACAATTTTAAGTTTATGAAAAAAATAGATATCTTTGTCTTTTTGGTTGAAAAGGTCAATAGTGAAAATAAAGAAAGATATGTCTAAAAGCGTTTTCAGAAGTGTTAAGTATGCTGCCTTTTATAAGATCACTCACTTTTCTGTATTTTCAATCACTTCTGCTTAACTAAAGACATTAAATTACAAAGATCTTGAACACAAGTTGATAATGTTTTAAGTTCTGGGGTCAAATTCTAAAACTTTTAAATGATTCTTGAAGATTTAAATGATCAAAACATTGATATTCTAGACCTTTGAGGGAGTAGATGCGCACTTAAGCGAATGCCATGGAGGACAGAAGTGACTGTTCCTTCACATGCTGAATGAAATCTGCTACAGAACTGCATGTAAATCAAGGGGCTGACAGTACTGGTTACAATTATTGTGGGTTCATATTTTTTCTATACTCTGGCATCGAAAGATCGGGGGCATATTGTTTTATTGTTGTCCGTCTGCCATGTCTGTCTGCACAAAACTTTACCAAAAACGTAACATTGCCAATTACTACCAGCCTAATATATTCCAGATACAATGCTCATATTTGGCATGATGATATTTCTCCATAATACGCATCTCCTCATGTCAAGGTCATGTGATAAGGTCAAGGTCACACACCAAGGGTTGAAAGTTTAGTCCTGTTGTGGGGGCATTGTTTTAAGATGTATCTTTTGAACGATTCTGTCTTAAAAGGGTGTAAGTAGGGGGTGTAGACTACAGTCAGGCTGATCTTTGTCTAAACTTCCTGCAAAAACAGTAATATTCTGTGTTCAGCATCATGGCAAAGGTTAAGATTAATCTGATCATTTAATGAAAGTATCGATACTAATGGCAAATTTGGTAAATAAAGCATTACGTCGGTAGTACGTAGGCGTGTGATCAAAACCCTGCAATCAATACTGTAGTTATAATAATTTGGTCACAGGTGAACGCACATTCATTGTGAAGGTTTTTAGCGTTTTTTTTTAAGGTAAAAAAACAGTTTTTCATATCAATCAACCGGAAACAAGTTCTCACGCATTTCCGCTCATTTCCACGCATGCTCATAAACTTGAAGTGAAAATCTATGTGATCGCCTCCATCTTGTTTCATCGCTGAAGAAGAAAATAGCTTACTTGCTGAATGCTAACAGCCTCCTTTTAGTCATAAATATCCAGGAATTTGACTTAATATATCCATGGTAAATTGTCTAATGAATTGTCAAAATGAGAGAAATAATTTCCTCGCGTTTCAAGATAGAATCTAGGTCAGTGGTTAGTAGAGTTCGCCAATACATGTAAACTATGTGTTGGTATTTTGACCTGGCAGGGCCATGCAAATTTACACCCCGTATACACAGTATATAGTGACTAGGTACAACCCTGTTATAGTCGCGATTCAAGCGCCTATTAACCCCATCGAATAAAACACCTTTTACCTCTCGAATTGACTAAATCTTTGAAACGGACATGTAGTACTTCAATTGGGATAATAATATTCTCAACGAAAAAAGAATTGAATGTTAGCTTTGATTTCTTTACCTTTTATCATTTAACCTTTTATCACACAACCACAAATTTTCACACGCTTAAGAAGAAACGTTGTGATTAAATCAAAATAACGATTTCGGTTAACAGTAAGGGGTCATGATTGATTGAATAGGGTTTAACGCAACTTTTAATAGTATTTCAGTTATATCGGGCCGGCTTACGGTTTACTTACTCATATTGATGAAACATGCTCGCATTATTGAGCGTGGTTACTGATAAACCAGCAAAACCGCTCTTAGGACTTTCAGTCCTTTGATTAATGATTACATCAACATCAATGATAATTACAATAAGATTTTGTCATAATAGCTGTATCCTGGACAGATCTGAACTAGGAGAATTTAAGGTTTAGTCACATGTTTATTACAACTTTGAAGTCAGACATGGGCAGGTCTGTTAAATCAATTAAAAACAATCCTAAATCAGAACTTGAAATCATAAATCTGTACCAACTTGACATAAGTAAAGAATCTAACACATGGGTGACATATGGTTCTATCATTTATGCTTTAAGGCATTTGTCTGTGCTATTTCATGGATAACCCATTACCAGATGATAACAATTTATACTAGACCAAATTGAAGAAGTTGCATGCTGACAATATTTCAGTGTCTGCCAAAATTGGAAATTGAGTACCATTAAAAAGGAAGAAAACCCTTTTCATACAACATTTTTCCACAACCATAATTTTTCAGGGTGTCAAAAAAGCAGAATGGTGTAGTAATGGGTTAAATATGGTAACAATTCTGTTATATGTTATATGGGTACAATTTTATATACATTACAGCTGATAATATGTCAACAATTTACAAACAAGGCAATCAAATTGTGTTGGTAGCTATGCCATGCTTAAAGTTTAATTATAAGACCCTTAATAAATGTTCCATTTTATCATCTTAACCCTTTCCTTTATGAAGCTGGTATTTTATGTCGCTGTGAATTCATACTTGAGAAAATATTGTGGAAAAAGAAGAAATTACTTTTAACAATTTCTCCTTTTACCACAATATTTTCTACCACATAAGATGATTGCATCCAATGTTCATTGTCGTCTGCAACCTCTTTCAATTTCAACCAGTCTAAAATTAAAAAAAACAAAAACAAAACAAACAAATGGGAAAGGGTTAAATTAGCTCTCATTATGTGACATTTTGACTGCAAAATTCAATATTAGGATCAGCCTGGTTTTTACTAATCAGTTAAACTAACAGTGAATATGAAAAGTTTACATTCACTTTGATTATAAGATTTTCTACATATAGGCCCATGACGTGATAATTAAAGTATTTACAGGGAACATTTTCTCTTATCAAATGATAGAATATTCGTAATTAGGGAAATTACACGTAAATCTTGTCACGGAATTAGAGATAAATTACTCTTTCGAGTGATTCTGGATTTTAAAACTGATAAACTTATTGATTTTCACACAGAGATATTACTTCTCCAGTAATTTTGTATTACTCCTGAAAGATTGTGTATTCTTTTCCATAATGAAATTTTCTTATCAAATGATGGAAATTTTCTTAATTGCAGCAGTGCTTGGAGGCCTAAACTATACTTGTTTTTTTTTTTGAAGTTATATCATCAATTTGTGTCCTGTACTTTGTATTAGATTTATGCTTGCCATTTGAATTTACTGTTAATTTTTTGATGAAGAGGGAACATTTCTACAGGAACATACAGAATGAATATTGCCGGCACACTTCCAAAGCAATGTAATTACAGCTTATTCAAGGGGGTAAATTATTGAAACATTGTTATTTTGAAAAAAAAAAAACCGGGAAATATTTATCATAATTATAGAAATTAAAATTTGAAAAATATGGATATCAATAATTATGTAAAATCTATGAATTCAAAAATAGCAAAAGCAGCACTTCTGAAAATGCAGCTGCACTTTCGATACTTTATACAGTTACTTGATATTCCTATTTTCTCAGTTTGTTTTTACAAAGCTATTTGTTTGATTGTTTGAATGGGGTTTTACGCCGCTTTCAACAATCTTTCAGTTATATCACGGCGGCTGGAGCACCTAACAATGGATTCCTGGTATTCTCACACAGTACTACCATTACATCCTTTCCTAGCCTCCAGCTGCTATCCCACAAAGGTGTACGATATCCATCCATTGGTGTGAGACAATTAGTCAGAAAGGATGAGTGCCCCCGTCGGGGATTGAACCCAGGACCTCTAGATTGACAGTCCGACGTGCTACCAACTGCGCTATGAAGGCAGCTTTTACAAAGCTATGCCAGGTCAAATGACCAGATTGTGGGGTAATGGGTTAAGTCATATTTAAGTAAATATGTTCTGTCTATTCTCTGCAAGGTCAAGGTCAGAAATGATGTAGTGTTTATGATTATTGGTTGGTATGGCTATTTTTATTGGTTTGATGAACTAGTTAATTCATCTACAGCTTATTCAAGTTGTGGTTGCAACATTTCAGTTGCCAAACATTCGTTTTAATTGTTACAATTTTTTTCCGGACATAAAGGCTGTTTAATCCATTCCCACAAGCTGAGGCTTTTAAACGCTTCTCAAGAAAAACAATTGGGAAAATATTGTGGAAAATGAAGAAATTGCTTGTAACAAGCAATTTCTTCATTTTCCACAATGTTTTCTACCCAGAAAGTTGAAAAAATCTAAAATTTCATTAACTTGAAATTTTCATCTGCAACTTCTTTCAATTTGGACCAGTTTAAAGTTTTGCCGTCTGGTAATAGGTTAATATCTAAGTTGAACTTTGTTGGGGGTGTGGTTAACAATCTATCGATTTATGGTATCTTTGAAGATGATACAATCGGTTTATTGTTGTAAAGTGTTAACTCCAGGTTTTCTGTCAGGATCTAATTAGAGAATAATGTTTAGTGTGATAATTAACAGAAGTCAATATACTGCATTTTATAACCTTTTCTTTGTGGTTAACTCTTTATGTCCTCTTTGTGAAGTTGGATTACGAATATGATTTCATGTATGGTTTTATAAAGGAAATAGTTTTCCCCTGAGTACTCTATAATTGTAATGAAAGAATTACAACATTATTATTATCATTTTGACATTGGTTTTTAAGGAAGATCAAGGCTGGGTATTTAAATGAACATAAAAATGATTGTTAAATGTTTCAAAATGATTATCAAATAAAAACAGAATTTCATGATTGTATTAGAAAGAGTAGAACCATCCATTATCATCTAAAGTAAAGCAGAATCTAGTTTAAAAAAATAGAACAAACTATTGAAACATGAAGCTTTTTTGTGTTGAGGGGAGTTCTAACAAATTGAAAATAGCAAAACAACAGATTATGAGAATGGAGACAACTTTGTTACATATTTTTTTGCTCTTGTAACTTTCAAAAGAAGAGGAAAAGTTAATTAATGAGCTATTTCTTCAAGAAATGAAATGGAGAGGTAGGCCAGATGCTGCCCGTAACAATATATTAGGCAATTATTAGTAACCAGATGAGAAAAATTTAGACTTGTCTAAATTCAAATGAAGTGATAGAGAACAATTCATGGTGTATTTAAATTGAAATAAGAGCGAAATTATGTAGAAAATATTGCAAGAAAAAGAATAGCTGCTTATATGCTCCTTTCCTCACTATTTTTTGATATTCAATGCATGAAATTGTACGATTGAATATAAAATTTTAGGTTATGCCTGAATCTTGACTGATTCATAGAAACTAGCTGCCTATATTATTTAGTTCATTAACCCACTATCAGATTTTAGCAAATTGAAAAAAGGTTGCAGACAAAAATTGTATATTGATGAAATCTCTAAAATAGTTAACTTTTGGAAAAGAAAAAAAAAAAACAACGTGGATAATGAAGAAATTGCATGTAAGAAGCAATTTCTTCATTTTCCACAATGTTTTCCAAAGCTTTCATAATGAGTGGCATTTTAAAAGCGTCAATGTGTGGGAATAGGTTAAATAGCAGTCTAGAACTTGAAACAAAATGAAGAGGAATTAGGAGTCACCCATTTTCACCAGATCCACATCACCACAAATCCTATTTTCTCTAGACTAATCCAGTCAAACATGAAAAATAGACTGGACTTCAATGTTTCCTGGAATTATTGTAATGGAAATTTAGTAGTGAACCAGTCTACTAGTGATTTAATTTGGTGTTACAAATGAGGTCTCCGTTGGCCGACCAAACTATGGCTTGATTAAGACGGAAGTCATTTAAGTCTCTTATTGTACTGGAAGTTTGATGAGGTCCAAACTCTTTTTCTAGGTGTTACAGTAACTGCTCCGTAATATGAGATGAATCTCTCATGGAATCTTAAATACATAGAATTGTCAATCTTTTATATTACTGTAATCATGAATCATGATGTAAAATTCATCTTTATCATTTCCATTACTGAATGACAAAATTATAGACTAGTCCTAATTCAAAGATGTAGACCACGATTCAAAGATATTTCTAATTTGAAATAAGCATTACATGGGGAAGAATATTTGGTGGGAAAAAAGCAATTTCTCCTTTTCTGATTATGAGATTAATAAGGTGCAGGTTTCAACTTAGTTTGGTAAGAATTTTTATACACACATCAAAAGATTTTGGGGCATATAATTATATCATTGTCTGGCAGTCTGTCGTTATGCAAAAATTAACCAAAACACTTATTGTTTTGCTCTTTTTCAAACACCTTTCAATATAAATGGCTCTCATATGTTCCTTGCATTGATAGGCATCAGTTTATTAGCTAGGCTGTTTTCGGAGAAAACCTGAGGTATTGTGATGGCCTTCATGTCGTCGTCTGAAAACTTTGACATTTTGTGATATCTCTGGTTCTACTGAGGCAATTCACTTGAAACTTGGCACACATGTTCACAAACTTGGCACACATGTTCACTATCAAAAGGGGAACCTATACTATCAAGGGGGATAACTCTTGATCCATTTAATGCGAATTATGCCCCTGTTTTTACTTAGATTTTTTATCCACTATCCAGCACCCAACAGCCGAGCGTAGGCACCCTTAGGCAGTGCTCTTGTTTAAAGGTCAAGGTCACTTATCAAGGTCACATTTAACCCAATACCAGACAACAAAATTTTAGGTCCAAATTAAAGAAGCTGCAGACAAGATTTATTCTTTTTTTTTGGATAGAAAACATTGTGGATGATAATGAAATTGCTTGATACAAGCAATTTCTTCATTTTTCACAATGTTTTCAAATACTTTTTTCTTGAGGGGCATAAAAAAGAGGGCTTGTGTGGAAATGGGTTAAGAAAATAAAGATGAACTTCACAAATTCCTTGATGAAATAGATAAATGTATTACAGTTTCTTTCTATGAAAGAGTGATATATGCCTATTGTTGTATTCCTAGAAAATAGAAAAATTAAAGGTAGTGCAAAAACTTCCTGTAAAAGCCTGTGATGGCTTTTTGATAAACTCTATGATAAAAATTCTGAAATCTCCCATAAATTTATACTGTGGAATGTTTCAAATGTCAGGTTAGCCCATAGGAATGGTTGCATGTTATCAAATAACTTAGCACTGGGTTTTGTTTTATGACAGTTAAGCTGGCTTGTTATGTAACACTGAACATCTTACAGAATTAATGCTTTCCTGTTTGTTAGAATTTTAGACTTGTCTAATTTGAGTGAAGTCGAAGATGACAAAATGAGTGAAAATTGCATAGTAACCAATTTATAGGGGAGAAAATTTTGTAGGAAAAGATGAAATTGCCTTTTTACAATTCTAAACTGAGCTGAATGTAAAATTCAAAGATTGTACAGGAAAGGGTTAAGGTTTATTATTTTAAATATCAATGCTGTATTTAAATCACAGTTCACCATGGAAGGGATATCAGTCAACTCTATGTATATAACAAGACCACCAGAATGAGAATGAGGTTCCACCACTTATAATGAGAACGAGGTTCTACCACTTATAATGAGAATGAGGTTCTACCACTTATAATCAGAATGAGGTTCTACCACTTATACCGAGAAAATTGCAGAGTCCCTGCCTGAATTCTCGTCTACTTTTATTTTATTTATTTTTTTAATCAAAATCATTGAGATAAGTGTGTGAAAGATAATTGCTACAATGTACAAATATTGATAGACCTAATTGTATCTCTGTAAATTTGTACATTTTGTAATACAATCAAACCTGTATAAGACAGTCACACTAGGGACTTAGCCAAAATGGCTCTCTTACATAAGGTGGTTGTCTTATCAAAGGTTTATATCAGAAACAAAATGATCCCTCTGACACAAGTTGAGAACCTGAAAGTAACTATCACTGTGTGTCATGACAGAATGATAACACACCATTTGTAGGATCTATGTTAACCCATTACCAGTAAGCAAAATTTTAGACAGGTCCAAATTCAAAGCAGTTCCAGTCACCAATTTAAGGTTTATTTTTAGATCTTTTCAAATTTCTGGTTAGAAAATATTGTGGATAATGAAGAAATTGCTTGTCACAATGTTTTCCAAAGCTTTTTTCTTGAGGGGCATTTGTGGGAATGGGTTAATACTTTCCTTATATATAGTATTCATATACAAAGGCTTGGGGTCATGTTGGTGGATTCACGAAAGTAATGATCTGCAGTAGAAATGTCTTAAAGTGGTTCACTTAGACAGGTAGGGCTGTTATAAAGGTGGCTGGTCAAGCAGGGTTGACTTCTTTTGAACACTTGCACCTGAATGAGCTGTCATGCTAATTGTGGATGGTTAGGCTACTTTCACAAAAGGTCATGGTCATAGCAGAGGCAGACTTTTATGTTGCTTAATCTGTTCACACACAATCCTGCTTTTTGACTCTCCTCAAGAAAAAGGGCATGACAAACATTGTGGAAAATGATGAAATTGCTTATGAAAAGCAACTTCCACAAACATTGTGGAAAATGAAGAAGTTGCTTGTCATAAGCAATTTCTTCATTTTGACAATGTCTTCATTGCAAAAAGATAAAAAATCAATAACTTGAAATTTTAGTCTGCATCATCTTTTAATTTTGATGAGTCTAAAGTTTTGCTGTGTGGTAATGGGTTATACATGTATCTAGGCTAATTCTTGTTACAAAAAAGATTAGATCTTAATAGTGTGAGGGGATGACTTAACTACAATGGTCTAGTAAGTTGCCGAAGAATTTTAGGTTATAACTTAGCTGCGATATCGTAGCCCTCTTTCTGATAATCTGCTGGCGAGGGCTACGACTCCCACCTTCTTTGTGCTTTGTTGCAAATCTTAATATTGTATGTGATGTGATAAGCGACTCTCTATGGATGAATTCCTTACATACGTTAATATTGTGGACAAATTCTATCAAAATAATAAGAATATCAGTTGTATCAATCGTTTAGTACCGGTTTCTTTTGAGTTTATAAAATATTTCCTAAGTTTGGCGGCCATGACATTTGGTTGGTCATGTGATCTATTATTACGTCACATTGTTTACTAATTGTCATGCTGTCGAAACAGGTGCTCGTAAAAAATCATAGTATCCGTTTTTACCTACCATTGATAAAATTTTATGTTCAAAGATACTGAATCTTCAATATCTTTATTTTATCTATCAAATTCAATTAACTCTTGAATTACTTTCATACAATTTTTTTCTTATTTTCTATCAGAACTGTCCTGTATTCAAAAAATACTATGTGTTCCAAATATGGTGACCTAAATTCTCATTTGCTGTCATTTTGGCGGGAAACCCGAGATCTCAAGAGATCTCGCTGTCAAACAGCAAAAATGGCTGACATTTGATTCAAAATAGCCGAAAAACTTTGAGTTTTCGATGGTGCAGCAAATTGAGATTTAAATGCATAAAATATCCGACTTTATTTAGATTTACATTTATTTACATGGAAAGATAAATGGTTAAGGTCAATTTTGGTATTAAACTTGTGTTTGTTCTATTTACACAACTTGCAATAATCGACCCTAAAGTGCCCGGAGTGAATCACTCCGGGCACTGCAACAAAGAGCGAAGAAGGGGGGTGTCGTAGCCCTCGCCAGCAGATTATCAGAAAGAGGGCTACGATATCGCAGCTAATTATAACTGGCAGAAGGTAATAGGCAGGGAAAAAGCCAGAAATTAAGAAATTGATTGGAAAAAATGTTGCCATATCCAGGAAATGTTTTAACATTTGTCAAACCACATTACAGGAAATTAGACATTGGTTTTCACATCAATGGAACATGTTTTAAAATTATTGAAATTCTCCAAGCCCTTTCCCTGAAAATATATCCAATGTCAAACTTGAAAATGATATTAGATCAAAACTTCCAGCAAGCCTTTTGAGTTTAGACCCTTCAACTATCATCACTGCATTTCAAATCAGACATATCTATAAATCTTACAACAGGCAAAATATTCTTAATATTTCTTAAAAAAAGAAAAACTGACTTCAAAATCTGCTATATGAAATTTCAGATCATAGTTATCTTGTCTCATGTGGACTGATTATTGTTTTTTTAACAATAATAATATGCATTTCTTTAACAGAGATAATGTTGTCAATCTATCAAAAGGCAGTATCCTTTAATGCAAAGGTTTTTTGTTTTATTTGCAACAGTGTAATCTATTATTCATAAATCTTCTCCAATCACATTCTTTGGTGATCTTTTGAGGAGAGAAATTGCTTGTCATGCAATCCTCGGACAATAAAACAGAATCTTGTCCCGATTCTGCTGATTATATGCGATTTGCATGTGAAATGGCCCGACATCTCTGGTGCTAAATTGACTTGTGTTTTGTGATTTCCTGGGACATAATGATGTATGGCTTTTTTATATGCCCATCGTCTGATTGTCCTTTTTGTTACGTCGTTAAATCTTAACAACTTATGATATATTGCATTCTTACACATCAAGAAACTCTATAAATGCTGGTGGAAATATTCAGACATTTTCCGAGCATTTGTGGAATCTTTAGCCATTTTTAGTTTTACTGGCTGAAGCCCAGAAGAGCTATATTAGCTTTAGTGTGTTTCCCTTGCATGGGAGTTTTCTGTGTCTGTCTGACCATCTGTCTGTTAACATTTCATTGTTAACACTGTTTTCCTTGGCGTTAACAAGGATTTTTGAATTATATTTTCATTTTTTCCAGCGATACTTGACAGGTCAAACCAAATTTACGAGGGAAAAATCCTAAGTCTACAGTTTTCATTAGATTTTCTTCAAACTTTCACAGAATGATTGTACCATCAAAAGGATCATTCAATTTAAGATTGGCCGGTCTCGCATGAAAAGGGGCCTCATCATAATTCATTAAAAGATCCTCGTTAACAATCTAGAGTCCACAGTTTTCACACCGCATCAAACTGTCACAGAATGATTGTAGTATTTATAAGGATTGTTCCATATGAAATTGGGTCCAATCTTTATGAAAAGGGGCCTAATAAGAATTTCATTTAAAAAATATCCTTGTTAATGCATTAAAATCCACAGTTTTCATCTGAATCTCTTCAAAATTCCATAGTATGATTGTTACCATCATAAGTATTGTTCTCTTGGAAATTTGTTTCATGCATAACAAGAAAAGGGGCTGTAAGAAAATTTCATTTAAATACCCTTGTTAACACAATAATTCTACAGTTTTCATCAGATTCACAGAATGATTGTAGGATTTGTGATTGGGTCTCAGATCAGTTAACTATAGCTGGACAAGGGACCTTATGAAAATTTCCTTGAAAAACCTTGCTTACGCAATTCTGGCCACAGTTTTCATCAGATTCAAACTTTCACAGAATGATTGTACTATCTATCAAGTAACGTGGGGAAAGGGGCCTTAACTAAAATAAAATCCACAGTTTTCATTGGATTCTCTTTAAAGATGCATATGAATTATTGGCATCGGAAACAGGGCTTTACAGATTTTCACTCAAAACATTCTCGTTTACGGTATTAAGTCCACAATTATTATATGATTGCCTTGAAACTTTCACAGGATGATCGAAGATTCACGAGGAAGGTTCTTTTCAGAAATGGAGGGGCCTTATGGATTTCATGCAAATTTTTCTTCTTTACATAATCAAGTCAACAATTATTATTCAATCCATTTGGATTTTTTACAGTATATTTGTAGGTTGGTTCTTTCTGAAATTGGAGTGGATATATCAGGAAATGCAGGAAAAGGTGCCTTAAGGATTGTTGCTCAAAACAATGTAGGGGATATAAAGTCCAATTTGTTTTGTGTTTTTTTTTTTTCATTTTTTGCATTCTTCTTTTAGCAATAAAGTTCCTTGAATATCAGATTAAATTGAAGGAAAACTTAATAGCCAGTAATGCATCCTCAGGCCCTCATTGGCCTCTTGTTTTTGTCTGTCAATTGTCAACTCAACTGTCTTTTTTTGAATAATCATACTTGCACTCAAAGTCACTCTATTAGATATGCCATGACTGCATGCAGCTTAATTCATGAAATTAAGCAAACTGGTTGTAAACAGATAAAAATGAGACTAAATTGATCCATTGTGAAATAAAATAATGTTTAGATTAAGGAAATTCTCAAAAATTTATTGATTGAAAATATTCAGTTATTGATATAAAGTTGATTGTAAAATGAAGTCTTTACAAACACTTATAATGACATCATTTTAGCATTAATACAAAAATGCAAAATATAGTTCAGTTCAGTTACAAGGTTTTTTTCATCCAAAATAGATGTATAATATTTGAATCAAATGAACATGAAATTGAGGTAATGTACTGATTCATAGGTTAAACATATTCTGCACCAAGGCTACACACAGGCTGAATCTTAGAAATCTCTTTTACTCTGCTTGGTGAGTAATCATTGTGCACATGGTTACCTGCACATTTTTTGTTGACATACCAAGGACATAATGTGTGTTTCCAATATGTTTAGCAGAAGTGTACTTGTATAATAAGCAGGAATTACAAAGAAGAGAAATAACATCCACAAAAACTTGTGGTTACTCAGATGTTTAGACAAAGGAATTATTAGTGTGAGTTACATTTTCCCTCTTACATACGATTTTGATTTGCAAAGGAGAAAGCAGGGAAAAACACACTTCCACTTTCATTTTGAAAATTTAAGATTTTACAAAATGGTGAAAATTATCTCTGCATACATTTAAAATTGCTGTGTTAGATTTCCTTCAATTTTAAATTCAGAGATTCTTTCTAAATTAAAGTTATTGTATGCAATTAAAACTATTTGACCGAACACAACAAGGGTTGATAAAACTTTTAAAATGAATTAGATTTTTTTATTAGAAATTCTTCTTTAAATTTCAGGAATGGAAACATTCCATGAACAGGATGTTATAGTTATAGCCCCTGGTTCTTGCAGATTATAATGCACCTCTAAAACATGCAAGACAAATTGATACAGTTATAAACGTGTCAACTGATAAATCCAGAATACTCTGGAGTGGTTATGTTGAGCTTTGCTTTAGTTAACTTTGACCAAGCTTTGTTTTTATAATCTTTGACAAAGCTTAGGTTTGGTTATCTTTGGCCTAACTTTGGTTAAGCTACCTTGGACCCAATAGCAAATGCTCTCCATACTTTTTTTTTCAAATTTCAAAATTTTAGGTTTTTATACGCCCGTCGAAGATGGGATGTATTATGGGATCACCTGTGGTGTCTGGGCGTCCGGCGGTGTCCACTTCTTTGTCCAGAGCATAATTCTGTCACCGTAAGTCCGATTGACTTTAAACTTGGCAGTTATATTCTTCTCATCAATACGGAGTGCAGTGCTCAATAACCATAACTCTACCTGGCCTATTTTTTGAATTATTGCCCTTCGTTGTTTTTCATACTTGAATCTTGTCCGGAGTATATCTGTAAAAGTATTATAGCTAGGATCATGAAACTTCATGGGTGTTTAGATCTCACCAAGGGGGAGTGCAGTGCACAAGAACCATAACACTACCTGGCCTATTTTTTGAGTTATTGCCCTTTGTTGTTTTTCATACTTGAATCTTGTCCGGAGTATATCTCTAAAAGTATAATAGCTAGAATCATGAAATTTCATGGATTGATAGAGCTCACCAAGTGGGGGTGCAGTGTACAAGAACCATAACTCTACCTAGCCTATTTTTTTAGTTATTGCCCTTTGTTGTTTTTCATACTTGAATCTTGTCCAGAGTATATTTCTAAAAGTATTATAGCTAGGATCATGAAACTTCATGGGTGTATAGATCTCACCAAGGGGGAGTGCAGTGCACAAGAACCATAACTCTACCTGGCCTATTTTTAGCTCACCTGAGCACAACGTGCTCAAGGTGAGCTTTTGGTATCACCTTTTGTCCGTCATGCGTCGTGCGTCGGAAGTCGTCAACAATTCTTTAAACATCTTCTCCTCAGTAACCACTGGGCGGAATTCAACCAAACTTGGTAGGAATGTTCCTTGGGTGACCCTTCTCAAAAGTTGTTCGCGGATTTTTGATTGACCCCCAAATATGGGCGTGGCAGGGCGTGGCAGTTTTTAACTTAGAAATCTTTAAACATCTTCTCCTCAGTAACCATTGGGCCAATTTCAACCAAATTTGGTATGAATGTTCCTTGGGTCACCCTTTTCAAAAGTTGTTCGTGGAATTTTGATTTATGCCCAAATATGGGTGTGGCAGGGCGTGGCAGTTTTTAACTTAGAAATCTTTAAACATCTTCTCCTCAGTAACCATTGGGCCAATTTCAACCAAATTTGGTATGAATGTTCCTTAGGTGACCCTTTTCAAAAGTTGTTCGTGGAATTTTGATTTACGCCCAAATATGGGCGTGGCAGGGCGTGGCAGTTTTTGACTTCGAAATCTTTAAACATCTTCTCCTCAGTAACCATTGGGCCAATTTCAACCAAACTTGGCATGAATGTTCCTTGGGTGACCCTTTTCAAAAGTTGTTCATGGAATTTTGATTTATGCCTTAATATGGGCGTGGCAGGGCGTGGCAGTTTTCGACTTAGAAATCTTTAAACATCTTCTCCTCAGTAACCATTGGGCCAATTTCATCCAAACTTGGCATGAATGTTCCTTGGATGACCCTTTTTAAAAGTTGTTCGCAGAATTTTGATTTATGCCCAAATATGGGCGTGGCCGGGCGTGGCAGTTTTTGACTTTGAAATCTTTAAACATCTACACCTCAGTAACCATTGGGCCAATTTCAGCCAAACTTGGTTTGAATTTTCCTTGGGTCACCCTTTTCAAAAGTTGTTCGGCAGAATTTAGTTACACGCCCAAATATGGGCGTGGCAGTTTTTGACTTTGAAATCTTTAAACATCTTCTCCTCAGTAACTATTGGGCCAATTACAACCAAATTTGGTATGAATGTTCCTTGGGTGACCCTTTTCAAAAGTTGTTTGCAGAATTTTGATTTATGCCCAAATATGGGCGTGGCAGTGTTTTTAACTTTGAAATCTTTAAACATCTTATCCTCAGTAACAGTTGGGTCAATTTCAACCAAACTTTGCATGAATGTTCCTTTGGTGACCCTTTTCAAAAGTTGTTCTTGGAATTTTGATTTATGCCCAAATATGGGCGTGGCCGGGCGTGGCAGTTTTTGACTTTGAAATCTTTAAACATCTACACCTCAGTAAGCATTGGATCAATTTCAACCAAACTTGGCATGAATGTTCTTTGGGTGACCCTTTTCAAAAGTTGTTTGCAGAATTTGGTTTCACGCCCAAATATGGGCGTGGCAGTTTTTGACTTTGAAATCTTTAAACATCTTCTCCTCAGTAACTATTGGGCCAATTTCAACCAAATTTGGTATGAATGTTCATTGAGTGACCCTTTTCAAAAGTTGTTCTTGAATTTTGATTGATGACCAAATAAGGGCTTGGAAGGGTAGGGCAGTTTTTGACTTTGAAATCTTTAAACATCTTCTCCTCAGTAACCATTGGGCCAATTTCAATTTTGAATCATCTTACATTAGTCAGGTGAGCGATTTTAGGGCCATTCTGGCCCTCTTGTTTGAGTTATTGCCCTTAGTTGTTTTTCATTCTTGAATCTTGTCCGGAGTATATCTCTTAAAGTATAATAGCTAGAATCATGAAATTTCATGGATGGATAGAGCTAACCAAGTGGGAGTGCTGTGTACAAGAACCATAACTCTACCTAGCGTATATTTTGAGTTACTGCCCTTTGTTGTTTTTCATACTTGAATCTTGTCCAGAGTATATCTCTAAAAGTATGATAGCTAGAATCATGAAACTTCATGGGTGTATATGTCTCACCAAGGGGGAGTGCAGTGCACAAGAACCATAACTCTACCTGGCCTATTTTCTGAGTTATTGCCCTTTGTTGTTTTTCATACTTGAATCTTGTCTGGAGTATATCTCTAAAAGTATAATAGCTAGAATCATGAAATTTCATGGATGGATAGAGCTCACAAAGTGGGAGTGCAGTGTACAAGAACCATTACTCTACCTAGCGTATATTTTGAGTTATTGCCCTTAGTTGTTTTTTATACTTGAATCTTGTCCGGAGTATATCTCTAAAAGTATGATAGCTAGAATCATGAAACTTCATGGATAGATAGAGCTCACAAAGTGGGAGTGTAGTGTACAAGAACCATAGCTCTACCTAGCGTTTATTTTGAGTTATTGTCCTTTGTTGTTTTTCATACTTTGTTTGACAAAAAATATTCATTCAAAATAACCTCAGTTCTATTCAAACCCCCAGTTAATTTTAAGCAGTGTGACAATTTGGCACCTTATTTGAAATTGGAAAACTGTACTTCAATATTCATCAGACTCTCTATGACAATATTTTCTGTGTAAAAGGAAAGTGAGAAGAAAAAAGATCTACAGTTTAAGATGATTAATTGAGAAAGATACCATTTTAATAGAATTTGTATAATAATTCTACAAATTGTGTATTCCTTTTAGCTCACCTGTGCATGAAGTGCTCCAGTTGAGCTAATATGATCAGTTAATTTGGGATGTCAGTCTATCTGTTAATCAGTCATCCTCATACAAAAAATTGTCTCCTGCTAGACTACACATAAGATTTTAACCTAACATCAAAGAAATGATCGTAAGCTTTTGCCCTTTCAGATAACTACACAGAACTGGAATCCATGAAGAACTCTGGTTATTTTTGCAACTTAAAAAATTTCTAAAAGCATGGCCTATGATCAGCCCTGATATTTGGAATGTTACATTGCCTCTACCAAAATGCTTCAATTTTTTACAATACAATGTAGACTAAGGTCCTTCGTATAATTTTGTGGAATCCTGTATTTTACAAGGAAACTAATATGACATAGAAAACTTAAAAAATCTTCTCTAAAACCAATGTAGGTCAAAGTTGAACTGTTCTACTTGATTTCAAAATGCTGGTTGTTCCAGGTATATTAGTCCGCTTTGCAATAGTTCTAGTCGCTCTTTGATCTACATAAGACCTCTGTTGCAGGATTTTACTTAAAGGTGAATTCAAGGAAATCTATCAAAATCTAGAAACTTCTCACAAGCAATTATTATTAGCAACACCTTAAGGTATTTTATGAAATTTCTGTAAATAGTGTTACAGTAAATCCCAGACCAATCACAATTAGGTGAGCAACAAGATAACCCATTATCAGACAACAAAATTTTAGACTGGACCAAATTGAAAGGAGTTGCAGGCAACGATTTAAAGATGATGAAATTATAGAATTTTTCAACTTTTTGGGTAAAGAGAACAACATTTTTCCATGTTATTTTTTTTTGAGAAGCGTCAAAAGGCATCATTGAGTTGGAATTTATGTATTAAAAACATAATAGAAGTAACATTATCCGTATTGTGACCAATCAATGAATTCAGCACCTAGCTTGAGGTGATGTATTGTTGTTTGTATCATTTCAAGCTTCAGACAAGTGTGCTCATTTTCTGGGAACTGCTAGCAGTAGATCATTTCAAGACAAATTTCTTAAAAAACATCTAGGTTGATCCAATTACCAAGAATACTGACGTTGCCAATTTTCCGAGAAGAATAATACCTCTGCGAACCTTGATGACAAGAATTGCAACTACATCTAATTGCCAATTATTTGAAATAATGATAGGCTTGAATTCGTTGTGCTCCTTACTTGCTTGTTTAGAACAATTTCACAGAGTTTTGTATGTTAAAACTGGGACAGCGTACATTCAAGTAATTGGATTGCTCAGCTCCTCGTTTTTCAGGGGAAATTTTGAACTTCATTGAAAGTAATTGGGGGTCTCTTTCACTTCTTATTTTTAGCTCACCTGAGCACAACATGCTCATAGTGAGCTTTTATGATACTTGAATGTCCTTCATGGATAGTCAGTCTTCAACAATTAAGATTTACAACACCACATGCATTTACTTCCTGTTTGTATGATCCTACAGAAGATCCATATAGAATATGGTGACAGTGTGACCAGTATCTAGGGAAAATGGGCTTTGTTGACATTTTCCTGTTACCATCTAGGCTCAATCTTTCACAAACTTACTAGAAATGTTTGTATGGCCAGGAGTTAGATCCAGTATGTGAGTGTTGGGACAATTTGAAAATGGGTCTTTACTGACAAATACTTCTTAATCACTCTACTAAAGCTTTACTGAAAATCTTTGTATAGTCATTCAAAAGATCTTTATTGAATATGGTGACATTCTGGCTCATACCAAGGAAAAAGGGTCCTACCTGACAATTTCCTAGATAGCACTCTATTGGTTACAAATGAGAGGGTTTTTTTCAAACTTGTTAGAAATGTTTACATTGTCATGAGGAGGATCCCTGTTGAGGGTTTCTGTAACAAAATAGGAATGAATACCATCACAAGGCTTATTAAATATATAAATGATTGCCCCACAACTATAAAGAAATCTATTGTTCAAGTCTGTGATTACCCTTTAAGTTTGGTCAGTTTATATGATTTTTTGATAAATTCTTTTGATATATTTTAGGCCTATGCCATCTTCAGAAATAACGTGTAATCGAAGGCTCTTCTTCTGATTCTTTCGATAAATTTTGATCAGATGAAAACATAGTTTTTATGGGCATGGCTAATTCCATATTATGGTAACTATGTTCTGAAAACTTTGAAAATCTTTCTTAGAAACAGTTTGATGTGTCATACAACAAGGAATCACTCAGTAATAGAAATATGGGATAGAAATCATACCTTTTATGAGTGTGGCTAATTTCATTTATGGCTTAAGAAGACAAAATTTTGAAAATCTCCCCAGAAAATGCCGGATGGATTTTAATCATGTTGTACTGAAAGTATCATCCTGTGCCCTTTTATTAGCTTCCTGATCAAGATGTCCTAAGTTTGATTCCCGGGAGCTGCTATCCATCTTGGTTCTGTCATTGGGCCAGACTTTCGGCGCGAGTACTGGTGCATTTTCCAGGAAGCAGAATCAAGAGGGATTAATCTAAGTTGGAAGAACTTGTTTCCCAATCAATGTAAAATAAAAAGGTTTAAACCTAGACATGACACATTTAAATTGCATGATTTGACAGTGTAAAAACATGAAAAGCTTGAAATTGTCGGTTAACTTCAATTTACTTGCTATATGCTGAAAAGATATGTTGAGCTCCTCAACATGTTATTTCTTTAGGCCAAGGAGCAATACAGGTGCTCAGGTCCTCTTGTTTCTTGGGGGTTGAAAAAAGGAGTATTTGTAGGAATGGATTAAAGGTACAGTACATCATTCTCTCTAATAATTTGCTTTCGCAAGATTATGCTAATCTTTTTTGAAAGATTTGTTTGCATCAATTAAGCTGGATTCATCATGAAAAGTCATTGATTTTAAACAGCCTTTTTAATTTGTAGAAAATTAAAGCATACTGAGAATTAGAAAATGCATGTTTCCTTGGTTATGGCTAGGGATCCTATCTGAATTTAGATTGGTATAGAATCATCAGACGGTAGAAAGATCATGCAATTCTAATCAAATTGTAAACATGATTGCAACAAAGTCACCCTAGCTTTCTGAACAGCATTTTTCATCAACAAATTAAAAGACAGAGCTTGAAGATGCCTTTATTTCTTGTTTCAAGTCATGTCCATCCATAATTAATCAACATGTTTAATTTCGAAGAAAATATTCCATTCCGGTTTAAAGAATTTCTGGGATTGGCATTAGTAATGAATTCATGCATAATTTTTCTCGATCTAAAAAATGCAAATCAGTGAATCAAAATGATTAATGGGTAACCTGATGGAACAAATTTGGATGGAGACCAGGATTCATCAAGTTTCTTTGCGCCTGGAATGTTTAACAATGGCCCTTACAAATGTGACATCCCACAAAAATGTCCCAAATGAGATTTAGGGGCTGTTGGGACCATTGTTAGGGTCAATTGTGTCCCCTTATATCACTCTCCAGTAAGGAAGGAAAAAAATTAATTCAAAATGAAAGCGACAGCTTGTTTGGCCAGTTTAATAATTCATAATTTCTACATTCTTGTGGTGTTTTAAGGAATTCCTTCCGTCTCAGTCTGTCTTATTATAGTTATGATATTGCTGATTGATTGACATTTGTTACAAATTTGATGTGTTAGGAAACTAGATTCTTTTTACTGCAATTTCTGTGTTGTTACCAAGTCAGGACGAGTCGTAAGATTTGAGCTTCTGGGGATCCTTCTCTGTCTCATTTATGATCATTTTGAGCCTGAAAATTTAGCTGGCACAGTTAATAAACTCATAGTTTTTGTGAATATATCATTGTTTTTTCAGACTTGCAGAAATTGACTTGATTTTGTTCTATTTATGCTGCTTCAATGAGAAACGTACAATTTAAAGGGAAGGAAATATTTTAAGGGTACGGGTTAGGGCATTAAATTGTTTGATTTTTTGCTCACTTGGATGATTATTTCACAGGAGCTTTTGTCGTATTTCTCACATGCAGTCTTTAACCCTTGTCCAACTTAACATTTATGCTTTCTTCACATAATTTCAAACTTTTGTCAAACTTAGTTCTACATTGTGTTCAAGTATTTCCTAAGCACTAAAAGAACAAGCAGGTTGTAGAGACATAGATCAGACTGCATGTCTCTGCAGGCTGATCTTAGTCTATAAACCTGCTACAGAAATTGTCAAAATGGGAATATTCTGGGATCAGCATGACAAGGGTTGAGAATGGGGGCTTTCGTTCTTTGTCCATGGCATAACTCTGGAACCTTATGTGTGATTGACTTAAAACTTGGCAGTTGTATTCATTGTATGATTATGGAGTGCAGTGCATAGGAACCATAACTCTACTGTCCTTACTTTTTGAGTTACTGCCCTTTGTTTTTCTTCAGATTTGAATTTTGTTCTTAGCATATCTCTGAAAGTATAAAATCTATGATTCTGCCGCCGTCATAGCACAGTTGGTAGAGCGTCGGACTGTCAATCTAGAGGTCCTGGGTTCGATCCCCGACGGCGGCACTCATCCTTCCCGACTATTTGTCTCTCACCATTGGGTCGATAATCGTAGACCTATGTGGGATAGCAGCTGGAGGCTAAAAGGATGTAATGGTAGTACTGGTGTGAGAAATACCAGGAATCCATTGTTAGGTGCTCCAGCTGCCGCGATATAACTGAAAGATAGTTGAAAGCGGCGTAAAACCCCCATTCAAACAAACAAACAAATAAAATCTATGATTATGAAACATTGTGTGGATAGAAGTGCAGTGCACAAGAACAATAACTCTACCATTCTTATTCTCTTAAGTTTTGCCATTTGTTTTTCTGACTTTGGTTTTGTCCAAGTCCTATCTCGGAGAGTATAATAGCTATGATAATGAAACTGCATGATCACAATAACATGCAAAAGAATCATAACATTACCCTGTGAGTGTTTGCCCATAGTTGTTTTTTAGACTTCTATTTAAATCCTTTGCCCTAGTCGACATCAAGCAGTGTGACAGGCATATCTTGTGACAATTTCGGCACCTTGTTCATCCTTATAGACTGTAGGGTACTCTTATACTAATCAGGAGATTGGCTTTCATTTGAGATAATGGCCTTCGCCCTACAATCTTGTGACCCTGTCCTTTAACCTTTTATAAAACAAACTCTTAGCAAACTTTTCTTTCTTGGTCATTTTTCATCCTAGGGTACTCATATTTCACATATGCATTTTCAGGAGATTATAAGTGCTGGCTTTCATTTTAGGCAATGAACTTAGCCAAGTGGCCCTGACCTGTAATTTAACTAAATCTTTAACTATATACCTTGGTTTTGGTCCTAAGGTGCTCATATTTCACACATGCATTCTTCAGGGGTTGAGACAATGACCTTGACTCTGTGAGCATGTGCCCTTAACCTTTAACCCTGTTTCCAAAACCACCCAGAATTGTGAGCTATGTTGTCTGCAGATATCTCTTGTTTAATTGGAAATGATTTAAACCTCTTTTAACAATATCAAAAGTAAATCAGAAATTAAACCCAGTTTAACTTAAATAAGGGACCTGATAGAATTAATTGAGGATTAATGAAAGGATAATCAAGTGACGGATCAATAATTTTTACGTTACAAAAAGTTTTTTGATCACAGGACTAATAGTATAGAGTCCACATGCCTGTTGTCTTTATCTCAAAGACAAGTATAAAAGGTAGGAGGGACAAATATTGCATCGTGTATAGAGATTCACCAAACCTGATACAGACATTAATCTCTGAGTGTATGTGATTTTGAATCAATTTGTCAAAAGTCAAGGTCACAACTTATTGGTATATAGACAAAACCTTGATGAATCTTGATGAGGTGATAACAGTCAGAACTGACGTAAAAGTATTTAATTTGGTGCAATGACTTATCTTTGAGAATAGATGTTGAAGTTTAATTCTAAGGTCAACCTCTTAAATGTCAAGGTCATGCACTTCTTATTGATATGTAGACAAATCTTTTTCAAAGGAAGACTTCAATCACAGGACTTTTAAGTATTTGAAATTACCTACTTGCGGTTAAAGATAATGAGTCCCAATGACACCTGAAAAGCTTTTTTACCTCAAGTAGAAGTAAAAGGGTTCGTTGACTTGCTCTGCCCTGCAAGGTCAAAATAACGGAGAATATCCAACTTGAAACTCCAGGGGACATGAAAGAAAATACAAACAGGCCCTGGCATTTGCATATTCTTAAAAATCCAGCGATAGATATAGAAATGAGTTTCTAAAATACTCTTGTCAGGTCTGAGTTCTGGAAAAAGGGAACTGTTGAACAGATGGGACACAGTATGCTAATAAAACTCAGTGGATTTTCAAGGCCTAATGGTTTGTTTGTGTAATTGACAGCAGTGACAAACTTCTGGAATTTGGAGGATTTCAACTTCCATCTCCATTTTCACAAGTCTGTTAGTTTTTGTCAGAGGGGATTTATTGACTCAGATCTAGGAAAATTAACCTTTTTCTCTCCTCTTACTGTAGTCATAAACTGATGTGACAGCGAAATTCTGAATTTTTGACAAAATGTGGGCCTTAACCAATTCCCACGTGATGATGCCTTTGAACATCAAGGCCCAGAAAGATGATCAATTGGGAAAACATTGTTTAAAATGAAGAAATTGCTTGTACAAAGCAATTTCTTTATTTACACAATGTTTTCTACCCAAAAAGTTTTTAAAAAAAAGGAATTTCATGAAATTTAAAGTGCCCTCTGCAACTCCTTTCAATTCTGATCAGTCTAAACTTTCATTTAGTGCCCAAATTGGTTATAAGGAGAGCATGACTATAGTTTACAAATGTATGAAGACAAAGTTCATAAATATTTCTCATAATTTGTTTCATCATTATAAAATATTCCTTCACTTGGATTTTAATTTGATGTTTGATTGATGGATTGCTGCCGTCAGTCAAACAATTGATTGACCCATCAAATCATTTGACAAATAGTGAAAATTTTATGAGGAATGGAGAAATTACTTCCTATTCTAACAACTCTCCTAATCCTGGATATAATTCTTCAGGAGCATAAAACGGTATTCAGTTAATTAGCAAATGATGTCATTGTGATAAAAGAATGACTGACTTGAGCCACAGAGACAGAGAAAGGAACTAGGCAGAGGTAACATCCCTGGAGTCTTCACAAGGACAAATGAATTGAATGGATTCAGGGTTTTGTATTTAAATGAGCAAAAAACAAATTAGGGGTCTAGCAGACGACTGGGTTTAACGATACTATTCATAGAAATTCTGTGAAATCTGCGTCTTTTGTTTAAGCAAAATTGCTTGAGGGGGCAAGGTCATGTGAGATACCGAAATATTCCTGTTAATGTAATTTTGACGCCAGCATCAAGTGCCGAGAAAAGGTCTCAGAGTTGTCTTAATATATTCACTGATGGAATTTGAGTGGAATTTTAGAACAAATTTTTTCTTGATTTATTGAATCTCCCTGCTCCCACTGGGAATCTTGATAATACTGGGATAAAAATTATTTTGGCATGAAATTATAAAATCTCTCTGGTATGAAGGACTTTTGAACCATTTTTCATTAAATCAAAGTATTATGTCATGGCTTTCATTTTGTGGTATTTAAGCAATTAAATATTTTCATATCCCAAAGCATTGGAACTTATTTGAGCTTTAGAAAGAATTAAACCTATTTAGAAAAAGGTTTTCAGGTCGATCTGGAAAAAAGCAGAGATTCAATCGGTTACATGCACGAAATGAATGTCCAAATATTCATTGCAACTGTCTGGATGTCATCTAGAAATACATAGGCTATTAGAAAAATACCCCTAGTTTATTTTGATAAACATCATCTGAGTTTAAAGGTAGGTATCGATGTTTTTTTCATGTCACAGATTTTGATTTTTCTTATTCCATCTCATTTACTACTTTATTGCAACATTCTGAAAAGCAGTCTTGCTAAAATCAGAGGTTGTTTAATTGAATAACCAAAGGTATTTCCCTAATAGCCTACGTAGGCTGTTAATCTATTTTTAGATTAAACCGAGACTGCAGTTGCAAAGAATATTGGGTCATTCAAGTGGGTCATTCAACCTTTGGAATCCCGTATTCAGTTAACGCGAAGACATTATCTGACTCAAATCTAAGTATTAAGCGTCTGTTTTAGTGTATATTTAAGCGATTGGCAAATTTTTCTTATCTAGGTTTCATTAACATTGATACTTCCCTTTAACAAAACTAAATTTCAGAATATTGTATTCAAATGAAATATATGAGACATAAAATGTCTGCTGAATTGATGTATAACAGAATCTAAGGAAAGTAACACTATTTTTCCGTTTCCTTAACCGTCATGGATTATCGTAAACCTAAGTGGGATAGCAGCTGGAGGTTAGGTAAGGATGTAGTTGTAGTACTGGTGTGAGCAATAACAGGAATCCATTGTTAGGTGCTCCAGCGGCTGCTATATGACTGAAAAACTGCTAAAAGTGGTGTTAAACCCCATTCATTCAATCAATCCCTTGACCATCATTAGTTGGGATGTGCACTTTGCAGACTAGTAATTCAGATTGGTTCAACTTAACAAATTTAGGGTTTACTGTTCACTGCACTCTCTCTTGTTGACACCCTTAACACATTTCACTATGAGCACTCACTCATTCCATCTTCAATACTATTTAGTTGTTTAAAATAAATATTTTCACTTTAATATTGCGATTTAAAACTTCATAATTATATTCAAATATTCACCTTTTTTTCTGTCACAACTTAAATGTTTCTTACAGTCTACCGGTATGCCCAAAATTAGCAAAGAATTTAACCCTTATGACATGCTGAACAGAGAGTAGTCCTGTTTTGGCATGTAAGTGCAGTCTGATCTTTGTCTACGCAACTTGCTTTCCAATTTTAAGTCAAAGTTGTTCATAAGATATAATTTCTAAAAAAAATTTGGATCTAATACTAGAAACTTCAGTGCTTTTGAGTCCTTTGATTTTCATGCAATTTTGAGAAGCATTTCACTCTGCATGATAAGAATTAATGATAAAAGGGGCCTTTTCTACCCCTGCTGAAACTATTAGTTCCCCCTGATTCTATTCCTCTACACTGATGTAGGGCATTTATGACTCCTGTTAAAGGCCAAATTCTCTTTAGTATACGCAAGGTAGTCGCAACAAACCAGGATAGTCAGAACCAAATTAAACATTGACACTGGTCATTATGTGCCCAGGAGCACATTTATTATACCCCTGCTTCGAAGATGAGGGGGGTACAATGGGTAACCCTTGTCTGTCCATCTGTCCGTCTTTCTGTCTGTAACCAATGCTTTTCATCGCACTTTTCTCAGCAACTATTCATAGCATAAACTTGAAATTTGGTGTGAAGGTTCATCTAGGGGTCCTACAAGGCACTTACAGAATTTAGGTCCATAACTTATCTACTTCCTGTTTTCTGACTTTTTTTATATTCGGACATTGACTGGTGTAGTGGAATATTTTCATAACACTTTTCCCGGCAACTACTCCTAGCATTAATTTGAAACTTGGTGTGAAGGTCCATCTAAGGTACATGGCGCTTACCAAATTTAGGTCTGCAAGTTACATACTTCTTGTTTTACAACTTATTCATTCTTGGACATTGTCTAGTGTAGTGGTATAATTTTGTCACATTTTCCAACCTTTTGTATTATTGACTCGAAACTTGGTGTGGAGATTCATCTAGGGGCCCTCCATTGCCCTGCATGTTATCTTCTTCTTGTTTTCTGAGTTTGGACATTGCCTGGTATAGTGGTATCTCTTCAAGCTTGTTGTGGAGGTGAAGCTAGGTGTCCTTCAAGGTGCTTACTGAATATGTTCATTGAGGGAGTGTTTCATTTTTTCTGTAGTATGTGGTAGTGGTAGTGTAGGGGTTACTGCTCAGTGAGTTTTAACTTGCATATCTCTTGATATGTCACAGAAAATTGAAAATGTAAACTGGTCCAAATTGAAAGAAACTGCAAACAACAATTTCAAGTTCTTGAAATTTAAAAAACATTTGTCTTCAAAGGTAGTGAACATTGTGGATAATGAAAAAATTGCTTGTTACAAGCCTTTTCATTTAAGGGCATAAAAAAGTGGGATTATGTTGCCATTGGTTAAACCCAATGAAACTTGAACATTTTTAAATAGTCACCAAGGTGTACAATTGAAATTGATCTAAGTTTATACAGAATTGTATATGCCTTTGCATATTAACCCATTCCCACACAATCCCACTTTTTTATCCCCCTCAAGAAAAAACGGTGTGGAATATAGAGGAATCTCTTGTTACAAGCAATTACTTCAGTACCAACAATATTCTTTATATCCAAAGGACAAAAAATAAAATAAAATAAAATAAAATTCCATCAAAATTAAGCTTTAACTGCTTTCAATTTGGACCAGTCTAAAAGAATTGTCTTTTAACTGATTGATATAGAAATAGCATGATAATAAAGCTTATGTTATAACTAGGAGGAAAGACCAATTGCCATTTTCTATTTTCTCCACAGATTGAGTCTATGAACTCAGCTGGTCAAGATGACATTGATATGATAAAAGTTAATATTCTCTCAGAAATATTTTCTCAGACGGTCAGTGTCATTTAATTGGCAAGGTTTCCAATATACCAGATAATAACAGATTTATCCAGTTAATAGAGAATGGGGAGATGACAAGAAGTTATCATATTCTAAAGTTTTTCCATATTTGGTCATTCAGATGAGGAAAGTAACACTGTTCATGTTCTCTTACCTTAACCATTACCAGATAACAAAATTTTTAGACTGGTCCAAATGAAAGGAGTTGCAGATTACAGTTTTAAGTTTATAAAATTGTACATTTTTTCAAATTTATGGGTAGAAAACATTCTGTAAAGTGAAGAAATTGCTTGTTACAACAATTCCTTCATTTTACACAATTGTTTTTAGCTCACCTGAGCACAACGTGCTCAAGGTGAGCTTTTGGTATCACCTTTCGTCCGTCGTGCGTCGGAAGTCGTCAACAATTCTTTAAACATCTTCTCCTCAGTAACCACTGGGCGGAATTCAACCAAACTTGGTAGGAATGTTCCTTGGGTGACCCTTCTCAAAAGTTGTTCGCGGATTTTTGATTGACCTCCAAATATGGGCGTGGCAGTTTTTAACTTAGAAATCTTTAAACATCTTCTCCTCAGTAACCATTGGGCCAATTTCAACCAAATTTGGTATGAATGTTCCTTGGGTCACCCTTTTGAAAAGTTGTTCGTGGAATTTTGATTTATGCCCAAATATGGGCGTGGCAGGGCGTGGTAGTTTTTGACTTAGGAATCTTTAAACATCTTCTCCTCAGTAACCATTGGGCCAATTTCAACCAAATTTGGCATGAATGTTCCTTTGGTGACCCTTTTCAAAAGTTGTTCGTGGAATTTTGATTTACGCCCAAATATGGGCGTGGCAGGGCGTGGTAGTTTTTGACTTAGGAATCTTTAAACATCTTCTTCTCAGTAACCATTGGGCCAATTTCAACCAAACTTGGCATGAATATTCCTTGGGTGACCCTTTTCAAAAGTTGTTCATGGAATTTTGATTTATGCCCAAATATGGGCGTGGCAGGGCGTGGCAGTTTTTGACTTAGAAATCTTTAAACATCTTCTCCTCAGTAAACATTGGGCCAATTTCATCCAAACTTGGCATGAATGTTCCTTGGATGACCCTTTTTAAAAGTTGTTCGCAGAATTTTGATTTATGCCCAAATATGGGCGTGGCCGGGCGTGGCAGTTTTTGACTTTGAAATCTTTAAACATCTACACCTCAGGAACCATTGGGCCAATTTCAACCAAACTTGGAATGAATGTTCCTTGGGTGACCCTTTTCAAAAGTTGTTCGGCAGAATTTCGTTTCACGCCCAAATATGGGCGTGGCAGTTTTTGACTTTGAAATCTTTAAACATCTTCTCCTCAGTAACTATTGGGCCAATTACAACCAAATTTGGTATGAATGTTCCTTGGGTGACCCTTTTCAAAAGTTGTTCGCAGAATTTTGATTTATGCCCAAATATGGGCGTGGCAGTTTTTTTAACTTTGAAATCTTTAAACATCTTATCCTCAGTAACAGTTGGGTCAATTTCAACAAAACTTTGCATGAATGTTCCTTTGGTGACCCTTTTCAAAAGTTGTTCCTGGAATTTTGATTTATGCCCAAATATGGGCGTGGCAGGGTCAGGCACTTTTTTGACTTTGAAATCTTTAAACATCTTCTCCTCAGTAACTATTGGGCCAATTTCAACCAAATTTGGTATGAATGTTCCTTGAGTGACCCTTTTTAAAAGTTGTTTTGATTGGTGACCAAATAAGGGCTTGGAAGGGTAGGGCAGTTTTTGACTTTGAAATCTTTAAACATCTTCTCCTCAGTAACCATTGGGCCAATTTCAATTTTGAATCATCTTACATTAGTCAGGTGAGCGATTTTAGGGCCATTCTGGCCCTCTTGTTTTGCGATTTTTTTCTTGAGGGGCGTTAAAAAGTGTCGCTGTTTAGGAATGGGTTAAACTATGAGTTAAAGGTTGAAGTTACAAACATCTTGGTGTTGGCTTTAAGATTTTTCTTGAAAAATAAATATACAGCTAATAATGTTTGAATGGAACTCCTGCGGTACACCCAGAACCATTCCATGCTGACAATGCCAATTTGACATTTGGTGCATAGAAATTGCTTCATAATGGGACTGGAATGCTCCACAGACAATTTTTTGACTGCTAATGGGTAATTTGTCCTCTCATGGGGACAATACATCATACTTTAGTGCTGTTATTTCCATATTGTAAGTAGAAAGGCACTGTTCAGTTAGGAAATATGGAAAAGAAACATTGATCTTAAAATATTCAAACATGATCATAAGTCTATTAATAAATGCATCTGAAGTATATTTTGTTAAACTGTTCATCAATGAAATACCTCTAAAATGAGCTATGTTTGTTGAATAACTTTGGACAGCTCAAATCCAACATTTGAGAATTGTGACTCCTGCACTTGAAGGGTTCGATTCCCGACCCAACAGATGGCCTGAAGCTGCTGAGGGGTAAGATAGAATAAGAGACCCCTAAACCTTATTCTAGTGAATTAGAAAACATAGTGAAATTGGTCGAAAGATTGCTCAAAACAACCTCTTTTGTAAGAATATTTAGGTAGATCACAGCATTAATAATGTAGAATTTGAACTGTTCATGCGATGAATGAATTGATCAAATTTTGATGGCAAAGATTTCCTTATGGGCCTACCATGTAGTACAGTAAACCAACAATAAATTCCCAAGGTAAGTGGTGTACACTGAGAAGGCTCTGAAGTCTCTAAATATTTGATAACAGAAGACTTTACTGAAAGCTTTCTGCTTTCATGTTGAAATTAAAGGCTTGAAATCAACATTTAAGATAAACAATTAATATGTTGTTTGGCATCTACATGCAGTTCTAGATTCTATGTCAAGAATATACTAGAGTAATATAAAGTTATTGCAAATTGTACATAAACTCTCCACATTATACATTGTATAATTATTAACCCTTGTCATGCTGAATCTGTAAAAGATCCTGTTTTTGTTACAGTATAGACAAAGATCAGCTTGCACATATGTGACTGATCAAACTGTGTAAAGTATGCACATTGCTAGGGTTAAAAACTAATAAGCCTTAAATAAATTTCTCAAAATCAATAGGAACAGAACCAAAAATAGTCAAAAATACCTAGAGGCAAAACTGTAAATCTACACGCTTCATAAATAAAACATTTAAGGAGAAAACCGTTGGTCGTTAATTAGCTAACAAGAGCCATTATGTTGACTTGAAGAGTGATTTATCCACTAATTACATCACTTTCTGAGAAAACTGACCCAGCTTTTACCACCTAGAAAAACCTTTATTGTATGTGTATTGGGGGCATAATATTCTTGCCCTGACTGTTACGCTGTATATATCTGTTTGTCCATTGAAAAGACCTGGCAATAACTTGAGTTGTAAGTGGTAGAGCTTTCATGTTTTACATGTGCTGGAAGTCTTGACAGTTAGGACGGTATTGTGGATACCAAGTACAGGGTCATCTCGGGTAAGGTCAAGATCTTGTTGAAGGTCAAATAGGCACAAGATAAAAACTTACTATAATTTTTTATTGTTAAGTCATATTCAGCATGTGTGATCTTGTCAAGTTTGTTTATCTAGGTCAATGTAATTTTTCAAGGTCATATTGAAATCTAACATTTCAACCATAGATTTTGATTGTTAAGTATTGGGGCCATAAAACTTCATGTATTTGTTCTCTGCGGAAAGACCTTTATTTTGGTGTCAAGGTTAGTCATTTTCAAGTTCACATTTAAACTGTTAACATTAGCTGTAACTGGTTGGTAAGTTTTAAGAAGTTTCACATTTCATGTGTGTGTTGTGTTAAGAACTTTCTGCTTATACCATTGTCAAGGTCACCATCCAAGGTCACGGTCATGTGATAAACTTCAACATTTACAATATCCTTTGATTGGCAGGTCATTAGTCAAGTTTAAGTTTTTATGCTTCCCGAAGGGTGAGCATACAGCCACTGCTTTGTCTGTCCATCTGTCCATTCATCTATCAATTTCTCCAAAACCCTTTAGGCAAATGGGATGAGACTGCACATGTGAATTCCTTATCATACTGAGCCAACTTGATTTTATGGATTTGGGATAGCTACAAGGTCAAGGTCACAGTTCAAGGCCAAACATTACAATTGAGCTTGTCCAGAAAATAGCTTTTTCAATTATGGATGGATATCAATATAACTTTGCAGAATTGTTCTCTCTTGTAAGTAGATTTGCAATTGGAAAAAAAAGGAAATTCAAATATCTCCAATGTCAAGGTCATATCTCCAGGCCAGTTGTTCAAATTTAGCATGTCGAGAATATTGATGGATTTCAATAGAACTTGGCACAATTGTTCTCTATTATGATAAGATGTACCATTTGAAAGAAATATTAAGATAGCTCAAAGATCAAGGTCACAGCTCAAGGGCGAACATTTCCGTTAAGCATGTTTCTTTTTCAATTGGTCATGATATGAAATGTCTACAAATATTAACTTCTTTCAATTGGTAAGTAGTAGGGCAAATATTTCACATGGCTGTGTTCTTTGTGTTGAAACCTTTCGACTACCATTTTCAAGTTTGCCAAATTCAAGAACAATTTTCATACAAAGCTTTAACTCTCATATTTCATTCTGTACTTCGTTAGGCAAGGTCTATCTTATAGTACAAAGTTCAAGGTCATTAGGTTAGACGTCAAGGAAAATGTACTGAAAATTGTAGTTTAGGGGACAACAAAGTTTAACAACAACAACATCTTGTTTTGTACTATGAAGTATTTAGATGTATCGTTCATGTTTTATCGGCTGATGCCTAAGGCATGAAATTGTGGATTTGAGAGCATAATTTTCTACATATTTTATTATTTAACAAAGCAAATTCATTTTAAGACACTTTCAGTATTGATGTTTTTTTAAATATTTTCTGACAGCGATTGGTATCCAGTTTTCTCTTCCCAAAATATATTATGATAAATGACCCCAATTGGTCGAGGAGATAATGGAATTATAAAGGATAAAAAGCACAAAAGGGAACCATGCCTGACATGTTATAGGGGCTCTCTGAATCCTGTATGGCCCCTCATGAAAATGAAATTCACTATAGTGTAACATAATGCTCCCCTAAATTTACCCTTAACTAAATAATCTAAATTTTGTTGACCATTAAAAGATGAGCTTTGAAAACCTGACTGTAGTAAGAAGAAAACCTTCCCTGCTAATAGTTACTGTATTATGAACTTATAATGTTATGAAAGCAAAAAGTGAGTTTGTAAGGTGATAATGAACAGTTCATGTACTTGCCATTGGATTGTTCATGAATAACTGCTATATTTTATATCCTACATTTTATAAATGTTATGATTCCATAAACTATATAAGTCATTTAATTAGTAAACCTTTCCTTGAATACAAGTTCTGATGAACTAGGTTCAGAGATTACGAACGTGAAATGTTAAAAGTCTAAAACTCTTGAATCCTAAAAGATGAAACTGGGGCTAGAAATTTAGTTTGCTGAATAGATATTTTTAAAAGCTTATAAACCATGCTACCCAAATTAACCAACGTTTGGAGGCTACAACTATTTGTCTGTATGTTACTGTGACTTTAAGAACCATGATTTGTTGTCCTGCAGCAATCCAATGTTAGATATTTGACATTGTACTGAAGGCCATTAACCCTTGTCATGCTGAATAAAATCTTTGTTGAGAAATACAACAAATAAAGGGACTGAACCCACTGTAAGTCTCTGATTGTAGGTCAATAATTATTGATTCTACTAACATCTCTAGCTCGAAAGGAACTAACAGGTGGTGTAGACAAAGATCAGGCTGCAAATATGTGCAAGCTGTCAATATCTCCTGGCAAAACATAAATATTCCTGGTTCAACATGACAAGGGCTAATATTATATATAACCTGTTTCAAAATTGTATCACAATTGCACAAAATCAAACAGCAAGACAATTTTAGTATTGTTTAATAACTGTCGATCAAAAAAAAGAAATGTCCCAAAATCTCTTTTTGTTATGATTTAAAGGCATGCCTGAAGAAATTTTTAGATAATATTTAGAACAATTACATGAATGAGAATTGAATTATTCAAATAAGGATTCTGAGTACTCAGCAATTGTTTCATGACAGCTTATGGGATTTACAAGACGAACAACAACAACAAAAATAAAAGACAAAAAATGTAGAAAAGTACATTGCACAAAAAGTTCTTGTTTAAAATCCTAGCTCAGTAATTATCTAAAGGTGTCATTCAATTTTGATATAATCTTGCATTTTGATTTGATAGTTCAGACAAGCAACATGTTATTATTGTCCAGAAAGATAAACCTACACTTATAAAGAAATCTATTTCTGTTCTATTTTAATTGGCACTAAAAAGGTATTCCAGATTTGAGAGTTGTCAACATGGCCACTTGGTGTACCACGACTGTCTTCCTTCGATGTTGTTATGTCACCTACTGCCTGTCATTATAGAGTTATAGTAGACTATTTATATGCAAAGAGCGAGTAGTAATTTCTCTTTCATTTGGACATGTGACAGTTTTTTTTCCTCTTCATCTGTCGATGTGATTTGGGAAGTATCTATCAAGACTGACAAGGCACTGGCCGGCTAATTTCAGGAAAGTTCGTTATTTTTCCTTTGCCCCTCAATTGTATATCGATTGAACTGAAGCAATAACCATCATCAATTACGTCTCTCAGCAGAATAACGGCCATGAACGGTACAATCTTCCTCCCCGTGTTATTACTGGATAAATTATTGATGCTTGTCTTTGCTCCCAGTTTGACAAAAACTTGTACACTCTGCTCTCTATGAAACACTAAGCATTTAATTTAGTTTACTTCATTTATGGATTTAAATAACTATTAGTTTTAGTTACATTGACTTTGTGGTCATTGCTAATTGTATATAAGAATTGAAGATTCTCAGCCCAAACTAGTACCAGGTCTTATAGACCAAGTATATTGTAGAAGATTGTCAAAAACTTAACTATGATAATCTAGTGTCTGCTGTACCTATATAATATAAACTCCATTCCATCTTTTTCATCAACAGATTTCATAATGTTTTGATTTTGAGGCTCTTTGTTTCTAGGATCATGTAGTATATATGACATCTATATGTAAGTTTAATCATTGGGCCTACTACTATAAAAGCAGTGATTTCCATAAACTGTCGGAAATGTTTAAAGCTTTCAATCATGTCTGTCAGACACAAGACATCTATTGGACCTACATGAACTCAATCTTTCAATCATCATGTGTTTTACCCAATCTTGAGCATCTTCTTTGTAAAATAATCAAATATTTCCTGACATGATGAGAAAAATTTGAAGTACAGGAAAAATTTTATGAAGCGACCACTCACTTTAAATTGTCGACTGTAACTACTTTCAATTTGGGCCAATCTAAAATTTAGCCGTCTGGTTAATGACTTAGTTCATAGAGTTTTGCATGTCCTTAGAAGCTTAATTGTTGACGGTGATGGAGGGAGGGTGAAAAAATCTGATTTTTAAAAGGGGCAGAACTTATACCAAAGTACACTAACCCATTCCCACACATTGACGAGCTTTGGAAAATATTGTGGACAACGAAGAAGTAGCTTGTTACAAGCTATTTCTTCATTACCCACACTGTATTTTACCTCAAAAGACAAAAAAATAGAAAATAAAGATAAAATTCCAGCACTGTCTAAGATTTCATCATCTGGTAATGGTAATAAACTATAGAATTAACTTGTGAGCATTGCAAGATTCAAATAAAGATCATTAATATTCATGACATATTAAAAAATCAAAGTTTTTGCAGGATAACAACAACAAATATGCCAGGTTGTCTGTCTTGTAATGGCCAAAGATCAATTTTTGACCAATTACAAGACAACAAAATTTAAGACTTGTTAAAATTGAAAGACATTACAAGACAACAAATTTAAGACTTGTTAAAATTGAAAGAGATTACAGACAACATTTCAAATTTGGCCAAAATGAGGGCCAAACAGGAATGAGGGCAACATACGGTGGAAACTAAGAAATTACTTGTTACAAGCAATTTCTCCTTATTCCACACTGTTTTCCATTGTGGTATTTCATCAGGGTGTTAGAAAGCATCATTTTGTGGTAAGGCAGCAATTTATTTGCTTTTTTTCTGATAATTCACCAGTGGCTGTAAGTTTATTTAAGGTATCTTTGAAGTGCCCAATACTACACATCTTTAATATTCTAAAAGTTTTGGTTACCCTTCACATTAAACTCGGAGGGGGGAGCACTTTGGGAATCTGTAAATATTTTTAAAAGAGACTGTATTCAGCAAAAGTCAGCCAGAGTTGGTATTTCAAAAGAAAGTATGTCATAAGATAAAAATATTTGATAATAGCAGCCATCATAGCGCCATTGGTAGCACACCAGACTCCCTATCTTCAAACATGGGATGTCATAGGTTTGATCCCTGGCGGCAGCACATCTCTCTTCCGACATTTGTCTCTCACCAATCGATGGATAATTGTAAACTTAAGTTGGATAGCAGCAGGAGGCTAGGAAAAGACGTAATACTAGTACTGGTGCGAGATATACCAGGAATCCATTGTTAGGTGCTCCAGCCACCACGATATGATGGAAAAATATTTAAAAACAGTGTTAAACCCCATACTAACGAACATTTGATATTATGAAAACAGAAAAGTTCAGTTTGAAAATTACAAGTATTTCAGGCTAGTAATAGTCACATTACAATATTTCTAGCACCATTGAAGATTCACAAGCATTTATGAAATTATGTTAAAATCTTTGAGGATAAATGGTTTGTTGAAGTGCAAAATAAACAGAGAAATATAAAATAATAGAATTAGCTTGCCAGGATTTTGTAAGCAGATTGGGCTAGATATAACAGATTTTGTACAAGTTGAAAACAAATTTCATTAGGCTTTTTTTAAGATCACTGTGAAAATCTATAAAACCTATAAGATTGTTTACCCTGTTTATCCCTAGCATCCGGCACAGACTGACAAGGGTTGATTATTACTTTGAGCACTTAGGAGATCAGCTACTTTTCCACTCTTTGGTTATTATAAGTTGAACAGTTTAATATCTCTACCACTCTGCTTTTCTATGACCCAGTCAATATGCCCGTCTGCAGACAATCTGTCAGGCACCAATTAAAACTGTTTAGAATGTCAAGAGTAAAAAGGTTTTATCAATTAAAGGTCCTGGTTTTAATGATTGCTCAATCACTGATCTTCCTTATAAATTAGAGTCCTGGTGTCCTTATGCTAAAATTAGTCTGTCTTCAAATCTTGGACTTGAAATGATTACATCTTTGATGCTTCAAACACTTTGTTGATTGATTGATTGTTTGTGTGAGGTTTGATGCCATTTTCAACAGTATTTCAGTTATATCATGGCTGCTGGTGCAGCTAACTAAAGCTTCCTGTTCTTTCTCACAACAGTACAACCACAACATTCCATCCTAGCCACCTGCTGCTTACCCAACTTAAGTCTTACCATTCGCCAGTTGAGGGGAGACAAATGACAAATATGGATAATTACTTTTGTCAAATGTAAAAAGAAATTGTTGGCCAAGCTTGGGTTCAAACTCATGACATCAGGATTGAGAGTAGACAGGGCTATTTGGAAGGGGAAGTATTGGAAGTGTTATAGCCTTATTTAGAAAGTATATAGGAGTCAGCTTGTCAATTTACTGGTCATGTGGTCCATCTGAGCTTTTTCTTGTTTATTACTTTTCTCCCAAATTCCACATACTAGCTCAGTATCAGGGAAATTGTGCCCTTTTTATCTTGGATAAGTTTTTTTCTTGAAGTTATGGTCCTCAGCATTAAAAAATCTTGTCCTCTTTATAGGTTTGGATTCAAATTTCATTCGGTATCATCAAATAGATGTATAATCTATTTCGCTGAAAGGGTCTGTCTATGTTATGGTGCTTCATTCCAATGATGAAATGGTAACCAACAATTTTGTCTTTTCTCACATTACTACAAAATCTATTTGTACTTAGGGTTGACATAATTATAAAGTTACAGATTCTGATGCAGTTCAGTGACAGACCTGAACAACCCCAAATGAGGAGATATTTTATATATAACAGAATGGCACTCTATTTGCCTGTGAGTGTGAGGATACTCATTAAGGTCCTGGTGATTCTTTAATGACCCCTGGGTATACCATCAACACCTCCTCTATCTGACAAGTTTATGTGCCAGGTCTCTGACCCTAAATACCTTCTCCTGTCACTTGCCAGGCATCCAATGTCTTGGTAGAAGTTATGGATATAACATTATAACCATGGCAGGTAGAGTCTTATTAGTTGGTCCAGACTGATGAAAGCTTGAATTTCTGACAGTATCACACTTCCCCAGAATCAGAAGTAGGTAAATACAGATCTGTAACAGTCCACAAAAATGTGAAATTTTATGTTGCACCATTTGGCATGATCTTTGGTATTTTTCTATAAAAAGAATTAAAATACATTCTATATGGTTTCATTGTTTAGATTTTACTTGTGAAAAGATTATATTCTTTCCAACAACATTAATCTAAATATGAGAATTAAAACTTTTGGCTGAGCTGACCAAATCCTATTAAATAGATGGCTACTTGATAACTGTTATTCATTGTCAAAGCAAACTTATCCTAACCATGATAAGGTGTAAAAGTTTGACATTCCAAATTGATCAGAATCCTCTTATTTATCTTTGATGTAGATTGATTTTTAAGTCTCAAATTTTCATTGGTCAAATTCATAATCTTTGGATCTTGAATTTCATTGGTTATTTTATGATTAATCTTTTAACATTTTTCACTTAAATGCTTGTGTCTAGTTAGTTAAAAAAAATGGTTGAACAATGATATTAGAAATTATGATTTTTGGAACTAGAATTTAGAAATTGTCAGTTGAAATCAGTGCTTGTCTTACTGTTTATATCTTATGCAATATTGAAGTGTCTACTTGAATAAAAGAAATACAGAAATGAACTTTGGACTTCATCGTTTAATGTGTTGAAAACCAATACTCACGCCAAGCGAGTTAGGAAACATTGAGACAAAAGACAAATTCCCCAACCAAATGCCTCAAAAGCGTGATCGGGGAAAGAACCCTCGGTCACAGCTCCATGACAGGTTATCAACATTATTATTTATTAAGATGTGTCCAGCTGAATAGAATGTTAGTGTTCTACTATTAAGCCAGCTAGACAGATCTTTCTTAGCCTGATTATTTGAAGAATAGGGGGCTATTCCAGGCATCGGCGTCAACATAATGGTTTGGTTAAACCTTATTTGCAAGTGTCATATCTAATCTTTTTCCGACTTTGAAATTCTTGTTTACACCTTATGAACAACTGTCATATTTCTTTGATAACTCTCTACTAATGCTATTGCATTTAAACTTTGCACATGCTTTTTGGACCATCATATCATCTTCTAGGCAATGATTCATTTCAATTATAATTCTTATAGTGGAGTTTTAACCCTTTTTGGACTTAGAAATTCTTGTTTAACTTAGAATATTAATTGAAAGATTTTTTATCTCTATTACTACTTAGGTGTGATGCCTTATGTTGACATTGAATTGCTGTTACTATCCAGCACTCAGAATAGTCGAGCGTTGCTGTCCTCTGACAGCTCTTGTTTGAGTATACATTACCTCTGCTGAAAATCTTGTGTTAACCAATCAGTGGTCATTTATAAGATACTTTAAAGGGAGGTACGGATGTTTCTGAAACCTAAATAAGACAAATTTGTCAATCACTAAAAATAGGCTAAAATGGACGCTAAATACTTAAATTTGAGTCAGATATTGTCTTTGCGGTAATTTGATAAGCTTAAAGTGACTTTTTTTGTTATATAGGAAAGGTTTAGGGGAATTTCAGGTTATGTTAAGATATCACAGAGTTTGGTTTTTGACACCTCATGACTTCATTTGCATTTGACCCAAAGTCAACGGAAGGTGACAAATTGACAAGCGAAACAATCAATGTCCTAAATTATGTCACATCAAATGGTTGGCAAAAAACTATGATAAGTGTCATACTAACGCTTATGACAGTTTTTGACTGATCTTTACAGAATTTAAGACCGGCTAGCAAACATAATTCCTGATGACGTATTTATGACGCATTGCTGACATTGTTTGAGCAAATTTAAACTGAATATGGGATTCCAACGGTTATACACACTGCATGAATGACCCAATCAGTGTCTGATCCAGGATTTGAAAAACATGGGGGAAATTTTCTTATTAGGTTTGAATTCATGGGGGATCTGTAATAACTATGGGGGACTTCAAAACAACAAAACAATTGACTGCTCCATACTGAAAGAAGTAAAGACATATTTTCAAAGTTCAGTTTATTCTAACAATAATTATGTTAAGTACTAATCATTGTGAGGAAAGAAAACAATACTAATTAAAAGCCATTTTCTTTGAAAGTTACAGGGCTTTGACTTTTTTCTTGTGACACTGAGCCTGAATCTGCAGTGGCTTTTGTTTGAATGGGGTTTTACACCGCTTTCAACAATCTTTCAGTTATATCGCGGTGGCTGGAGCACCTAACAATGGAATCCTGGTATTTCCCACACCAGTACTACCATTACAACCTTTCCTAGCCTTCAGCTGCTATCCCACATAGGTCTACGATTATCGACCCATTGGTGAGAGACAAATAGTCGGAAAGGATGAGTGCCGCCGTCGGGAATCGAACCCGGGACCTCTAGATTGACAGTCCGACGCGCTACCAACTGCGCTATGACGGCGGCTTTTGAATCTGCAGTGGCGTCTTCAATTTGTGACTCTGATTCTAGTGCCGTTTCAGCTATGTTGTGCGACGTATTTTCGTCATCCACATTTTTTTCGTGGCGAAAGAAATCGGTAATATGCTGTTTTTTCCCTGTCTGATCCATTGTTTGTCGAAGAGAATGCAGACGATTCGATCATTACTATGACAACAAACGTAAAATTCAAATTTTCCTATTAAGGAAAACGATTTTTAAAATTTTCTTTGTAAGTAATTCACTTGGAAAAAACTATATTTATTTTTCAGAAGTGAATATTTTTTTATTGACAATGTTTTTCTGGCACAAAGAAAATATGAAAGAATGTAATCAAATGTTTGTTTAAAAAGATTCGTAAAATCATCGGTCAACTTCGACTACTAATAGGAATACAATAGTAGGAATAACTATAGTTGCAAACGCATTGCCTTAGTTGCGATCGAAGTCAACCATAGTAAACAATAAGGGAAGTCACTCTTATGATACCGCTCAAAGAAAAAGGTAAACAGTTAGATGTGACTTGCTGTCAAAACCTAGATTTATTGATATTCCTTTTTGACTTTTTTGCACATCCATCCCGCGCTTGATAAAAAAAAAACATGCGTGATCTTTCAGAAATGCCAGAGATACCCGCAAAAGCGCGTCCTAGATCAGACACTGCCCAATATTCTTCGCAACTGTCTCGGCTAAATCTTAAAATAGATTAACAGCCTATGTAGTCTTTTAAAGAAATACCCTTGTTTATTCTGATAAACGACCTCTAATTTAAGCAAAACTACTTTTCAGAATATTGTATTAAAGAAGTATACGAGAGGGAATAACAAAAATAAAAATCTGTGACATGAAAAAAAAACATCAATACCTACCTTTAAATCACTCACATGACAGCAGTTTGATGTTATAAAGTCGGGTCAGTGTCTTTGTCCAAAACTTTTGAAATATAAATTCACTATCAAGAGAGTAATCTATACCAACAAGAAGGATAACTCTAAGTGCACTTTTCTTCAATGAATTATGCCCCTTTTTTGATCTAGAAGTTTTACCCATTGTCAAGCATGTGAACAGTAGAGCGTTGGCATCCATATGGGATGATCTTATTTTAGCTTTCTCTTGCTTTGTGTAGACTGTCTGTTTCTTTGCTCATTTACAAATAGTATCAATTTTATGTCTCAAACTGCTTCATATATAAGTTTTGCATCATTTTTTATTCTTCAGTTTAAATCAACTTTATTGTCGTCGGCAACCTCTTTCAGTTTCGACCAGTCAAAAATTTCCTTGTTTGGGAATGGGTTAATGAATATAATTATGATGCTATCTAAAATAGCTCTTCATTTAGACCCAGTTAAAACAGAATAGTTTAAAAAAGACTGTTTTCTTCAGCTTTATTCCAAGCAGTAATCTAGCGGGTAAATATCACACTAAAATGTTGTTCTATCCTGCCTTCTTTCGTAAAACCAAGTTGTCAGCTAGTACGGAGTAATGTTATTACAATCCAATTCCATTAGGTTACAGTATGGAAAATTGCACAAAAGTCTGTTTTAGTTATACGGGAACTAATTCCATTGTCACTTGTTGTTGTTGGAGTTTCTAAATAAAGACAAAAATAACATGCTAATTATTTCTTTAAGATGGTTTGCTACCATAATGTTTCTTTTTTATTAGCATGGCTGGTTTTGAAGAAAACTTGAAGTATGACTATTGCCTTAAACCATTACCATACAAAATTTTTTAGACTAGTCAAAACAGAAAAAAAATAAAGACGACAGTTTTATTTTGATGAAATTCTAAAATTCCTTGTCTTCATGGTAGAAGACATTGTAGACATTGAATAAATTGCTTGAATCAAGAGATTGCAATCCCTATAGTTGTTGTTAGTGGCAGTTACATACACTAAACTAAACAAGGAAAGAAAAAAATTAATGAGAAAACAAAGGTTACAGCATATACTCTAACCACAGATGATATTTGCTCGCCTGTTGACAATTTTATTATAGATTATCAATTGTATCGGACAATTTTAAACAATAAATAAGTAATTGTATTTTTATTAGGGCAAGTAAAACCAAACCTGTAATGTGAAAAAGGACCTCATGGAAAGTGCCAAAAGTATCAAACCTGGTCTAACTGCCCAAACATCATGCAGGTTGACTAGGGTCAGAACTTTTTTGCTTTTTGAAATGTCTGAAACTAGAATGACAATTGTACCATACCTCTGTTTGAGCTCTGCTTGTTCCTATTTCTTTTTAGCTCACCTGAACACATATCATCCCTTGTCATGCTGTACCTAGAATATTCCTGTTTTGACAGGAGGTATAGACAAAGATTAGCTTGCACACAAGTACAGTCTGATCTTAGTCTACACCTCCGGTTTGTCTCCTTTAACCCAGAGTTGTGTATAAAGTTGATTTTTAATATAACTTTTTACCATTAACAAGTGTTTCCATTGCTTTCAGACATTTTATTTTAATGCAAATTTAGACAAGGATTTTATTCAGCATACCAAGGGTTAAAAATGTACCCTTATTAAAAATGGGAAGATTCCATTGGAAAACTTGGGAAAGGCCTGGCCTCAATGACAATGTCTTAGTTCACACTCTAGGGGCTACTTTTTTGGTCTAATCTGGATGAAACTTGGTCAGAATTAGTGTAAACTCACTAGGATGACTCTCTTTTAAAATATGGGGGAAAAGTACCTTAGTAATAATTTGATCATTACAAACAAATTTTATATGCCTTTTGCACTGCTTGACACTTCACAAATCAGACCTGCTTTGATGTTTCAGATTCTTGTTTTTTTTTATTCAAGAAAAATCCAGGTTAGAGATCTAGGGCTACTTTGGCCCTCTTGTTAAGTATTTTTATAGACACCTTGGAGATCACATCTGTTTTTCAAGAGTTTACTTCTACTTTGTTTTTGTTAAGCTAACTTGTGATGTCAGTGAGATCCCTCCTAATGAAGTACCTGTCGGTCTGTCTGGTCAACAAAACTTGTATATTGTGCATGGGTTGTCTGGACCAATAACTTGTATATTGTGGATGGCCCAGCTGTCAGTGGACCGTATGCTTTGTATATTGGTATGGGCTGTCTGGACCATATGACTTGTATATTGTGGATGGCCCAGCTGTCAGTGGACCATATGGCTTGTATATTTGTATGGGCTGTCTGGACCACATGATTTGTATATTGTGTATTGGCTATCTGGACCATATTACTTGTATATTATGGATGGGTTGTCATGTAAATTTCAGATGGGCTTCTATATACTGTTTTTACAACTGTCCTCCACCATGAGTATTATAGAAATGCAATTAAAAATAGTTTGTTTTAGGTATTTTAGGTGAAGGTCAAATGTTGTACTTGATAACCAAATGACATAATTTAAACACCTATATGAATGGATTTGAATACAAATCTAGCTCACTTTGATAAATGTTGTCAATCATTTGCAGAAGTTACAAATAGATATGTTTTAGTTTTCCACAATTTTTTTCTTAAGGGTTAAAAGGTGATATATAAGATTATGGCTGACAATATCTTTGTGCAATCTAAGCAAAATTAGGAAAGAAAAAAATGCAGACTGAAAGTTAAGAAGAAAGAGACATCTAAGTAATTTTATCTGGCTCCTCGACTTGATCTATTAAATTTTAATCAAGCATTCCCTGCCTTTTAACCTCCGTGTATCATTATTTCCTCACAACAATGTTTCCACCCAGTCTCTATGTCTCCTCTGTGCATGGATAATGACTTTATGCATGCACCACCTCTGAGGTTCTTAAAAATTTAAAGTGTACATGCAATTCTATGGAATGATCCTTCAACCCATTACCAGATGGCAATTTTTACACTGGTCCAAATTGAAAGGACTTGCAGAAAAATTATGAAATTTTGGATTTCCTTTACTTTTTGGGAAAAAAACATTGTAGATATTGAAGAAATTGTTTATAACAAGCAATTTCTCCATTTTCCACAATGTATCCAAAGCTTTTTAGATCACCTGAGCACGAAGTGCTCAAGTGAGCTATTATGATCACCTTTCGTCCGTCCGTTTTCCGTTGTGCGTCGTAAACAATTTCTTTAAACGACATCACCTCCCAAACCACTTGGGCAATTTGAACCAAATTTGGCAGAAATGTTCTTTAGGTGGTGGCCTTCAAAAATAGTTAAAAGAATTGTAATCCGTTAAAATCTCTGGTTGCCATGGCAATAAAAGTGAAATTTTAAAATAATCTTTAAAAATCTTCTCCTCCTGACCCAGAAGGCGTAGAGCCTCTATATTTTGCATGAAGCATCAGTAAATTGACCTCTTCCAAAATAGCTAAAAATCATGATCCTCGGGTCCCCAGGGGCGGAGCCCAAGGGGGTTGGGGTTTATATAGAAATAAAGAACGTTCTTTTAAATGACATCTCCTCCCAAACAATTGGGCTGATTTGAACCAAATTTGGCAGAAATGTTCCTAAGGTGGTCCCCTTAAAAAATAGCTTAAAGAATTGAAATCCATTAAAAACTCTGGTTGCCATGGCAACAAAAGTAAAATTATAAAATAATCTTTAAAAATCTTCTCCTCCTGACCCAGAAGGCGTAGAGCCTTTATATTTTGCATGAAGCATCAGTATATTGACCTCTTGCAAAATAGCTAAAATCATGATCCTCGGTTCCCAAGGGGCGGAGCCCCAGGGGGTTGGGGTTGATATAGAAATGAAGAATGATTTTTTAAATGACATCTCCACCAAAACCACTGGGCCGATTTGAACCAAATTTGGCAGAAATGTTCCTTAGGTGGTCCCCCTTAAAATAAGCTAAAAGAATTGAAATCCATTAAAAACTCTGGTTGCCATGGCAACAAAAGTGAAATTTTGAAATAATCTTTAAGAATCTTCTTCTTATGACCCAGAAGGCATAGAGCCTTGATATTTTGCATGAAGCATCAGTATATTGATCTCTTACAAAATGCTAAAATCATGATCCTCTGTTCTCCAGGGGCTGAGCGGGGGGGGGGGGGGGGTATAGGCATGAAGCATCAGTTCACAGACTTCTTTCTTATTTCTGAAATTATAACCCATGGAAAAAGTGTTTTCCTTCTTTCAAATCAGCACTAAAGCCTTGGAATTTGTAATTTAGACTTTTGGATCCCCAGGTTCATAGTCTTTATATGTAATTGTGGCCCACTTGTTTCATAATCTTATCCTTAACATGAAATTAGACTGTTGAAAGAAAAAGAACCTTTATCTCAGGTGAGTGCCCCAGGGCAGACGGCCCTCTTGTATTCTTTGAGGCGTCTAAAAGCGTCACTGAGTGTGAACAGGTTAATAATTTCATCCCCAAACAAACAGGTGAATTAGGATAATTGAATTTCCCATTTTTAAATTTTTTTGGACAAATAACAACTAGCAGCTCTTAGAGGAAGTTGACTTTCACTTTATAGAAAATAATTGTTTGCTTTTGTGCAAGATCATTTTATATATCGCTTGAGTCAACAACAAAAGGGTTCAGTTTGATCCAGTCTATAAATGTGTCGTCTGGTAATGGGTTGAGATATATTATAATAATGATACTTGTAGCTGGATGGTTGTGTTGTAGGTGTCTTTCTAGCTCACCTTAGCGAGGTAACGGATTGTGATTGTCATTGTCTGTCCGTCCGTCTGTCCGAACGCCCACATGCTTGTCTACAATTTCTTTAATAATTTTCTCCTCCAAAACCAGCTGGCCAATCAAGCTTAAAGTTTGCAGGGATGTTCCCTGTGTGAAGTTGTACAAAAGTTGTTGAAATTATTTTATTCTGTGGAAAATCTGGTTGCAGTGGCATTTGAAGGAGGGAAATTTGAATAAATCTTAGGAAAACTTTTTTCAGAAACTAAGGCCAAAGGCAGTATATTTCATATAAATCATAATTGTATGGTTCTCTACCAAAGTTTGAAAAAGTTCTGCCCCTTGGGCAAAAATGGCCCTGCCCCTGAGGTCCAAGGTTGGGAAAATGCTCAATTAGAGCAAGTTTTAGAAGTCTTTTTCTCCTTAACTATCTAACCTTTGGCATTCATATTTGTATGCAACATTACTAGATGGTCTTGTAGTACGTTATGAAAAAACTATCCCCTGGGGGTCTAAAATGGCCCTGCAGAAGGGGTCCAAAGTTTGGAATTTGGCTTGAAATGACCAAGTTTGTTTGGATTATGCTCCCTAATGGTCAAAAAATGCTCTGCGCAAGGGGTCCAAAGTTTGGAAAATTACTCAATGAGAGCATGTTTAAATATCTGCTTCTCTGAAAGTGTGAGGTGTAAAACATTTACGGTAAATTTCATTTATAGTATAACCATATGGTTTTCTACCAAAATTTAAACAATTGTACTCCTTTGGTCAAAATTGGCCTCGCCATGGAGGTCCAAAGTTTCGAAAATGCTTAAAAGTCTTCTCCTGCTATACTTTATAGAATAGGGTATTCATATCTGGTATGTAAGATTAGTATAAAGATTTGTAGTGTGTTATCAAAATTTATGCCTCTGGGGTAAAAAACCACCAAATCTTTTAGGTCCAAAATTTGGAAAAAAAACTGATATATAGCTAGTTGAAAAGTCTTCTAAAATATTGGGCCTTAGGCATTCATATTTGGTAGAATGTAATTGAAACTCACAGTTTTGTGGCTTTAAGGATATTTTTTGTGAATCTATATAAGAGCTGGGTACCCACAGGCAATAAGATTTTTTTTGTTTGTTAATATTTGCAGTTGAAATTTTCAATCATTAACACTGGAATTAGTTTACATTTGTATAAGTCTATGTACAAATTGTACCCTTTGAGCCAAGATGACATTTCTACTTTGAGAGTTGAGTGCAGGACTTTACTAAGTCTCTATACTATGTATTCAGCATGTCTTCCAGACTCTGTAAGTAGGGATTTGAACGTAAATAGAGTACATTACTCATCCTTTATATTTCATTCCTGAAATTATCTCCCTTACATGTCACAAACTGACCAGGAAAACAGAGGCACAGCAGCTAGTGAATAGAAACGTTGCTACTAAAATTGACATATTTAGCATATAAAGTGGGAGTAAGGGAGCCAGTCTATTCTGTATCAAGATATTTATGAGTGTTCCCTCATACCCCTTAATCTGCTCTTCAAGATGCTAGGCACACTGATACTCTAGATTGTAGGGACTGTATGTTAGATGGGGCAGAACCTTTCATTGATAAAATGAGCTTCTGTTTCACACTGACTGAAACAGTATATCAGACATCCTCTCCTATATTGTACTGGGAGACTTGAACCTGTGACCTCTTGCATAGTTTAGGTATCAGGTTCTGTCTGTATCAAGTTTATTGTCCAGATTGAGTTGCATGATGAAGTTATTACCTCACTATGGTATGAGTCATACCCAGGGGTGTTTATGTTGTGCCCAATCTTGAGAATATGCTCATTCTTAAGAACGGGCAGACACATTTTGCCCATTCTTAAGAATGGGCGCCCATTCTTAAGAATGGTCAATACAGTTTGTAGCCTATCTGTTACCGAACGTGTTTTTTTCGATCAATATCGACCAATATATTATGAATCGACCAACGAGTCGTCAATCAATTGCTAGATTAACCAAACAATAAATAAATGGTATATTTAACCGTGCGGGTTGACAAACACAAAGTGGAGAGCTTTCACTTCTTCAGAACACAATTTTGTCGCACTTCTCACCCACATTCGGAGCAGCTCGCACCCCGAGATAAATAAACAGGTTTATTTCTTTAACTTTTACAAGAGCCTGTTCCAAACTGGACTCTAAATACCTTAAATAGTAAAATATTTATCACCTTGTGATAGATAACGCAATGTACTCATGATCCGTCAGGTCGTACCTGAACTATTTCGTACCGTTTATGTTGGGTGGACGTATTGTATCTATCGCTAGATTTGTACTCGTTGTTTTATACTTTAACCCTTTCCTTTAGTGTACAATCCCAGGTTTTTACGTTCCTGCGATTTTATACCTGACAAAACATTGGGGAAAAGAAGAAATTGTACCAAGCCAATTTCTTCTTTTTCTACAATAATTTTTACCTTGTAGGATGGTTGCTTTTTAAATTGCACTCTCGTTAAATTGTCGTCTGCAACTTCTTAGGATTTATACAAATGTAAATTTAAAAAAAAAAAAAAAAAAAAAACAGGAAAGTGTTGAGTGCTTCTATGCAAGGAATGGTTAAAGGCCTAATTCTAGAACTGTTGCCTTTTACTTTTTAATGTAGTGACATTGTCCTATTGCACCATATAGGGATTTGAAATAGCATTTGCTTAAGCCATAGCCCAGGTGGTAGGGTATAATGTCTATGTGGGTCCACCCTGGTCCAAATTAAGACCCGGGTTCTGCAGTTAAGGAAATTATGGAATTGTCAATTAATGCCTGGGAGGTAGTGTATAATATGTGTGTAGGTCCACCCCGAGTCAAATTATGGACCCTGGTTTTGCAGTTAAGGCAAATTATGATATTGACAAAATGAATGAATTTGAATAGTCTTTTAAATGGTATAGATCAGAACAGAAATGGTTTGATTTTGTGCTTTGAAAGTTTTGAGCAGGTTGTATTAAATTCAAAATGCTTGAGCTAATGTTTTAATCAAATTGCTTTGAAAAAAAAATGATTAAAAAAAAATGATATAAACCATAAAACATGTTTCATTCACCAAATCAATTGAAATCAGTTGTTTTATTTCAATATCAGGTATCACAGCCTCCTTTAGGACCTGACTGAGGTAATCCCTTCCACCAAAAGGTTGACATGTAAAAAAACGACTTTCAGATGTTAAAAACATGAAAAAATAAGACCCATTAAAACTGCATTTCAATAAGTCACACTGTCACTTAAGTTTTGTCTTGATTGATTGATTGATTGCATGGGGTTTAACGCCACTTGTAACAGTATTTCAGTCATATCGCAGCCGCTCAGAGCACCTAACAATGGATTTCTGTTATTTCTCACACCAGTACTACCACTACATCCTTACCTGGCCTCCAACTGCTATTCCACTTAGGTTTCCAGTTATCCACCCATTGGTGAGAGACAAATGTCGGAAAGAAAATGTGCCGCCGCCGGGGATCGAACCCATGACATCCCATTTTGAAGTTTGACCGAAGACACATACAAATACAAATTCTTTGCAGTCTAATAAGAATTAATACTTTCAGACTCAACAAAGATGGTCAGTAAATATGCTCTCCACACGGAGTTAATTGCTACAAGCTAACATCTGCTGTGTTGACTTGATCACTCATTTATCAATGTTGTCAACACAAAGTCTAGCGTTTTTCAGATTTTAATTTCAAGTTCATATCACCCAATGAAATGCAATGTCATTGACATCACTGTTCATGCAAACAATCAATATCTTGTATCCATTAAAGGGGTGATCAAAAGCAATCAGTCATTTAGCTCACCTGGTCATAATATGCTCATGGTGGGTTTTTGTTATCCTTTAATGTCGGGCATAAATTCAGCAATAACACTTTAGATTTCAGAATTTTGGTGGGTTTTCCCAAACTTACAGAAATTATTGAATGGTCATTAGGAAGATCCCTTTGGACTTTGATGACATTCCATCCTATTTCACAGGAAAAGTGTTCTTAATGCCAGTTTCCTCTTTACAATGCAACAGGTGCTTAATTTTGGCTCGATCTTTCTCAAACTTGCTGGAAGTGGTTATATAGTAATGAGGAATATGACAGCTCATCACAACATGCATCATATGGCTCTCATGTATGGTCATAGGATCTGTTATGTGCCTATGTTGTATTAAAAGTGGAACGTTGTAATAGATGTAGCTTGTGGTTTTACTTGTGTGAGAAATGACAGGAGCCATGGTTAGGTGCACCAGTCATATGATATCCAAGTATCAGATTTACTGTTGAAAGTGGCCTTAAACACCATTCAGCAAATAAACCTTGATGACAATTTCCTATAATTACAGCTATACAAGTTTTGCACATTTTCTTACATGCAAGGAAGATCCTTGTATAGAATATCATAAAAAGGGGCCTTTACCCTTTCCTGTTTGTCAAAATTTAAAATTGTTCAATTTGAAAGAAGCTGCAGACAACGATTAAAAGACAGTGCAATTTGAAAAGTAACCAATGTACAGGGTAGAAATTATTGTGGGAAAGAAGAAGTTGCTCGTTACAAGCAATTTCTTCTTTTCCCACAATGTTTTTGCAAGCATGAAACCATTGGGACCTATAAACCAGGGATTGAACAGGAAAGTGTTAATGACAATTGCCTTGTTATGGCTTACAAGTCAAAAATCTTGGCTTAGTCTCTGTGTTTTATGCTGCAAGGGAATTCCAAATATTTTTTCAAACTATGTGGAAGTCCCAATATCAAATAAAATAGCATATTTCACCAAATATCAAGACAAACTCTGCCATTCATACAGGTTAACAAAATGTTAGACTGATCCAAGTTAAAAGAAGTTACAGACAGACAACACTTTCATCAAGACTTAAATTATGATAATCTTTGTCTTTTGGGTAAAAACTTTGTAGATAATGAAGAAAATGGCTTATAACAAGCAATTTCTTTGTTGTCCACAATGTTTATCAAAGCTTTTTAAATGACAGGCATCAAAAAGTGGAATGGTGTGGGAATGGGCTAGGTGAAATTATCCTAGCAACTCAAACCCATTATCACACAACAAATTTTAGACTGGTTCTAGATGAAAAAATTTACAATTGACATTTCAAATCGGACTAGGATTGGAAAGTAACTGCCAAATAAAGTAGTAAACATCTGGGGAAAATGAGACATTACATGTTACAAGCAATGTCTCCTTTCCCCTCAAAGTTTTCTGTGATCATATTTCCTCAGGTTGCCAAAAAGCAAAATTTTCTGGTCATGGGTTAAGTAGTCAAATTTGTAGAAAGAATCATAATGCTAACAAAATAGTTTTTTCCATCAAATATCAAGTAAAAAGGGGACTTAGTATCTATAACAGCTTTGAAGCTCATTTTATACTTTTATGCCCCTGCATCAAAAGATAGGGGGCATATTGTTTTAGCATTGTCCGTCTGTCTGTCATTGAGTCTGTCTGTCTGCAAACTTAACCAAAAAACTTAACCAATTACCAATTAACCAATTACTACTAGCATATTCAAAATACATCTCCATAATACGCATCTCCTCATTTAATAGTCAAGGTCATGTGATAAGGTCAAGGTCACACACCAAGATCAAACACAAAAAACACTCATGTACCGCGGGGGCATTGTGTTTCACAAACACATCTTGTTTGCCTGTACATTTTTCCACCTTTAAGATATTTGTATGGTCATCTTAATGACCCTTTACTCTTAACATTGTAATTGAATATCAAGGGTTCATTGCAAAACTGTAGTAACTCTGTTTTGGCAAATTTTACAGGAGAGAGGAAAAAACATTCTCATTTTTTCATTTCTAATTTACTAAAGGAAAAATTCTGAACATATTTTCCTTTTTTTTCATTATAAGAAAATAATAAAGAAAAGAAATTGGAAAAAAAGTTGTATATAATGAGTTATATGTACATGTGTGAGTTACTATAGTATTACACTGAAACAGCTCTAAAAGATTCATTGCATTACTGTAGTAACTACAGGTACTACTGTATTGCATACTAATTCTGATAAATTTTATGAAAAAAAAATCTGTTCAATAATGAAGTATAAGATTAATAAAGCTTTTTGAATTGAGATGCCTGGATCAAAATTATATGCATTGTTGATAGGCTACTTGAAGATTGTTACTGCAGCTTGAATATCCTGCTGTAGTTACATAGTTTTGATATCCCTCAGGCAATATATAATCTAACTTATATTAGCCTAACATCAACCTTGCCTACTAATTCTTGCAATAACAAAATCCAAAATAAGTATTTCAATACAAAAAAAAATATTTTATTACTTTGCTTTTGGGCCAATTCTAACTCTGGCTGAAGGGGATTTGTCATTGCCTTGACTCTGTCATGACCCAATTAAATAGTTTCTTATAAATTTTCCATAGAAAATATTTGATGGATTTAAAACAAATTTCACAGGGATTATCCTTGGGTTACCCTTTTTTCTGATTCCTTATGTTAATCTGAAATGATTTTTTATTGGCATAAAATAATCATGTATAGTGAAAATCCATTTATCAGAACCTTTGGTCAGGTTTCAACTAAATTCCACATCAATAGGTCTTGGAAAAGCTTTCTCATATTTCTGAAAACATGGCTTTTATTTACAAGAAAGATTCTTGGGTGATCCCTTATAATGCAGATCCCTTATTATAACCAATAAAAAACAACAGGGGCTTTTATAGGCCAGGCTTAATTCTATGATTCTGATACCAATTATGACCATAGAGAGTCATGTCTCAAGTTGCAGAGACCCATGGAAATAATTCTATTTCCTGGAATAAAAAGTTTCCTACCATGTATGAAGTGGCAGAGTCTCAAAGGGTCACCCTAAATAGAATTAGTGGATTTGGGGTGGGTCTTTACAAGCCAAACACATATTTGGACTTTTCTTGAAATATGAATACATGCGTTTTTCTTATCCATCAGTTAATACTACAGCAAATGTTCTGCTAGAGTCTATTTGTCTATTTAAGTAATGGTAGTAAACACATACAGGCATTTTGAATGCCTCTGAATTTAGCTAAAAGAAGATCTTTGGTAAAGACTGAAACCTGTAGAAGTTGGCCTAGATATGTGGACTAGCTTTTTTTTTTAATTGAATAACTATAGAAACATTAGTGGAAAGACTTTTATTATCAGAAACTTTGCCTATGGGTTGTATTGGGATATATGCTGGTTAGAACAGTATATCAGTAACATTCAATGGGCTTAACCTATTACCACACAATGACGCCTTCTAACGCTCAAGAGAGGCAGTTGGGAAAACATGGTATGAAATGAAAATTTCTTATATTGCACCATGTTTTCTACCCAGTTAGTTGAAAAAATCTAAAATTTTGTGAACTTTAAAATGTTGTCTGCAACCCCTTTCACCTTGGGCCATTCTAAAATTTTGTTGTCTTATAATCGGTTTATAATGCATCTACATAATGCAGACAACAATGTGGTTGGATGCAGTTTGAAATGAAATCATTGTATGTAGTAGAAAATATTGTGGAAAAAGAAGATATTGCTTGTTACAATCAATTTCTTCTCTTTCCACAATCTTTCCTCAAGTATAAAATCACAGCAAGGTAAAATCCCGAGTTGGAACAGGAAGGGGTGAGATATCAACAACATACCAATTGATTTAGTATATCATTGAAAGCATCTTGTTGTAATAGTGATTTTTGCCATTTCAATGTTAAGATTACATGTACCTTTATTTTCACTTGTATGTCAAATTGGAAGTTAACTAATTTAACTACTTTGAAGAGAACAGCTCTATTGAAGTCAGTTGTTTGTTTGTTTGTATGGTAATTAATGCCACACTTTAGAGATCTCCAGCTATATCATCACTTAGTCCTGAACAAATTCTGGTTTTAAGGCATTATAATCTAAAACTTAGAGAACATTGTGGGAAAAGAATAAATTCTTTGTTACAAGCAATTTCCTCTTTTCCCGCAATATTTTCTACTAAGAAGATGTGTTACTTTAAAATTGCACCCTTTTTATATTGTCTTCTGCAACTTCTTTGAATTTTGACAAGCCATAACTTTTGAAAAAAACAGGAAAACAGGAAAGAATTATAAGCGTATTCACGAGCTTCCTCCGTATCAGTAAATGTAAGCCTGGGCTTTAAGGATACCTATGTGACAAGCAGTGCAGTCATAGAGATTTGAACCTGCAACCCTCAATTTCTCTCAGATTTATAGCCTGCCACTAATGAGACATGCAAAACCCTTGGTTGATTGTCCAACTAAACAGGCTAGCTATGAGGGAAACTTCTTGGCTTATTTCTGCTTTTTTTTCATTTAACCTATTCCTACACAATAACACTCTTGGATGCCCCTCAAGAAAAACAATTGGGAAAACATTGTAAAAAATGAAGAACTTGCTTGTTGCAAGCAATTTCTTCATTTTACATTATGCTTTCTACCCAAAAATTTTGAAAGAAATTCAAAATTTCTCAGATTTTAAATTTTTGTCTGCAACTAATTTCAATTTGGACCAGTCTTAAATCTTGGCAACTGGTAATGGGTTAAATATGAATTTTTATTCCTCATGGATTTGTAAAAATAGCTTATTTTATATTCACTTGCCAAATATTTAATTACTACCTTTCTTTTTTATTTGTTTGTAGTTCAATGCTATTTTCAACTGTAACTCAGTTATATCAGGGCAACTGATGCACCTAACTATGGCTTCGTGTTGTTTTCCATACCAGAACTTGAACATTCAAGGAGCTACCATATAATGTCAATGAAAAGTACTTTCATTTGGCCATTGGTGAGAGACAAATTAATCACACATGCAATGACACATGTTGAAAATGAATATAGCTGATCTGTGGTTCAAACTCATGACCTTTGGATTCAGGATCAAAGTGTGTTACTGACTAAGTTAACTGAGTTCAGATTTTTTTAGCTCACCGTACAACAAGGTGCTCCTGGTGGACTTTTTTATTGTTAAATGTCCAGATTGTCCTCTGGTTGTGTGTTGTTTGTCATACATTGTCAATTCAGTGTTACCCCTCTACAGGTCACAATTTTGGTGCAACCCTACTCAAATATGCTGGATTTTTATGCCGATATAAGATCGGGGGCATATTGTTTTACCCCTGTCCGTCTGTCTGTCTGTCCATCTGTCTGTAAAACTTAACCTGCCTAATAAACATTTTCCTATAACTTCAACCCTGATTAAGTTGCAATGCTAATACTTGGCATGTAGATATGTCTCAACAAGGTGCAACTGGGGATGGTCATTTCATCAAGGTCAAGGTCAAAATTTTAACCCTTTGCCCATTTCTAAAGAATTCTTGTTTAGGGGGCATAGTGTTTCACAAACACATCTTGTTTTTATTGAACTGTTGATGATTTCAATTTTTTATGTTGACATTCCACCCAATATCAAGGGGGGTGGGGGGGAATTGTAATAATGACCATGTGAAGGCTACCACTCTAACCTTGCAGTTTGGGGTAAATCTTTCTAAAACATGCTGAAAATGTTTGTATGGTCATAGGGATGATCTCCATTCACCCATTTGCAGATGACAAAACTTAAGACTGGTCAAAATTGAAAGGAGTTGCAGACGACAATTTGAAGTTTATGAAATTTTAGATTTTTTAACTTTCTAGGCAGAAAACATTGTGAAAAATGAAGAAATTGCTTGTAACAAGCAATTTCTTCATTTAACACAATGTTTTTCCCGTTATTTTTCCTAAGGGATGTCCAAAAGTATCATTGTGTGGTAATGGGTTAAATAATCGTGGTTCCAATTCTGTCTATACCAGGTGAAAAGCCAACTCCCTTGTTCCACTCAACATATCACTCTTATGGCTCAAGCCTGCTGAAAATGTATGGTTGATGCCTATGAAACATGGTAGCATTTCATCTATTGTCACTGGAAAAGGGGCTTTAGTGACTAATTCATTGATACTGCACTATAGATCATAATTTTCAGCTCAACTGGCTAAAAGCCATAGGGTTATTGACATGGCTTGGTGTCTGTTGTGCGTCCAGTAGTCTCTCTGTCTGTAAGTTTTACTGTAAAAATCCTCTCACCAGAGTACTGAACTGAATTCAACCAAATTCACAGAAATGATCCTTGGGTGACATTTCATCAGATTCCTTCAAAGAATTTTGATCAGTTTGAGAACATGGCTTAAATGGGTGGAAACATTGTATGTTGAAAGTTTTAAAAAGCCACTCAGAACCAGTGGATAGATTTCAACCAAATTTTGCAGGAGGGATCCTTGTGTGACCCTGAATCAGATTCCTACAAACAAATTTGATCAGATGAAAATCGTGTCTTTAACCCATTTCCACACATTGACACTCTGTCACCCCTCAAGAAACCAATTGAGAAAACATTGTGTAAAATGAAGCAATTTGCTTGAACCAAGCTATTTCTTCATTTTCCATAATGTTTTCAAAAAAATTGAAAAATTAGAAAATTCACAGGATTCAATTTGTTGTCTGCAACTCTTTTCAATTTGCACTGGTATAAAGCTTTGTCATATGGTTAAGGGTTAATGGGCAGGGCTAATTTCCAAATATTGTGAAAACTTTGAAGAAACTTTTTCTCAGAAACCAGTTGATTGATTTAATTCTTATTTCACAGGGATGAGCCTTTGGTGACTTTCTTATTGCCATATATGGTAGACAGTGAAAACTTTTATTTCTCAGATACAAGTCGACTTATTTCAACAAAATTATCCTTTGGAGACCCTTTAACAGGTTTCCCCAATGAATTTGATTATATTAAAAGCATGGCTTTTTCCTGGTGGGGGGCTAATTTCCAAATATGAAATATATTCTGAAAACTTTAAAATCTTCACCGAATCCTGTGGATGGGGATTTTTAACCAAATTTCACAGGAATGACCCTCAGAATGACTCTTTGTCAGATACCTTCATATAACCTTGGTCAGTTGAAAAACATGGCTTTTATGTCCATGGCAAAGATTGGATATTTTAAAATTTTTATACCTTTTTATTTGAATGAATTCTACATACCTTAACTTGACTATTGTAAAAAAGTGAAAATTTTTAAGTGCTTCTGTAGAACTATTTCAAAGAATTCATTGCCCAGATTTATTTGCCAGATATGGCAAAGATAATTCAGTTTATATTGAATTCTGTGGCCGCGGCAATATTGCTTTCGGTAGCATGTCAGACTTATAATCAGCTAGGGTGTTCCAGGTTTGGTCCTGGGTTTAGGGCAAATGTGCTTTCCGACATTTGTGGAGGCTGGGAGAGGATGTAGTTATTGTGTACTTGTGAGAAATACTATGAATCCATGGTTAGATATATATGAAGTATTGTGCTGTCTTAGAGGCAATGTAATTGTAACTACTCATCTCATCACCCTTTTTGTCCATTATACTTATGAAACATGCCTAAATGTTTGTGTAGTCACCCAAATGACACCTTTATAAAGGATGGTTACTTTAGTAGAATAGATGACACAAGATTGCAAGTGATTTAGCATCCATTTGTTACTCTTGTTTGTAACCGATTACCACATAATTTCACTTACCGCCCTGAAGAAATAGGATTAAGGAAAATTTGAAGCAAGAGGAGCAAATGGCTTGTAACAAGCAATTTCGCCTTTTTGCCAAATATTTTCTACCTTATTTTGTGCTTATTTCCAATTTGAGTAGACTTTGCAAAATTTCCTGCAGCTTAATTCTATCAGTTTTTACATTATCTAACATTTGTCTGGTAATTGGTTAATCCATTCCTACACAAGAAAATTTGACAATGGTCCAATAATTGAAAGAAGTTGCAGATGATAATTTAAACTCAATGAAACTTTAGATATTTCATACTCCTGGTTATAAAACATTGTGGAAAATGAAGAAATTGCTTGTTACAAGCAATTTCTTTATTTTACACAATGTTTACCAATTGTTTTTTAAGTGTTGTCAAAAAGCGCCATTGTGTGGGATTGGGTTAAAGTTGTTTTCCTTTACGATGCTGTCCGGTGATCTTGCGCATCTAAGAAAACTTCCATAATGCGCAAGATCACCGGACGCGCAAGATCACCGGACACGAATGTATCAAGATGCTACCGTTTTTTGAGAGGCGTAAAACCTCTAATTGTCACGGTTAAAATTCGTTGAATAACTTCACACACTTAATAATGTCACATATGCCTTATTTTTAATCAAAAGACGGGTTTACACGCTGACAGAATACGGTAGAAACAGTCATAGTGACATCGTCATTTCTTAAGGATTGACTGCATTCCGTCTTCGTGTTTTCTAAGATGGAAGATTGATAACAGAATAAGTTTACGAAATATTAGATGTTATTGATCTTACAAAAACAATATGACCATGATATGAGACGACCTTTTAAAAAGATTATTGGTTCACTGGAAGTTATATCGAACGACTGTAGTGAAGCCGTATCGGAGTGGGTTTTTCTATAATAACGTTTTATTATGGTATATTACGGTTCACATACAAATTAAATGTTCTAAAATTAATATTTCTTACAGTATTACCAACGAATAGGCCTATTTTCCTATTAAAATCGACGTTTTGCCCATTCTTAAGAATGGGCAAAGCCTTGATTTTACCATCTGCCCATTCTTAAGAATGGGCATTCTCAAGAATGGGCACGACATTTATACCATTATCCACAACAAATCAATTTAATACTTGACAAGATTCAAGAAATGCTATTTGTCTATTCCTACACAATAGAATTTTAGACTGATCCAAATTGAAAGAAGCTGCTGACCACTTTTTTACTTTGTTAAAATTTTAATTAGTTTTGGTCTGTTTGGGTAGAAAACATTGTGGATAATGAGGAAATAGCTTGTAAAAGCAATTTTTTCATTTCATAAAATATTTTTGCTTTTGTTTTTCTTACAGGGCGTCCTTAAGGGTCTCTGTGTGGGAATGGGTTAACCCTTGTTATGCTGAACCTTGAATATTTCTTCTTGGGCAGGTGGTAATGTGCAGTTTGTTCTTAGTCTGCACCACTGGTTTGTTATCCACTGCCGTTTCAGTCTGTCATTCCATCATTTCGTCACTAAGCTTGTCAGGAGCAAATCTCCTAAAGTATAAATGCTATCAGCTTGAAACTTCATAGGTGGATAGATCTCATTGAGGAGAAGTGCAGAGCACAAGAACAACAACTCTTGCTTTCATAATTTTGGAGTTATTGCCTTTTGTTATTTTAACAACTTAGATTTTGTCCAGGGCATATCTCTGAAAGTATAATAGCTATCAACTTGAAACTTCATAGGTGGATAGATCTTATTGGGGAGAAGTGCAGTGAACAGGTATCTTAACTCTTGCTTGAATATTTTTTTAGTTATTCCCCTTTGTTGTTTTAAAGACTATGATTTTGTCCTGAGCACATCTCTGAAAGTATAATACCTATTAACTTGAAACTTCATAGGTGAATACATATCTTTGAGGAGAAGTGCAGTGCACAAGACCCACAACTCTTGCTTGCATAATTTTGAAGTTATTGCCCTTTGCTGTTTTTAAGTCTTAGATTTTGTCCAGAGCATATCTCTGAAAGTATAATAGCTATTATCCAACTTATTGAAAGTAATATAGTGCACAAGGAGCCTAAAACTAAGTGACTTCAGTTTACTATAATTTCTTTAACGGTGGGGGATGGCCATGTCCGACAAGGCTCTTGTTCCTTTTAGATTAGTGGTATATATAATTAATTTTCAAAAGAAATGCTTACCCTTAACTTTCATTTGATTCAAATGTTATTCTAAATGTGGATTTTATTCAGCTTGGTAAAGGTTTAATGATATTAAAAGCAAAAATTGTAATTTTTTAGGACAAAAAATAAGAGAAAAAGTAGTTTACAACTCAAATTTGTGAAAATCAACTGTAAGAAAGAAAAAAAAATGAAAATACCTTGAAAGGAAATGTTGTGTTTTCAAAAGAATTATTATACTAATTTGAAGTTTATCCCTATTTAAACTTTTTCTTCGAAAAGCTTCTCAGAAACTACTGTCTAGATTTCAATCAAATTTAACAGGAATGATCCTCGGGTGACCCTTTGTCATATTTGATGAAAGGAATTTCAATCTGTAAAAACTATGGCTTTTATTGGCAGGTTTTACTGTAGAAAGTCTCGGAGTATGTTTGTTGCTTGAAAGTTGCTTCCCTTGTGAGTTCTTCTGAAAGGAAGTAAAAGGCCTAATTTAGTTCATTGTTTTATGTCAGATGCTATAATTGGTCTTGCCAAGTGAATAAAACTAAGACAAAGAAAGCCTGCAGTTACTAATTCCTTGTTTAACAAACCCCTTTTTTAGCTCACCTGAGCACAACATGCTCATGGTGAGCTTTTGAGATCGTTGAATGTCTGTCATGCGTTGTGTGTCGTGCTGTATCAACAATTGAAATGTTTACACTCTAGAGGCCACAGTTTTGATCAAATCTTTATGAAACTTGGTCAGAATAATTGTTAGGTCATAAGGATTAACCTTATTGATTATGGAACGGTTCTATCGGAAAACACAGGAAAAGTGACTTTAATGACAATTTCTTTGTTTAAAGTCTAGAGGCCACAATTTAGGCTCAAATATTCATGAAACTAGGCCAGAATAATTATTAGGGCATGAGGATGAAGCCCATTGATAATGGGAAGGTTCTTCTGGAAAACACAGGAAAAGGGGCCTTAATGACAATTTCTTTGTTAATGGTCTAAAGGTCATCATTTTGGCTCAATTGTCATGTTACTTGGTCAGGATACTTGTAAGGTCATAAAGATGAACCTTATAGATTATGGGAAGGTTCTTTAAGATAACACTGGAAAAGGGGCCATAATGACAATTTCTTTGTTTACAATATAGAAGTCACATTTTTGCTTCTATCTTGAAACTGATTATAGTTATTTGTCTCTAATTGCATTTTTTGAATAGCAGACAGTTCAGGTGAGCGATCTAGGACCATCATGGTCCTCTTGTATTCTCCTTTAATCCATTACTACACAACTCCACCTTTTTACCTTCCTTAAGAAAAAAGAATGAAAAATAAGAAAAAGGAAAAAAAAATTGCTTGTTAGCCCATCATCAAACATTGTCAGAATCCCTATCTTCAATCAAAGGATGTCAGAGGTTCAATCCCCGGCGGCGGCACATATTCTTTCCGACATTTGTCTCTCACCAATGGGTGGATATCCGTAAACCTAAGTGGGATAGCAGTTAGGAGCTAGGAAAGGATGTAGTGGTAGTAATGGTGTGAGAAATACCAGGAATCCATTGTGCTCCAGCCGCCACGATATGACTGAAATACTGTTAAAAGCAGCGTTAAACCCCATTCAATCAATCGTTTGTCCACTTTAAGCCTGATTTGCTTAAAAAAAAATTAAAAGAAATATTGACCCTCATTAATACTTTCCAGTGCTGTAAGTCCTTTGATTTTTAAACAAATCTGTATATAGGATTTTAATTCATCATGACAAGGGTTAAAAATTAATAAACTTTTCAGTGTAACTTAACTAAAGATTGCAATCAATTTAAGTTCCTCTATGGCAATACATGTTCTTTTTTGTGTATGCTCCATATCTTACTTTTGACTATAACATGTGACTGCATTATATTGTGTTATGACTGGAAAAACAATTAGTGATATATTATGTAGACAATAATGAAGTATTGGACCCGCAGGGAGCTACCAGTAAGTGCATTGTTGGTTCACAAATCTTGTTTTCTTCATCTCGAGGGATGCCAACTCAGCAGAACCACTGACTAAATAATGGTTATTATGGGACAGACAGTCTGTTAAAAAGGATGCTTGATCAAGTCTCAATGTTTCTCCACTTTGATTGCTGTGTAATTGGTAAACAAATATATTTCAATAAAGATTTTGCACTTAACCAGCCAAGTTTCTTAACCTTAGGTTGCAGAACGTCTAAGGTTTTTGAACTTAGATTTTAGGTCTAGGTCTTTAAGATTTTGAACTTATTTATATTCTTTAACGTTTTGTATCTTTTTAATTGGAGTTCTTAAGCTTTGAAAAAAGTTAGTTGAAATGTAAGCAATCAGCATAAGTTTATTTTCAAAGTGAATTATTGTGACATTAACCCACACACCATCAGTATAATTAACTAATACTGAACTTGTATATTTATCAATCAATATCATCCTCATATTGTTAACTTTATTGTCAATATGTAATACTGACAATATGATTGACATTGTTTTGTTGATACTGAAGATTGATCAGTATTATTGACAGTGTATTGGTGATGCTGAAAGTTGATCAATATTATTGACAATGTATTGGTAAATTAAAATCCTATATGGAATTGCTTGAAATCAAGGGACTGACAGCACTGTCTTACTAAGGGTCATTTTTTTTTGAAAAATAATTATTTATACTTCTATGGCTTTAACCCTTTCCTGTGCAATCTCTTGTTTTTATGCCCCTGTGATTTTATGCTTGAGAAAACATTTAGGAAAAAGAAGAAATTGCTTGTAACAAGCAATTTCTTCTTTTCCCACAATTTTTTCTAACCTGTACATTGGTTTCTTTTCACATTGCACCAACTTTCCCTTGTTGTCTGCAACCTCTTCCAAATTGGACCAGTCTAAAATTTTGAAAAACAGGAAAGGGTAAAGGGGATAACCAGGAGTTGAAAACTAAGATCAGACTGCTGATCTTTGTATATTACTCCTGCCAGAACAGGAATATTCCAGGTTCAGCATGACAAGGGTTAAGATTGATCGGTATTTTTGATAAATATTGTCAACAGTACTGATATTTATCATATCTTTCATAATTTCTAGTAAAATATATACATCCACACAGACAAAATTGGACAGACCAGAAAGTCTGTATCTGACAGTGTCAAATACAGTCCCATATAGGGCAGTCTAAGATGGACCCACCAGACAGTGTCAAATACGGTCCCATATAGGGCAGTCTAAGATGGACCCACCAGACAGTGTCAAATACAGTCCCATATAGGGCAGTCTAAGATGGACCCACCAGACAGTGTCAAATACGGTCCCATATAGGGCAGTCTAAGATGGACCCACCAGACAGTGTCAAATACAGTCCCATATAGGGCAGTCTAAGATGGACCCACCAGACAGTGTCAAATACAGTCCCATATAGGGCAGTCTAAGATGGACCCACCAGACAGTGTCAAATACGGTCCCATATAGGGCAGTCTAAGATGGACCCACCAGACAGTGTCAAATACAGTCCCATATAGGGCAGTCTAAGATGGACCCACCAGACAGTGTCAAATACAGTCCCATATAGGGCAGTCTAAGATGGACCCACCAGACAGTGTCAAATACGGTCCCATATAGGGCAGTCTAAGATGGACCCACCAGACAGTGTCAAATACGGTCCCATATAGGGCAGTCTAAGATGGACCCACCAGACAGTGTCAAATACGGTCCCATATAGGGCAGTCTAAGATGGACCCACCAGACAGTGTCAAATACAGTCCCATATAGGGCAGTCTAAGATGGACCCACCAGACAGTGTCAAATACAGTCCCATATAGGGCAGTCTAAGATGGACCCACCAGACAGTGTCAAATACAGTCCCATATAGGGCAGTCTAAAATGACATCATTTTCATTCTGTTGATGATGTTATAATGTAAAGCAATGTTTTCAGAATGGAAATACATGTACAGATAGTACAACTTTTTTCTTACTTCTTTGCTCTTACTAAAAATAACATAGGTATATAATAAATGGAATATTACATTATGATAGCAATACAACATCTTGTATTTGCTTCTAGCTGTGGAGGAAAATTTGATAATCCACCAACCTTGACAGTCTCATGAAATATCAAAATTTTCTTCCCTAGCTCAAAAGAAAATACAAGATGTTGTATCTATATGGTAACATAATATTACCTTTTTATTGGCCTCAATGTTTTTTCAATCAGTTTTGTTTTTTATGTTAATTATTCTACATATTTTCCACAGTCTATACATGTGCTATGAAGTAACTTTTTTAACTGTCACATCATTGGGAAAAAAAACCATTTGCAAGGCAGGATCAAAGAGAGAACTGGAGCAATATAATGTTTATATATCAGAGGAAATGTGAAATCAATATTGAGTCAAAGACATTTTCAATTAACAGTTCCAAAAGGTAATTTATCATCATAGAGAAATCTAGACTGACATATTGTCTCATGCACTCGAAGACCTTGGCTTTTATCTAGTTTTGTAATAATATCATATATTGTCAGAGGTCTAGAGAAGGGAGATGTAACTGCATTCTAACATCCTTATTTCTCAATGTGACTCTAAATTGTGGGTACCCATTTGAATCGTCTCTGTGAGACTCCGTGAGTACCCCTACTACATAGGGTTTAGGGCAGTGTTGGTGAGATATTTTTATGCCCCCTCATCGAAAGATGGGTTGCATATTGATTTACTGTGGTCCAAATTCTTTCTGTCTGTCTGCCCATCATTCAGTCTTTCCATCTGACTGTCTGTCTGTTTGTCTGCAAAACTTAACCAAAAAACTTAACGTCACAATTACTACCTGCCTTTTCATGATACAATGCTCATATTTAACATTTTTTGGATTTTCAAGATACAATGCTCATATTTAACATTTTTTTGATGAATGAATTATTTGGAGATTTTGAGAATCTGGAGAAAATAACTGTGATCTACTTCTATGATCAGTACATCATGAGAAAGAAGCCTGTTACTTATATTAAACTTGGATGACTTATTTAATTTGCTTTAACTTTTGAGGATTTTAAAAGCTGCTTGTATATGGCCGCATATGACCTTGAGCAAAGAATTTTTAAGCATTTCAAAGGTGGAGTTAAAATTGCACAAATTGATCATATAATTTAAACCATAAAATACACCCAAAAATCCTGAAAACTGTGTGTCCAGAAGAATAAGGATGGTACATTTCACTGGTTGCCATAGGAACACAAGCAAAAGATTTGTCAAACTCTTGCATTCTTCAGTAGAATGTCTAAAGTCCATTATGAGAAACCAAGAAGCTTGACATAGGCAATCCAGTAAAACTGTCAAGCTAGGATTAAAGTTAAAAACCATAAAAAACCTCTCTTACTGTCAGACATTTTGTCTTGATGTTCCTCACCAATTTAGGTAATGGAGGCAATCAGGAAGACAGGCTTTTAACTTTTCTACACCCTCATCCTGGGCTGGAAGTAAATAGCTTTGTTATATATTCTCTAAAGCTTGGCATACATAGATTTTGAGGGCCTAGTGGAAACGTGTTAAATTGAGCTTATTTGAAAAGTCAGAAAGGCAAATGACCATGCAACTTTGCCAGAAATAGTAAATTTAATGGCTCTCATTATTCAAAATGGGGCATTCAACTTTGATACAACGCAGTGATGTCAAAAAAACTCAAATAGGACACTTTCAACAGAACTTCTAAGTCAGATGTGGCACTTTTCTCAATTCAGCACTAGGAAAATGTTAATCTGTTGTAATTTTTTGATCCTCAATTTTGAATTACTAAATAATACTTTGCAACATTTATTATCAAATATTATTTGTAGTACAACCACACTCTTGAATTTTATTGTAGACTTACCTCTTCACTTATCAAAGTTCCGGAGGGTTAACGAATTTATCAGAAAATATTTTATTTTAAATATCACGTTTCTTGCAATTTATTTTGAGTAAAGACCTTGTGGTTTACCCCTCAAAATAGTCATAGCTATGTACATCTGTCTGTCTGTCTGTGTCTGATTCCTGTATGTGTAGTTTGTGTGCGTAGAATTTCAAATATATCAACAGATGCTAAGCTTCATCATACATTCCTGTAGGTTGAGGTCATGCTGCGGATGATTATTACTGGATTTGTATGTTTAATGGGGTTAAGGGGCACTTTCAGTCATTAAAGAGGTGGCTGGAGCACCTAATCTGGTATTCCTCACACCAGTACTATACTACTATAACCTTTCCGAGCCTCAAGCTACTTATCCCACTTAGGTTTATAATTATGATTACTGGTATTACTTGAACTATATAGATCTAATAACCCATTCCAACACAATTGCCCTTTGTAACACCCCCCCCCCCCCCTCCGGAAAACCATTTGTGAAATCATTGTGTAAAATGAAGAAATTGCTTGTAACAAGCAATTTCTTCATTTTACACAATTTTTTTTTTCCCTAAAAATTGAAAAAATCTAAAATTTCATATACTTTAAATTGTTGTCTGCAACTCCTTTCAATTTTGACCAGTTTGAAATTTAGCCATCTTGTAAACCAATTCTTAAACGTCATGAACCTTCAATGTCCGCAGAAAAATATTTCAATGGGGGAAAAGCATTATCCTTCAAAGTTTTCCAGATTGCAGGCATATTTTTTTGTCCAACTGTCCATAGTGTCAAGATATTCTTCTGCCTATTGATATCTGTCCGTCTGTCTGACCTAAACTTAATGTGTTTTTCCAATAAAGGCTCTATGTGTAAACAACAGACTAAGAGTTTTTATTAGACTTGATTTTCTTGGTAATTTTCTGTTCAAAGATTGCTTCTGCATAAGTGCCCTGTAAATTAAGGATTATTTAAACTAAACTATCATTACAATGATAAACGGAGGAAAATCTCTAAAACACAGGAAAGTTTGTTAAAGGTCACTGTGGGGAGGTGCTGTGAGGGATTATTTGGAGAAACTCAACGTTCTTGGAAATGTCAAGTCAAACAAACATTGCCTGTAAGGTAGGGTTTGATGTCCATTCTGTTGGTTCCAATCTAATAGTTTGGTACTTAATGGAGATATTATATGGGTAAGCAGGTATACCTTTATCCTTCAAAACTTCTGTGTCAAATAATCCAACATTAAATATCAGTCTTTACCAATTTACTTAACCAATTACTGAACTGTAACTGTTTTGGATAGTTCTGAACAAAGATTGACATACAGCAAAGATCAATAAGTTTGGGGGTTGCTCATACTTACAACCACTCGTCTGTCTGCCTGCCTTGATCTCTGTTCCAAACTAACCAACTTGTCAACATTTATGCTTATTCAAAAATATTAAAGCTTGAAACTGGAAATAGCTTTCATTAATGGAAATGCAAATTCATCTATCAAAGTCTGTCATAATTATTCTAGAGGAATTAATGATTCATTGATATGCTGTTTTGGGATTTTCATTAATATTTCTCAAACATCTTTTTTTCAAAAATTATTGTTGATGAAATCGCAGTAAAATCAAGTTACACCCAAGACCTATACATATTTACTCCAGTTATGTGTGTGGTTAAGTGTTAGAGTTTAAGCATGGTGATAAAATTTGTTTTGTCTGATGATGAAAACAAAAAGCTTTCCATTTTGATATAACCTATTGTTTCCTGCAGATAAAATTGTGAGGAGGCCTCCTGGTATTTTAAATTTTGCATCTAATGTTCTGATATATTGAAATGATATTTTGAAATTTCAAATCACCCTGTTAATTGTTTGGTTCAGCTAATTGAACTGCTTGATGTGCTCCCAATACATTATTATATCATCACTCAGTACCATACTCAATTTTAGATGCTTCAAAACCTGGCTTTTGTTCACAAGGTTGAGTTGAACACAGTTTCTTTGCTTATCAGAAAGTTCCTGACCCGAGAGGAAACTTTATAACTATAATTAGCATATCATTAGGGGGCCACCAGAAAGTTGTAAATACAGTTTGAATTAAGTTGTATAATAATACTTTTGTTGCCTATCAATGTATATAATGCTGGTCACCGCAAGCTCACAACTTAACTGTTACAGTCAATGACTACAAAAATCAAAACGGACATATTTTTACACCCAAATGACTCAATGTAAAATTTCTTCCCGGATTAGTAATAGAGAAATAACATTTTAGACAAGTTTTAAGATATTGAGAAAGAAATGTAGCCTCTACTATGTACACAATATCTTTCAAAGGTTTGACCTTGTGACCTACTTATTGAGCCGAGATGCCCTAATATTGCACCTTAGCATCAAAGAAAAACCCTTTTGACCAACTATCAAAACATTTGATTCAAAAGCCTTGAACAAGTTGACCTACAGGACTGAATATCAAACTTGTCTGAAATTTCATTGAGATAATCTGACCAAAAATTTGGTTTCTGAAGAAGTCACAAAGCATTTCTAGGACTTGACCTAGTGACCTAAAGTTTATTCCCACATCAAAATCTTCTGAGATAACATTTAGAAAAATAATACATTAACCATATATCAAGTCATTTGAGCCACAACTTTGCCTCAAAAGTGGACTTAAGGTACTCTAAGATTTAACCTTGTGACCTATTTTACCCTGCATGTCCTATTATCAAATCATTGAGATAAACATACTGACTAAATATCAAAGAAATTGAAGCATAGAATATGCCCTCTAATTGAACTTGTCCAAGAAGTGATAAAAAATATTCTGACTATACATATAAAGACATTTGAGCAAAATATGTGGTAATTAGAGTGCACACTAGGTATAACTAACATTTTTCCATAGTTTTTACCTTGTGTGATTGACATCAAACTTTTCTGGAATATCATGAAGAAATGCACTCTGTGTTTCAGGCCATTTTAGCTATGCTCTGCAGGGTGCATACAAGACAATGGGCAACAGATGATGGACACAGCTAGATCATAAATGTTCACTTTGATTACTTTGTGCTCAAGTGAGCTAAAAGTTGGAAAATGTAGATAATTCCAAAAGAGATTGAAGAGCAGGTGGTCAGTTTGTTCTATGAATTAATCATAGGAAAAACTCTGTCTTGAAGCAGCTGTATATTTCTGCTCAATTGCCTATTCTGTCTATAAGCTAGATATATACCCAAAGGAAATGATGTGTTTCATTAATAATGGCCAATTTAACCCTAAAGCTCCCAGCCGAAGGCTGCCACAAGATGAGATTAAAATTTACTCACTATGTTGACATGTAGCAGATAACAAAACAATGAGTTATTTTACAAAAATGTGACATTGTAAATATAGTTGAGACCTGAGATTGCACATCAATGCAGTCTGATCACAGTGTTCACATTTCTTTAACTCACTATCAGACGGAAAAAATTTAGACTGGTCCAAATTGAAAGAATATGCAGACAACAATTTAAGTTTATGAAATTTTACATTTGTTCAATTTTCATAATAGAAAACATTGTATAAAAATAAGACATTGCTTCATTTCTACATTTTACACAATATTTCCTATTTGTTATTCCTGAGGGGTGTCTAAAAGCATCACTGTGTTGGAATTGTTTAAGTAATCTTACTCAAGATTTCATTAGATACCAAGGAGTTTTTCTAAGGTATTCTATGAATATTAACCCATTACCACATGGTGTCACTTTTTGACGCCCCTAAAGAAAAGCAATTGGGAAAAAATTGTGTAAAACATTAAAAAAATGTTTTCTTATCCCCAAAAATTAAAAAATCTAACCTTTCATCAACTTTAAATTGTCCTCTGCAACTCCTTTCAATTTTAAACAGTCTAAAACTTTTCCATCTGGTAAGGGGTTAAGGCTTATCAGTAATGGTCAGAATAACAGACTGTTATCAATTAATGACTCTTGACCCATTCCCATTCATTGACACCCCCATGGAAAAAAGCTTTGGAAAACATTGTGGAAAATGAGGAAATTGCTTATGGAAAAACAAGAAATTGCTTGTGACAATTCTTTCTTTCCAAAAAGACGAAAAAAGTTTAAATTACATCATAAATTTTGACCAGTTTGAAATTTAGCCATCTTGTAAACCAATTATTAAACGTCATGAACCTTTAATGTCCGCAGAAAAATATTTCAATGGGGGAAAAGCATTATGCTTCAAAGTTTTCCAGATTGCAGGCATATTTTTTTGTCCAACTGTCACATAGTGTCAAGATATTCTTCTGCCTATTGATATCTGTCCGTCTGTCTGACCTAAACTTAATGTGTTTTTCCAATAAAGGCTCTATGTGTAAACAACAGACTAAGAGTTTTTATTAGACTTGATTTTCTTGGTAATTTTCTGTTCAAAGATTGCTTCTGCATAAGTGCCCTGTAAATTTAGGATTATTTAAACTAAACTATCATTACAATGATAAACGGAGGAAAATCTCTAAAACACAGGAAAGTTTGTTAAAGGTCACTGTGGGGAGGTGCTGTGAGGGATTATTTGGAGAAACACAACGCTCTTGGAAATGTCAAGTCAAACAAACATTGCCTGTAAGGTAGGGTTTGATGTCCATTCTGTTGGTTCCAATCTAATAGTTTGGTACTTAATGGAGATATTATATAGGGTAAGCAGGTATACCTTTATCCTTCAAAACTTCTGTGTCAAATAATCCAACATAAAATATCAGTCTTTACCAATTTTTTGACGCCCCTAAAGAAAAGCAATTGGGAAAAAATTGTGTAAAACATTAAAAAAATGTTTTCTTATCCCCAAAAATTAAAAAATCTAACCTTTCATCAACTTTAAATTGTCCTCTGCAACTCCTTTCAATTTTAAACAGTCTAAAACTTTTCCATCTGGTAAGGGGTTAAGGCTTATCAGTAATGGTCAGAATAACAGACTGTTATCAATTAATGACTCTTGACCCATTCCCATTCATTGACACCCCCATGGAAAAAAGCTTTGGAAAACATTGTGGAAAATGAGGAAATTGCTTATGGAAAAACAAATTGCTTGTGACAATTCTTTCTTTCCAAAAAGACGAAAAAAGTTTAAATTACATCAACTTAAAATTGTTGTCTGCAGCTTATTTCAATTCAGACCAGTCTAAAATTTTGTGGTGTGGGAATGGGTTAAGAATGAAATAGCAATTGTATATGCCAGTAATATGCAAAATACCATATAAAGTTTGGTGGAATCTTTGGGAATTAAGTTAGCTTTGTCATTCAGCATTCCATGTTTTTACTGTTGATTTTAGCTTATTTGTCATTCAGGGTTCCATACTTATATAGTTGATTTTTAGCTTATTTGTAATTTAGCAAATCATACTTTAACAGTTGATTTTAGCTTATTTCATATCTTGTACAACTGATAAGTAACCATAGACCAAAGGAATATAACCACCTCTCATATACATATTTCACAGAGTTTGGTTTATACAATATGTATGCTAGTCCGTCTGGGAGCATTTTTGGAGAAATTATATACTCCTTTTGACAGACAGCAATTTTCTGTGGCAGACTGGTTTCAGCAATTCTTCCCTGATTGATTGGAATTTTGTTCATATTCTTTTTCTCTCTGTCTTTGTAATAGATGCATAGAGGTGATATAATGCACTGCCCTTTGATATTGTCTGGTGAAGATTGATTTGAATATAAATATGCAGAGTCAGTGTGTTACAGAATTTATAATTATTGGCTATTTGCATTACTGCAAACAGTAAATACTGTTTTGTAAAAGCAAAAACAAAAGTCCCAAGTTGGATCAGGGGTGACATTGTGAATGTATTGTCTTAGGCCTTAAGCTGGATGTATGATGATCCAGAAGGATAACTAGTTTCACTGTTTGGACAATTTTGCTAAAACCTCAACAATTACTCTACACTCGTCGAAAAGGTGGACATATTGTGGGATCAACCATGGCGTCTGGACAGGCTGCCGAGTGGTTTTGTATAGCTCTAAGGTCAAGGTCGCAGTTCAAGGTCAAAGGTTTAAATTGACTCTGTCCATGGCAAAGCTCCTTCAATTATGGATGGATTTCAAGATTATAAACTGATAAAAATTCAGAGAAAAAAAATATACAGAAAGAAATTAAACATATCGACTCAAAATATAATTTTTCAGCATCAAAGTATTTGTTATTGCATCTTAAATGACAAAGTTTAAGCTATTCTCACACAAAGCCTCCTTAAACAATAAAGCTTTACAAAACATTGTGGAATGTTTTGTACTCCATAGAACGAGATTTTTAAAATTTCATTAACCTAAAATTGATGTCTGCAACATCTTTGAATATGGACCAGTCTGAAATGTAAGTGGATTAATATTTGCCATTAGATTATGAACAGTAAGATGTTATTTCATAGCTACATAGTATGGATGTAACAGTTTGTTCTGTTGACCTGAGTCAGCAGTTTATCAGGTGGAATTTAAGAATATCTAATAAACTGAGATATAGGAGATCTGATAAATATCAAAACAGTACAATATCTAGATAATATTTTAAATTGGTATATGAATTTAGAAATTCTCAATTATTTATAAGCTAATGAAATGATAGAAATTACTCTTAATTTTACTAATATGTTAACTGAAATTACTTATATTTTTGGCTGGCTGTAGGAAAAAGCTAATAACTTGTCTAGAGTAAAGGTCAATTCAGATTATTTTTCTTTGGATTGTTATTAAAAACCAGTTAATTTATATTAAAGAGCACACCTGTATTGATAGGATTAATGATACAGACTTAATTAATTTTTGTGGTTTATTGGCTGTATCATGGGGAGAGCAATTAAATGTCTTTTATCACCCTTTCTTTCATGTTTTTTTTTTGTAATCCTACATTATTTTTCTGAGAAGTTTCATAAGATGGCTCAACTGTGATAATTTAGCAAAAAGTTGGCTAGTATTTAATATATTCCATCATGCCCAGACATGTCATTTGAACCAAATTTTGAGATAGCTGTAAGGTCACAGGTCAAGGTCAAATGGTAAAATTGGGCTTTGCTTGGAGCATATATCTCCTACATTTATGGACTGATTCCAAAATGATTTAGCACAATTATTCTCCATTACAAGCCTATTTTATTTGGATTCAATTTTGATAAGCTTCAAATGCAAGGTCATAGGTCAAGGTCATATGAAGATGTTACCTGGAAGAAAGTATTTAATGAAATAGACTAAACCTGGCTGACTTGATATTTTCAAATTATTTAAACACTTGCAATGCTTGACCCGGAATATTCCTGTTTTTGCAGGAGCTAATTAGGCAAATGTGTAGTCAGATCTTAGTCCATGCCAGGTTGGATCTTATTAGGAAAGAGCTGTAACAAACTTAATTTGCTTTAGTTTTCACAAGAACATGACATATATTCAATATTTTGAACAGTTGATAGAACTGCAATATTATATGAAAGATTTCAAAATTAAATACACAGAATCTGATACTAAATAGGATATATAAGTTGATGAATTCTGCAGGTATTATGCAATACCAAACAAGTAAATTTTTTGGGGGTTGGGGGGTTGGGGGGGGTCATCAACAATCAATCCTATGCGGACTCTGTTCACAGAGCATGGAATGACACTAGTTTAATGTCCATTTCGCTCACCTATTGTCCTTGAAGATTGAATGTTGGTAGATTCTGGTCAGATAACCTTGCTCCATTAATCTTCAGAAATGAATAATTTATTTGATAATGGTATGTCCCGAGAATCTTGGATCATCCTAATCAAGGTATTTTATGTCCTGTTAATGAATATTCCTGTCGGATAGGACTGGAACTTCCTGTTTTTGTCAGATATGTCTATATAGGTATTTATAGCCTGAGGTCATTATAGTTTGTGTGAAAAACATGTCTTGCTTATTCAAGTTTAATTCATATTGTTTTACCCATTCCCCAACACAATACCATGTCTTGATGCTCCTCAGAAAAATGCTTTGGAAAATGAAGCAATTCAATATTTACAGTGTTTTCTACCCCAAAAAACTAAAGATTTTTAAAATTTCATCTATTAATGGGTTAAAAGGTAAACTTGAAAATGAGCTTGTGGATGACATTTCAAATAATATTAGATGTTTATCCGAAGTACAGACTCGGATCAGCCTGTGCATCTACAGATAAGAGTATTTATTTACTCTGTTAATAGGAATTGACTATATTTTAGAGTACCCGTGAATACTCTAAATACACTGTATGGCTGTCCAGGCTGCTCTTTGTTTGCACTCCACACTCGTGCCAGAGTTGAAAATGTTATGCACCAGATAGAATTTGATCTGACACTATGCTGACAAAAATTACGTAATTCAAAATTTAAATTTTCATAGTTGCAGACATTTGAAAATGTAAATAATCTGAACAAGCTATACTATCAAATATGGTAAAAATAAAGTTAGAAGGGAGAAATTTCTCATTGTCCCATAATATTTTCTTCATATAATGGTCAATACTATGTAATGCTAATAAAGAAAGGCTACTTACTCATTATGATGATAACACCATCACCTACAAACAAAATTACAGACTGGTCCAAATTCAAAGAAGTTAAAGACAATAATTTCAAAGATAGAATTTCAGTTTTCTGTCTTTTGGGTAGATATTGTGGAAAATGAAATAGCTTGTTACAAGATATTTCTTCTTTTCTCACAATGTGTCTCAAAGCTTTATTCTTGAGCATCACAAAAAGTAGGAGTGTGTGGAAATGGGTTAAAATGAAATGCATTAAGTTATATGACCAGACAACAAATTTTTAGACTGGTCCAAATTCAGAAGTTGTGGACAACTAATTTATATGATGAAATTTTCAAAATTCTTGAATAGAAAACATTTTTGTTTTCCAAAGCATTTTTCTTGAGGGGAGTAAAAGAGGGATAACAGGGAATGGTTTAAATAGCAACACATGAATTGTATCATGAGATTACTTAACCCATTCCCACAAAGTGACGCTTTGAAAGCTTTGGAAAGCATTGTGGAAAAGGAAGAAATTGCTTGTAACTACCCTAAATTTTGAAGATTTCATCAACTTAAAATTGTCATCTGCAACTTCTTTGAATTTGGACTGGTCTTAAATCTTCATGTGTGGGAATTGGTTAATTGGTTGACCTAATCCACTGAATTACTTTATGAAATAAATTGATGATTCATGATGTTGTAGATCTAAATGGGGTATAATAAAGCCAAGTTTTCACCACTAACGCTCATAATTAGTATATCCATTCACAAATAATGCGGAGGCACACTATGTAAATATTTTCATTAACACAAAAAGTCCTGATCTAATGCAAAACAAGTTCTGTATTGTCATTCTAGTTATTTTAAGTAGCTCCAGTGCCTTTTTGCATAATAATCAAGAAAAACAAACCCTTTTCAATATCTTCTATAGAAATCATAGTGCAAGAATGATTTAGATTCAACAATAATTAGATATTTTTCAAGCTTGTAGGAAAACTGATATTGTGAAATATTGTATGTCTTAAAGGTTATGGTGTGTTTAATAAAAAACTGAAATCACTGTATTGACGAAAAGGGGGGGGGGCTTTAACACTCTCCCATTTATTGAAACTTTAGACTTGTCCAAACTGAAAGAAGTTTCAGATGACAATAAAAATTGGATGCAATGTAAAATGAAACCATCCTATGTGGAAGAAAATATAATGGAAAAAGGAGAAATTGCTTGTTACAAGCAATTTCTTCTTTTTCCACAATGTTTTCTCATGTATTAAATTGCAGTGACGTAAAATCACGGGTTGGTATGGGAAATGGTTAAAAAAGGGTGTTACAAGTACTGACATGCTTATGTCTGAGAGAAACTTTGGACCTTTTTCCATTTCATGACCATGTTGAAACATGGTTCTTGTTGCTAAGTGGCGGATCCCTGACCCCTCAAACTGATCTCCAGTAAAGTACCTGGTGGATATGAGATATCAAACAATGGTCATGGGAATAAGACAAAAGGTAAATAATTGGTTGGCAATCTAAGGTTGGAATAAGTTTAAGTTACTGCATTTTAATCCTTGTCATGCTGTATAAATTACCTTACTGAATTGCTGTAAAATCAAAGGGCTGAAAGCACTGATGGAACTTGTTGTAAAAAAAATCAATATTTCTTAAACAGCTCTGGCAGGAAAAGTACAGGCAGGAGGTGTAGACCAAGATCAGACTGCACTTACATGCAGGCTGATCTTGGTCTAAACCTCCTGTCAAAATCGGAATATTCCAGGTTCAGCATGACAAGGGTTAAGGTCAACAAAATGTATGACATAGTTTCTCAGGTGACCATCTCTTGAATCAAATATTGTTAACAAAACCTCTTTTCCATATATTGTTTTCAAAGGTTTCTCATTAATACAGGGAGTTGTTTTTCAAGGAAAGGAAAAAAATATGCATCAATCCAGGATCTGTGATTCTATTTGTATAGAAAATCAACATACATTATACAAGTTTATTCTACTGTTAATAATTGAATCATGATATGTTTTGTTATCGATGATCAGAAAATCCAGCCTCCGTTTTATTCTGTATTTCTAATTCCTCATTGTTGATCTGCCTGTCAGATATAAGAGTATTGTCTTTGGCATCGTAAATGAGGGCAAGCATCGTAAATGAAGGCGAAGCGCCAATCTTGACCAAATAAGAGATGGAGTGACACATCTGAGTGTGATTTTTAATCATCTTGGTCTGGTAAAAGCTTGGTAAGTCCTCAGGGTCATGATCAGGGCATCTAGCAGCTTGGTTGATCTCCCAATTGACTCAGAACAGGAACTTCCTGTCATCAAACATTTTTCTGATTCTGATGCTATTACCCTGTATGTGACATTTCCAACAGCTGGACAGCTACATGGCATATTTAGAATATTGACTGATCATCTATAGAAATTCTGAGTCAGGATCCAATGTATTATGAAAACTGATCTTAGTCTGATGCATAAGCTAATTCAAGCCTTTACAAGGGGCATATCGGAAATCATCGGCAATGTCCTTCACTGCTAATTACATGTATAATAAGCTTTTCAATTAAGCAATTAGCAGATGACAAACTTTTAGACTAGTCTATTTGAAGGGAGTTGCAGACGACAATTTTAACCCTTGTCCTACTGAATATTTTCCCTCTTTCACTATATTTGAACTATGAAATAATTTGATCTATCTTGTGTTCAAAGATTGCTCTCAAAACAAAATGAGCAGGTAGTGTAGGCTAAGATCAGACTGCATGTGAGTTCAGGCTGATCTTAGTCTATGCACCTAACAAAGCCATTGCCAAAGCAGGAATATTCTGGGATCAGCATGAGGAGGGTTAAGATTTTGTCATTTTAGATTTTTCCTCCTGGATAGAAAACATTTGGGAAAATGAAGAAAATACTTTTTTCAAGAAATTCTTTCATTTTGCACAAAGTTTTTCCAATTGTTTTTAGCTAGCAGAGTGTCATCTTTGATAGCTTAAGTTGACAGACAAAATTTTGAGGTCTTCTCAAAGTTCAACAAGTAGAGGCTTAACCACTAGATCTATTAATTGCATTCACCATAAAAAGTAGTTTAGGATTATTGTAAAAACTCTATTCAAATGGTAGAGAACTCTTTCAAAAGCTTGCTATATAACCCACTACCACCCAATCCCGCTTTTTAAGCATCCCAAGCAAAAGGCTTTGGAACATTGTGGACAATAAAGAAAATGCTTGTAACAAATTAAAACTCCTTTTCAACTTTTTTCAATTTGAAACAGTCAAAGATTTTGTCATGTTATAATCAGTTAACTCCTGGGTTATTTTTAACCATTAACCGTTTATTTATCATGACAACTTTTGACAAAGAAAATTTGTTAGTAAAACCATGCTTTGCTAGCTTACAGTGCTTTCAGTACTTTGATTCTGTAGAGACATCAAAGAGTGCCTACAGTGTGTAAGGGTTAACAAGTTTAAACCTCATAGTACATTATTGGACAATTGTAAGTAAAACATAGAAAAAAAATGAAAAATAAATCTACAAAATAAAATTAAGAAAAGGAATGTCTCTAGTAATGCTTTATTCATATTTTTTATTTGGTAGTACATCAAACCCATTTACAAACAACAAAACCACTGGTCCAAATTGAAAAATAGCTGCAGATAACAATTCAAAGTGTTTCTAAATTGAAAAAAAAAAGTGGCATAGAGTTGATTCGGGGTATTTCCATACACTTTTGGAAAAACACTGGTATTACATCATCATCTGTTAACAATGTTTGCAAAATTGTAAAATTATTCAGGTAAAGCAATTTTTTTCCCTTATATTTAATGGGTTTTAATGCAGGACATGAGTTCTTAGCTGATGGTAAAGACATTGTGAGTTTATGTCAGTACAGTGCTCTTAGGTAATTTTGTATTAGATTCAAAATTAATTCAACATACATGTGAAAGACTTGTATAAAAACAAAAAATACGAGACTTGTATAAAGACACAAAATAAATAATAATTTGCATTTATTTCTCAGAAACCTGTAGATTGATTTCAACCAAATTTCACAGGAATTATCCTTTGAAGACCCTTTGTCAGATTTCTTCAATAAATTTGATTGGATGAAAAAACAGGGCTTTGTGGGGGATGAAAAGCTAATTTCCATATATAGAATATAACTCAGAAAACTTAAAAAATCTTCCTGTAGATGAAATTAAACCAGATTTTGAAGGAATGATCCTGTGGTAATTCTTTGTCAGATTCCTTTATATAATTTTGAATGTTTGATAAACATTGCTTTTATTGTTGTGGCTTGAGTTCAGTTAAAATTTTATTAAGACTTAGTAAAGGAATTTTACACAACCAACCTTGACTGTTGTAAAACAGTGAAATTTATAAAAACTCTTCTCCAGATCTATTTCAAAGATTTTACTGAACATATTTATTTGCAAGATATGATTCAGTTTATATTGAATACCTGAAAACACCATTTGCTTAATCAGTACATTCAGGCCTGTGGAGTGATACAGGTGCTCAAGCACCTCTAGTTTATATCTTGTTGAGGGTTACAGGGGTAATTTGTTTTCCAACATTACAGTCCTTACTTAATCTGCAATTAGAAATTAAGTGTTACATTAATTTAAATGTCATATTCTGTGGAGGATATTTTGAAATGAGTACAAAGTAAATAAAAAAAATAAGTATGCCAAAGATCAACCTTCAAGAGAAGAAATACAATTTATTTAAGTGTGTGCACTTCCCCGTACGTATAGAATTACCCAGAATTACCTGCATCTTTCAAATAGGGTAGAAAACATTTGAGCAATTTTTTGAGTAAAAAGATAAATTGGTTGAAACAACCAATTTTTGCTGTTTTACAATGATTCTTCAATACAATTCCTCTAGATCCCTTGTGTGATATGGGCTATAGGGATCATATAATTAAGATTATCCAGTTCTCAAAACTGATTCAAAAGTGTTAAAAATCCAATTTTGGAAAAAATCTGTATTGATATAGGTCTGTTGATTCTAAACAAGCCATAATTTGAAGATACTGACACATTGGTCAAAGCTAGGTTAATGACTGTAACTTGAAGTTTTGTGAAAGGATATTGTGACATTTCATCCTATTTCCATGGCAATCGATCAATCTCTCTTATTAAGGACTCATTTGTCTAGTTTACAGCTTGCTTTTTAAATAGACCTTATGCATTGGGCATTCCAGAAATCAAGTTGGTATAAGAATTCTATTTTTAACCTTGGAAAAAAATGGATAGCTGTGTATGGATTCATCATATTTCTCCTGATAGTTATCCCCTCCCTCTATTGACCAAGATAGTGTCATCTAGTTAGAGGATCCCCCGGCAGCGGCACATATTCTTTCCGAAATTTGTCTCTCACCAATGGGTGGATAATCGTAAACCTAAGCGGGATAGCAGCTGGAGGCTAGGAAAGAATGTAGTGGTAGCACTGGTGTGAGAAATACCAGGAATCCATTGTTAGGTGCTCCAGCCGCAGGGATATGACTGAAATACTGTAAGAAGCGGTGTTAAACCCAATCCAATCAATCAATTTAGTTAGAGGATCATTAATGTTTTAGTGACAAATTATTTTTAACCTTTTCAACATATTAAACTGTTAAATAACCTTACTGAATTGCTGTAAAATCAAAGAGCTGAAAGCACTTACAGAACTTGTTGTTCAAAAATCTATATCATTAACATTTCTGACAGGAAAAGAACAAGCAGGAGATGTAGACTAGAATAAGACTGCACTTATGTGCAGACTGATCTTGGTCTACACCTCCTGTCAAAACCGGAATATTCCGGGTTCAGCATGACAACATTCCATCAGAGGAAAACAAAACTGTTAATAATCCCAAACAAAATACAAGTTTGGTAAAGGTACCAGGGGCAATTATATATGGTAATTTATATTTCCTATGGGGTAATGACCATATACATGTATAGGGACCAACTGGTAAGTTTCGGAAGAATATAATCTACTTTGGCCAGCCTTCATATACAGCCCAGGCTAATCAATGTCGAAACTTTATGTTCATGGCAGAGTATTTTTAAAGGCCAGAATAATCATTCCACTTTTCCATATTATGTTTACTTTAAATATCTCTCTTTCAACACTATATTGGCAGGTCACATCTCAACTATACTGCCAATTGGAACCCTTGATTGACTCTATTGAATACAGGTGTGTGAGTTGTCTACCCTTGAAGCTGTTGCCTAAAGGATTTTTTAAGGACATATCAAATTGGTGGGAGAATGACCTGACATGTGATTCATACCAATAAACCACTCTCAAACAACAAAATTTTAGACTTTTCCAAATTGAAGATGGAACAAAGTGTGTTTGAATTATAAAATAATTCCATATGAGGTAGAAAGAATTGTGGAAAAGAAGAAATTGCTTGTTACATTCCATATATTTCTTCAGCGCGTAAAAATGTGGGAATGTGTGGTAATGGGTTAAGAATGTCATTCATGGAATTGAATTGATTGGTCTATTAATGTATGTTTATCCTCTAGGGGTTAATATGCCTGTCTAACATTGTTATGTATGGATGACATGAAAAATTGCATTGAAGTGCATCTTTCTGCACTACAATATTTTACAGAATGGGGCTTGTTAGAGGCCTGCTCTACAGCAACTTCAGCAAAGGGAATGCTTTTTACCACAGCATGTTACAGTAAAGGGCTTGTCTCTTTCTTACAACATGTTTCTACAATACATCAGGTTACTGCATGGGGTATGTTATTGTATACAACATGTTACAGCAAGAGGCAAGTTTGTGCTCTACAGAACGTTATGGTAAGGAGCATGCTTTGTCACTACATCATTCTACAGTGAAGGTAGCATGTTACAGTAAAGGGCTTGTCTCTTTCTTACAACATGTTTCTACAATACACCAGGTTACTGCATGGGGTATGTTATTGTATACAACATGTTACAGCAAGAGGCAAGTTTGTGCTCTACAAAACGTTATGGTAAGGAGCATGCTTTGTCACTACATCATTCTACAGTGAGGGTAAGTTTCTTATCTACAGCATCTCATAGGTAGGGATCCTATTCTGTTCTCAGAAGCTCAAAAGTTGATCTGTTAAGGAGACAGTGTTTAAAGCTGTATAGCAGGAATTCTAATCCCTTATGTTCCAATCTGTAACATACAATTTGTAGTGGAAGCCTGTCTCCTAACAAAGTATTTCAACCCCTTACCATATGAAACAATTTTAGCTTCGTCGATTTCTAAGAAATTGATTGAATATTCAAAATTCATTTTCTTTCAAGGTACATGTGGGAAAGGAAGAAATTGTTTTAAGCAATGTCTTAGTTTCCAAAATATTTTCTATAAACCTTTGTCTTGAGATAAATATGTCTAGAAATGTGTTTAACTTAGAGAGACAGAGAGTAAAGGGAGATAATAAACAACTAGAGAGTATTATTGGTATTGATTGTGACAAAGCTAAGAAATGTCCCCTGACGGTCTCAAAGGAAAACTCCTAAATTCAAGAAGCATTTTTTTGAGCTTTACATCAATGATTGATCATATGATTCCTTCTTACCCCTTCAGTACGGGTTAATGCATTATAAGCTGCATTGGGTTAAAAATCCTAGGCAAAAACAGCAATTGTAATTGATGTTGTAAGAATATAGTGCAATAATTCTTTGTGAAGTAATTTTCTTCTTGTAAGGTAGAATTACTTGATTTTTGTCTCCAGTAATCTGGTTTGCTACATTGATAGATGGAAGCGATACTCTTATTGCATAACCAACAAGTTTCTCTAATGCTAATCAAGATACAAGGTTCAAATATGGTACATGCATTATCTCATATTGGTACCCAATCTGACAAGGGTCATATGGTTTTTCGACAAGATCAAAATCTATGAATTGTAGTCAATAGCTCTCTTCCACACTGTCATCCACCAATATTAACCCCTTCCTGTTTAATGCCTGGTTTTTACGTCCCTGTGAGTTTATACTTGAGAAAGCATTGGGGGAAAAAGAAGAAATTGCTTGTAACACCAATTTCTTCTTTACCCACAATATTATACCCACAATTTGAAATTGGTTACTTTTCAAATTGCATCCAATTTTAATTATCGTCTGCATCTCCTTTCAAATTGGAGCAGTCTAAAATTTTGAGAAACAGGAAAGGGTTAAGGTATGATTAACCAAGGGTAAGATATGTGTTTATATTCTAAAAAGTAAGTGATTTGAAAGTTGATTAGCTTTTGAATATTGATAAATTACTTAAGTAATAATTTAGTAATAATTTGCTATTAAAGCCACTTGTTGAAGAGAAATTGTTGATAGTTTATCTTAACCCCAGTTCTTGAGAAGCTGACCACAATGAGTGATGACATGCATGTGTCTGCATGAATTTATGGCTGAAGGACAGTCATGTTGTCATGGTAACCAGAGTAATTAAGATTGAGTGACCATTTCAGTGGCCAATAAATACTAGTCATCAATTAGGAATAGAACTGCGAGAAAAGAAGTTTGGAGTAATTACCTTTGGTGCACCATAGATTAACTTTTCATCCAGAAGAAACTAGGAATTTTGAGTTTCTGCAAATTGCCCCAGCTGTGGAAATCCCTTAAATGATTGGAAAAATAGCACACTCTTATTGATTGGTGGTCTTTCTACAAACCAACTTCACCAAACATCCTGGAGCAAATTAATAAGATCTACATGCAGTCTTTTTGATTGACCAAACTCATTTCATTAAAATATAAATGAATTAGTATTTATTTATTACAATAGATATGAAATTAAGAGTTTTTATATTCAACTTTAACCAATTACCACACAAACCGTCTTTCTTACTATCTTAGAAAAAGAGTTCAGGAAACCAAAAAGGAAAATGAAGAAAATCCCTGTTACATGGTATGTATTCATATTCAACTTTTGCTTCGCAGAGATATTTTAAATTCTATCAACCTAAAATTATCATCTGAAACTTCTTTAAATTTGAACCAATCTAGAATTTTGGTTGCCTTTTATGACTTTGCATTGAAAGATTTGGCATTTAAAGATTTCAAACACATTCTATGTTTGTGTATTTGCCTTCCTTCTATATAAATCTACAAAACATAAATCAAAATCCACCTTTCACTTTGGTAAGGGAATCTTTATAATCTTCTTCCCTCAAAACCAGAAGACAGAGAGTTTTGATATTTGGTATGCAGAGCCTCCATCAATCAAGTTTGTTCAATTGATACCCCTTCGGTCATATTTGGGCTCTACCTGCGCGCAACCCATCTACATTGAAACAAAATATGGAAAACTTTGAAAAAAAAATTCTTCTCCAAAACCAGAAGACTGAGAGCTTTGGTATTTGGTATGCAGAGTCTCCTCGGGGACATCTTCCAAGTTTGTTCAATTGATATCCCTTTGGTCATATTTGGGCTCTTCAATTTGGACCAGTCTAAAACTTTGTGAACTGGTAATGGGTTAATGGAATATATTGATGCTTAAATTTATAAACATCTTGTCAGACTAGAGTTCTCAAAATTCCATGAAGATTTCTAGTAACCAATTTAATTGGGTGAGTGGGATTTCTTTCAAGCCCTGAGGTACCTTTAATTGATAGGCATTGAATTGTTAGGTATCCAATGACAGTCATGATTATATCCAAAGTCAAATTTATCAATGAATATGTTGTCAAAATAATACTATGTTGACCAAGATAAAACAATTTGCAATTTGCAACTTTCAGCCTTCCTAATTTTAAACAAAATAGTCAAAATTAGTGAAATAGTAATGTAAGTTTTACCCATGAAAATGCTATCGGACATAAATGCTCATTATCAACAAAACAATCTTCTGGACAATAAAAAATTCCCATTATTCCAGGAAAAGGATCAATTGACTCAAAAACTGACTCATCCGTCTTCTCATTCATCAGACTTATTCGTATAAAACAGTTTTGTCCTGTTGCTAAGTTACCAGAATAAAGATGGAACAACATTATTATTGGCTTCTCTAAATTGCCTCCCTGTTGGTGACATCCTATAATTTCAACAGTTGACATAAAAACTCCGAAATCAGTTTTTTGTCTGCCAAGATGAAATGAGTATTTCTATAATATCTATCCTTGTCAAATTTTTAAAGTTAGTGGCAATTTGCAAATACCTATAGTTTAGCTTTATTTCACATCAAAGAATTATTTTGAATTTTATATCAAAGCATGCTGCTCTTTTTATAAGAATTTAGACAACAGACAAATATTGTATTATCAAACGGTAGTAATTTGAGGCATGCAGTAGTATGGGATAGTTTCAATTTAACCTAAATTACATGAATGTAGTCTTAGTGATAAATTGGTAATCATCAATTTGAGGCCAAACTTATAGTTCTCTGTTTCATGATACTCTATTTTAAACCAACTAGGCTAATCATTTGTTTATCTATTGTTGTACAGGTTGTTTCAAATTAATTTTTTGTTGCTAAATGATTCAAGAATGGATTATCATGTTGCGTCATTCAGTACATCACATACTTCAATTCTACAAAAGGAATCCCCCCCCCTCTTTTGGATGGTGGGTGTCGAGTTATGATGAGATTGCAAAGATCAGCTGTTTTATTTTAGGGAGGTTGTTGTCACTAATGATAGAATTGAAATTGTTTCATGGTTTTCTATTTTTTAATATAATGCCCATAAAATGTCATTAGCTCAGGAATGAGTCGTCCAATAAGTTTTGTAATACTCAAGAGATAATTTTGATAGACAAATTATGTCTGGATTCATCCATAAAATGGCGGGAAATGATCCAAAACTTATGGATTTATCTAATCACAAACTAAAGTACACTTTTGTGGCTTTGTCTATAACTACATCAAGAAATATAGCAGTACAGCTTTTGGTATGACAGGGTATTGATGGTTTTTCCCCTTTCTTTATTATACCATAGAAAGGCCACACTTTTAGCTCCACTTGCTGAAAGCCCACAGTTTATTGTCATGGCATTGTGTGCATTGTGAGTTGTCTGTTCATCCAAACCTTTAATTGACCAATTTGGGTTTCGGTGTTAGTGTCCAGACATACATTACGAGATTCGATCTGTACTAAGAGACAATATGCTTTAAATATGAATTATGAGCTCAAAAAGTCCAAAACATCAAAGAAAAAACCTGCAATTACCAAAAATTATAATATATATCTGTCCATCCGTTCATAAGCTTTTACTTTAAAGATTTCTTCTCGGAGAGTACTGCATATATTTCAACCAAGTTTCACAGAAATGATCCTTGGATGATCCTTTATCAGATTCCTTCAAATTATTTGGATCAGTTAAAAAAAGCATGGCTGTAATGGTAGTAGATATTTTCATAAATATTGAAAAAATAGTTGATGAATTTAACCAAATTTCACAGGAATGATCCTTTGATGACCTTTTATCAGATTCAATAAAAAGTTTTTGAAGGGATACATAGCATGGCTTTTATGGGCAGAGTTCATTTCTATATATGGTATATGTTGGAAAACTTTGAAAACCTTAATTACATTTCCATATATGGTATGAACTTGGAAAATGTTCCTCTTGGAAACTGGAAGAGAAAAATTCATAAGTACCATTTTGTTGAACCTTGATCAGAATTCTTGAACAGATAAAAAAAGGTGTAGTAGTAATGTTATAGAGAATTGGGCTCAATTAACCCTTTTCATGCTGAGATGGGAATGTTTCTTCTTTGGTAGGGAGTATAGAAGAAGATCTGACTGCACATATGTCTTAGTCTTAACCACCTGTTTTTCCCTTCTAAGCCAGAATTGTTCATAGGATAAATTTTCAAAATAAATGTTAACCTGCAATTGGTTTTGCAGTACTTTAGCACTTTGATTTTAATGCAGTTTTGAAGAGGATTTGTAATTCAGCATGACAATTGAAGGCTTAAACCCATTCCCACACAACAAAATTTTAGACTAGTCCAAATTGAAAGAAGCTGCAGACAACAATTTCTAGTTGAGGGAATTATAAAACCTTTCGTCATTCTTGATAGAAAACATTTTGGATAATGAAGAAATTGCTTGATACAAGCAATTTCTTCATTTTCCACAATATTTTCCAAAGCTTTTTTCTTGAGGGGCGTAAAAAGGTGGGATTGAGTGGGAATGGGTTAATTAAAGTGCTGTCATCCGTTTGAATTTTGACCGTTATTTGATAGGATTCCAAAATAACTTAACTGAAAAAGAAAAGCAAACTAAGTCATGAGCAGATATTGAGAGTTAATTGTGATACTGTTCTAATTGTGTCTATATATTGTACAGTATATAGAACCACTAAAGTACCATAATTAACCCCAGATATGTGCCATTTGAAACATTTGTTCAGGTTACAGGTTCAAGGTCAAAGTTGAAGATTAAATCTTTGTCCAGAATATTTTGCTACAGTTTTGAGCAGATTTGAACATAAATTTGTTCAGTTGTTCTCAATCTAGAAAAGCAGTGGCCTTAAAGGCATTTGTTCATACAGGTCAAAGGTCAACTTCATACTTGAAGGTCCAGTGTTTAAAGGCTCAAACTTTGTAAGTTGTTCTTGGATAATACTAGTTGTCCTTATCTCTATTACAATTTTGAAGAAGTTTCAATGTTGTCATCGTAACCCTTGTCATGCTGAACCCGGAATACTCCAGTTTAAGCAGGAGGTGTAGACTAAGATCAGACTGCACTCATGTGCAAGCTGATCTTAGTCTATACCTCCTGCTTGTACTTTTCATGCTACAGTTGCTTATGAAGTTGACTTCCCCAAAAAATTTTGATATTTGAACAACAAGTTCTATCAGTGCTTTCAGCCCTCTGATTTGACAGCAATTCAGTAAGGTAATTTATACAGCATGACAAGGGTTAACATACATAAAACATAGCTTTTTCTCACAGAAATTAGATATTGTATTTCAGCAAAGAAATTGCTGGTTTAAAGGTTTAAAGGAATCTAGAGAAATGAGAGATTACATTGGATAAAAATGATGCCTATTAAAGGTATATAGACTGGATTCTATTAAATGTGTTCTAGTTTCATATGCAATTGTTGTTCCCACAAGACTCGTAATATTAAATATCCAATATTTTCCTTGGAACTTGTTGGTATTTACAAGTATTATTACATAGCAAGGGGACTTTGGGAATTTCTGGGATTAATGTTAGATATAATAGTCACACATATCTTCTTATAGGGTGAAAAGCTTGAACAATATTATCTATAAAAATTCCTGGGTATAACACATGTTGTTACTAAGGTAATGTTATTCCAGTTTGGCATATATATGCCTCTCTTTTAAATCGTTTAATTTGTGACCGTATTAAGATAAGTTACATTAAAATCAACTTGTTATTTTTGATAGGAAAAATCTCTCAGAAGAATTCTTCGTTATGTGTTGATCAACATTTGCAGGATATTTTTTTTACCATAATATTTTTCATAGCAAAACTAACTGGTTGATTGAGCTATTGTGTGTGTGCATCCATGTGTAAACTATTACTTATTTTTTTCCTCAGAAAGTACTGAACAGATTTATCAGCCAAGTTTAACAGAAATGATCCTTTGATTATCCTGTCTCAGATTCCTTCAAAGAGTTTTGATCACCTGAGCAAGTAGTGCTCAAGGTGAGCTTTAACTGTTATTGCCCAATATTGGTGTCCAGTGTCTTTGTTCATCATGTGTCTGTCAACAGTTTCTTGAACCAGTGGGCTAAACTTAATGAAACTTGGCAGGAATATTCCTTGAGTAAAATGCTTGAAAAAATGTTCAAATAATTGAAATCTACCCTTAACTCCTTTTACTATTATTATATACCTAAAAGGGTGCAATGAATGAAATCTTTAAAATTTCTTTTTCTCTGAAACCAGAGGACTGTTAGCATTGATATTTTTTTTGCATCATCTCCTTTTGGACTTCTATTAAGTTTGTTCAAATGATTCCCCTTGGGTCATATTTGGGCACCACTCAGGCTTACCACATTTTACAGTGAAACAAAGAATGAAAAATTTAAAAAACCTTGTTCTCTGAAACAAGATAGCATAGAGTGTTGATATTGAGTATATGATGTCTATCATGTTTGTTCATGTGATGCCCCTTGGGTCATATTTGGGTTCCGCCTTGGTGCATCCTATTTCAACATAGATTCAAAGAAGGAATACCTAAAAAGTATGTTCATGTGATGCCCTTTGGGTCATTTTTTGCATTCCAGAGGTCTGTAGCTCCTTCCTTTCTTTGTAACCCTAATTTTCAACTGAGGACTATCATAACTATGTGACTCAGACTTCAAAGGAGTTTTTAGAATGTCTGAAGAATGCAAACTTACAGCATCATTCTGTAAATGGTAGATTGATCATTTTTAGCAAGCAAAGCGTCAGCTTTGATAGCTTATGTTAACAGACAAAATTCTTGGGTCTTCTTGGAGTTCAATGAGTGCAAACTGCCACTGGAGGCTTAACCACTAAATCCATTGAATGCCTATGCCATAAAAAGTAGTTCTTATGTATTTCAAGAATATTGCAAACTATATATAAAAGCATGCTATTTAACCCATCCTCATTCAATCAATGCTTTTTAAGCATCTCAAGAAAAAAACTTTTGAAAACATTGTGGACAATGAAGAAATTGCTTGTTACAAGCAATTTCTCTTAATTGTCCACAATGTTTCTATCCTACTAGGGTCAGATCTTCTCAATTCCACCAGCTTGAAATTATCATATACAGCTTCTTTCAATTTGAACCAGTCTAAGATTTTGTCATGTTATAATGGATTGACTCCTGAATAACTTTTACCTTGGTTATGTATCATGATAACCTTTGACAAAGAATGTTACTAAACAAAACCATGCTTTGATAGCTTACAGTACTTTCAGTACTTTAATTCCCACTTGGAAGACAGTCCTTTGCATATAAGAGGTGAGCTTCAAAGGAATACCCATTTAGTTATAATGGTTTGTTCTAGGTAGTATTCGAACACTCATGGCTGAAAATGCAGAGAAACTGCAAAATATGAAGGGTTTAACTTAACACATGCTGTACTGAAACTGAAATTATACCCTCTTATTGCAGGATGTATAGACAAGGATCAGCCTTTGAAAAACACAGTCTGATCTAATCTACCCCACCATGGTTGTCCTTTTTCTAATCAACATTGCTTGTGAAATCAATTTTCTAAAGAAATACTTACCCACAACTATTTCTTCCAGTGCTTGTAGCCCTTTGATTTTAATGTAATTCTGAAAAGGTTTTTATTCAGCAATCAGCAAGGGTTAACCCATTGCAACGTAATTTCTTCATTTTCCACAATTTTATCTATACAGAAAGTTGAAAAAATCTAAAGTTTCATCAACATGAAATTGTCATCTGCAACTCTTTTCTATTTGGTCTAAAATTTTTGCGGTTTTGTAATGGGTTAATGAACATTAAGCGATCTATATCAGAGTTTGGTCACTCCAGAGCATTTGGTCTGAATTGTCTAACCTTCATTTACTAAAGAGAGACATATGTATTCTTTCACTTCAAAATCAGAAAACCTATTTATAATCATTATGTTCAGGTTTTGAAGTCTATTTGATGGCTTTTTACATGAAACAGAATGCAGTTGAATATGAGAATGGACATTTTTAATTGAGATGATGGACATTGTTAATGGAGATGTTATGGGTTGATTTTGATGTATTTATGATTAGTGAAATTTATTGGGAACATTCTGAAATAAAGATTCTATTCAGACCCCACAGTTTTTCTTCTTTTTTTTTAACAGTCACTACCCCCCCCCCCCCCTCCCCCTTATGCCCCCAATGGTAGGTGACATAAGCTGATATAGTGACAACTTTGAAAATATACCAAACAAAAAGACCTACAACTCTCATATTTGGCATGTGGCTTCATCCGGTGGAAGAGCCCATTCCTTGACATCACAATTTTTACAAAGGGCTTTTAAAATCTTCTTCTCCAAAATAGGAGGGTGTTAAGAGCTGTGATGTTTGGTATATAGCATCATGTGGTGGACTTTATCAAGATTGTATAAATTATGGCTCCTGAGGGTCAAAATCAGTCAGTTCTAGGATGTCGCAAGTTTAGCATAGGCTTACATAGTAAAACTTTCAACATCTTCTTATCTTAAATAGAGAGGCCTAGAGCTTTGATATTTTGTATGTTGCATCCTCTGTTGGATCTCTGTCAAGAATCTATGAATTATGGTGCCAGGGTCATAGTTAGCCCAAAGCCAGATGTCACAAGTTTTACATAGGGCTTATGTAGTGAAAATTCTAAAAATCTTCTCCCAAACAGGAGGGGCTAGAGCTTTGATGTTTGGTACACAGCGTCATCTGGTAGACCTCTACCAATTTTATATTATGGCCAAAGGTCAAAACTAGCCCATTCCTAGATGTCATAAATTTTAACATAGGCTTGTATAGTGAAAACCTTAAAAAACCTTTTTCTCCCAAACAGAAAGGCCTAGAGATTTGTCATTTTGTTTGTAGCATTATCTGGTGGACTTTCATCTGTTTTTGTGCTCTTTGGTGACCCATAAGGCCCTATAATGGGCCTCTTATTTCTATTTATGACCCCATGAATGTTGTTTTGATGAATCCTGGAAACATAATTGATTGATATCTTAAAATATAACATTAATATGATAGAAATGAAAGATGTGTTTCCAAGACGTATATTCAGTTCACATACAATTAAAAAAAAATGGTTTAAATTCATCTTGTTAACTGCCAATTTATATGCATTACTTAGTTACAACCTGTTTCAAAACAGTTTTTTTTATAATTCAAAACAGGATATAATATAACTTTATAAAATGTATTGGTGATTGACTATGCCAAATTTTAGTTGCCATTACGTAATATGTGAAAAAAAAAATGAAATGATTTTAATACTAGATAAAGATGGATTAAAAACTCTGCATTTGGATGCAAACGTCTATTTGCTATTGTTTGGTTCCTTTGGAATTCAAAGAAAAGTAGAATGTGGAAATGGATTGCTCAGTAAAGTTTATAACAGTGCCTATCAGGTGATCTATTTTCCCAAGCTAAACTTGAAATGGTTGAGTTGAAAGAAACCATTAGTTTTGATGATATATCACATGTATGTCTTCAAGACCAGTAGGGGTAGCTCTCTGAAATATTAATTATGCCACGAAGTCTAGATTTGACTACAAACAGGTCACTTGCTTACTACAGCCAGAGCTAGAACAATCAGACCCTGTGGTGTCTAACCCTGATCTTAGGAATGATTGATTACTTCATTCTAGGAAAAAAACAAAATTCAAGCCAAGGCTGTTTGTCATGCTGAATTAAAATCCCATACAGAATTGCTTTAAAATCGAAGGACTGATAACATTGAAAGGTCTTCATGAGGGTCAACATTCCATTTGAAAAACAATTATTTAAACAAGTCTGGGTGAAAGGGGTTAAGCAGGATGTGTTAACCAAGATCAGACTGCATGGAATATTCCGTGTTCAGCATGACAAGGGTTAAAATCAAAGAGACTGTTTAAGAATTCTCATCAGTCCAAATATTTTTTTGATAGACTGTATCTTAGAATATTTGAAACTTTCTGGTAGTTTTACTTAATGGTCTTCAGTTTGAAGGGTGAACAAGGACTCTGAGAACATTAACAAAATGTATCATTGATATATTCTATCTTTTGTCCTTGCTAGTCATGTTGTGAGAATGGCCAAGTAATGGGTTTGTCTGAGTTGTATTTCTATGGGCCAAGTAAATGGGTTTGTCTGAGTTGTATTTCTATGGACCCTTCTTGCTGTGTAAGAAGTACTGATTCAGAACTTTCAAATTTGATGTAACATAAACTGTGTGTGAGTTGGAATTCATTAATTGTTTTGTTTGATTTGTTAATCTTAAATTACAAAAAGATATCTTGTTTATTTTACGCAAAGATTATATACCTTTCTTTATGTCGTGAAATGTTCAATTCATAAAAAAATATTGTAATACCGGGTAATAATTGAAGGAAATATATAAAGAATCTAACCGAGATAATTAGGGATCATGCATGGCTCATTTAATCTGAGAGAAATCAAGGGGTCCGTTTGAGTCCCAATTACACCCCATTCAGGGAAGGGCAAGGCATTCTGAGAGCCCATTACCAAGTCAGTATTTAAGTACAGAAAGTTTGCTGTAATATAACTGAAATACTGTCCAAAGTGGCATTATATGTTCTCACTTCCATTACATCAATTAGATACCGGGAATTTTAATTAGTATCAAGATTAGTCTTTTCAAAAAAGCGAAGAGATGGCAATCGTAGATGGCCTTAAATGCTGTATGCTGAGTGGTTGCAAAGTTTCAAACCAGCAAATATCTATATCAATAACTTAACAGATTTTGTTAATGAGAGGTAAGGATTAATTGCCCATGGCTACTCCAGAGACTGGAATTTTTATTCCCATCTAAAGTCCATAAAATCTGTCCTTCCAATATATCCACATCCCAAGGGATAGACTACATAGCTGAAAAAATTACTTTTCTCCTAATGACTTCTTCTACCCTTTACTTTAGTACCAAGTACTAAAGTGTTGGCCACATTGCGCAGTAGGTAGCACATCAGACTCCTAATCTTCAAACATGGGATGTCATGGGTTTGATCCCGATGGCAGCACCTTTCCAGCATTTGTCTCAAGCCAATGGTTGGATAATCCTAAACCTAAGTGGGATAGCAGCTTGAGGCTAGGAAAGGATGTAATGGTAGTACTGGGGTGAGATATACCAGGAATCCCTTGTTGGGTGCTCCAGTTGCGGTGATATGACTGAAAAATTGTTAAAAGTGGCGTTAAACCCCTTCAAACAAAACAAAACTAAATTCTTTTGTACTATTTAAGGGTGTCCTGTATGGCTTAGTGGTCACGACAGAGTAGAAAATTAAGGATTTTTTTTGTCAATTTCTAGGTTGTGCAAGCATTAAGAATTCAGAGCCCAGAATTCTAGGACTGAAGATATCCAGGATGTACCAGAATTAGTGAACTTAACTGATATATTACTGAAAAAAAAATGTTTAAAAGAGCACAAAATCCGATTTGATCAATGTTTTTCATTATAAATCCTATCATCTGTCACATTGAACCTGTATTCGCATGTAGTATAGATAAAGAACAGCCTGCAACATGCAGTCCCTTGATATTTATAACAAGCTTATATTGTGATCATAGAGTCTTAAATTTTGTTTCATCAAGGGAAACATACCCAGTAATAGCTGAAAGAGAAAAGTTAACTTATAAGACTGAAACATTGTTGGAAAAGATGAATATTCTACGCAGCTGAACCAAATTAGCTGACTTGTATTGCAGTTAGTGTGGACCAGATAAAAATCTTATCTTTTCAAGAGTTAAACTCTGAATGGTTTTGTTTTGACTAAATTATGTACATTGTTGCTTTGTGATGTTTCTTGTATGTGTTAATATTGTAGATTGTATACCGATATGTAAGTGGCCCACATGGAGATTGGGCAACCAAATGTGTAGCCTCTGTAAATAAAGACGTTATAATTGTTATTATTATTATTATCAGTCTGGTCATAGCCTACACTAATTGTATTATCCAGGACTGTTAATTAAATTGATTTAAAAAGAGTTATTGACCCATCATAAGGATTATTCCAGTTCTTTCAGTGCTTTAATTGAAATGCCATTCTGAGAATACATGGCAAGGTAGAGATCTAATCCAGTCGCTGGACTCAACTGAGATCAGATCATGAAGATATAATCATGTCTGTAGATAATTTTAAGCAGCAAGTTATCAGTCCTATAACCGATGAATATATTGGCTGGCCGGAAGATCAAGAATACTAGCCAATCAAAACAACTTTAGCATAAAGATTGTTGAGAGAAATGCAACTGATTGAACTTGGAAAGAAAAATATCTTGTGTTCAAGTTTTACTGGCATAGATTTAAGTATACTTTTTAAAGATATAAGACAGTTTAAAAATTGTCTGCTAAAAATGCTAATAAAAAACAATGACCATTTACTGAAAGAAATATATCTCTAGTGAAACATTAGTTTAGAGCTCTTTGGGTTTTGGGTCATCTTTACTTGGTTACTGCCATTAAGAGTTAAAGGGCAGAGTTGTCATAAAACAGCTCATTCTGTAATAAAATATTCTTTTGACCAGTAGATTGGCTTAAAATTTCTTCCATTATGTTGGAATGAAAGAGCTATTTTAATGCTAATATGGTCATCAAATAGTAATTTGAATGTCAAAGCTGAAATGCTGGTTGGGCATTTTTTATATTGCAAAGTAACAGTTGGTTGACCTTTATCATGCTTTCTGATTTCTTATTGGTCTGTATTTACACAGTATCAATCTCACGTTCTTTTCTAATTTAAGTGTGTAATGCCAGAAAATAAACTGAGGAAAGCAATTTATTTGGGTAAGGATGAAACTGCCTGTAAAAAACAATTTTTTTCTTTTCTCAAAATCATGTTTCTACCCTAAATGGTATTCAATACACGTTCACTTGTCATCTTCTACTCTTACCAAGTTGCTGTTTTCTTCAGTTGAATGATAAACTTCAGCCTTGATTTTCTAACACCCTGGTGTACAAAATGTCTGTATTCATGTTCCACATGGGTATATACATATATAAGAACGAGGCATTCAGAGTCTTAATAAGTAGTGGTGATACCAGACAGCCCAAGTATTAGTGACCTTCAATATGATAGAACTGAAATATAGTTCAAAAACCATATTGGCGGTTAATTAATTGCGGTTACTTTTCTAAGTGTGTTTTTAATGTATAGACACTTAAAACAGTATTGCACTTAACCCACAATGTAATCCCATTCAAACAATAAATTCAGTGTGTTCCTGTTCATACTGAAAGATTTCTTTCATAAAATTAACATCATTTAAATTATGTAAGCTTAACCCATTACAAGACGACACAATTTTAGACTGGACCCAATTTAAAGAAGTTGAAGATGATAATTTCAACTTCATGAACATTCATTTTTTTGTCTTCCAGAAAAAAAAAACATGGTTGGCAATAAAGAAATTCCTTGCAGTTTATTTATTTTCCGATATGTTTTCTAAAACTTTTTCTTGGGGGTATTATAAAGGCGGGATTATGTTGGAATTAGTAGGTATAAAAAAACAATTTTTGGTAATAAAAATCGCTGTGAGGACATGAGGCCAATGGATTAGTCCCCACAATGGACATAAATAACACTTCGTTGAGCCTGAAAATAGGACATTTCATATTGATACTTCTGGTGTTTTGTACTTAAATTATGATAAAATTTCGATAGAAATGCTACTCCCTATTTTTATGGGATTTGTATGAGATGGGGGACCAAAATGTTGTGAATGACTCATTGTACTATTTCTGGGAAAATAGGGGCTCCTCCTGACCCTTTTCTGTCCTATCTTGATACTTCACTTTTATATCCGTTGTAATCAAAATCCCCAATTGCTTTCAAGTGAATGTCTTTAACCCTTTCCCACTCAATGGTGCTTTTAGATGCAGCAAAGAAAATAGGCCTTGGAAAACATTGTGGCAAATGAAGATATCGCTTGCTACAAGCAATTTCTTCATTTCCCACAATGTTTTCTATCCCAAAAGTAAAAAGCTTTACATTGTAGTCTTCAACGCATTACAAATAATTTCAATTTGTTGTGGAGTATCATCATTACCATAACCAGAATTGATACCTGAGGTATGGATTTTTCATCAAGATGACAAAATCCTGCAAATTTAGATTTTATAGATGTCTTGAAGAGGGATTTTGTTATTTTGAATTCACAATGTCAAGGCTACCGGTTGAAGTTAAAGTACAGTAGATTTAACTTCCTCTACAAGAATTCTTAAATTCAGGGGCTAAAATCTAACATCTTAATTTAAAGAATGCTTCCTTTAGAAAATAAATATGTAAGAAATTTAAAGAATGCTCTATGTATGAATAGCTCTTTTGATAATTGTTTGTACATTTACCTGCTACACTTTTGTATTGTAATCCATCAAGAGGGATTATAAATTAACGCACTTTTATTTAAGAATGTGATACACATTATTGATCCTGGTTGAATTGTGCAGATTTGGCAGGCCTATATCCTTGTCAACAAATTGTTTGGCCAAATCTATTACTGCATGTCAAAAATTTAGACTATTCTTTTTTTGAAAGATGTTGCAGTTGACAATTTCAAGTTAATGAAATTTAAAAAATCTAAATGTCTTTTAAGGTAGGAAACATTTTGGACATTGAACAATAAGCGATTTCTCCATTGTCCACAATGTTTTCCATAGCATTTTCCTTGAGGGCGTAAAAAAGTGGGATTGTGATGGGTATTGGTTAATAAAGCTTGTTACCTAGCCTATACCTTTATATGAGCCATAAAGTCTGATAAATGCAATAATGTTCTAAATGTAAATACATTGTATATATGTCAAGAACAGTCTTGCATTCACCTGATGATATTGGATGGATTATCAAGCCTTTAATGGAGCTCCTAATCCGTTCTTTTTGTGGGATACAGAACACATCTACATGTTGATGGTGTCAGGTTTTCTCCTCTTGTCCCTGGACAAGTAAGACAGGATTTTCTAATTGTCCAGCATTAAAATGAACTTGTCCGCAAAAATGTGAAGAGATAAATTTTGAGAAAACATTGTTAATGAGAGAAATGCTTAACATTATGATAGTAAATCTTGAGATTCTTTAAATATTCTTTGTACCATTTCAAGATGTACTTGTCCACGGACAAGTGACCTTGCATAAATAAATGCAATTGTCATAAGTAGAAATTAAGGCCCATATCGGACAAGTTTGAATTCCACACCATTGTGATGAATGATAATCAAATATAATTATGCTGGCATAATACATCTGTTCTAAGAAAATCAAAGCTAGCATTTTTCTTTGTGGAAGTCACTTCAAAGCTTCCTTCCTTTTTAGTCTTGAAAGAACATAATAATTAGTGCTGCATTCTCAGTTTCTTTGCCACTGAATTTATTGGAAGACAAAACTAGAAGCAAAAATCAAACAACTTACTTACCTATACCTTAAACTGAGATACATAATTGATGACAGAACTTCTGAATAAGTTGGACTGCATGGTTTCAAATCCATGAAATCATGTGTTGTTAAGATACATATTTGATGATATCATGGCAAGCAGATATTCAATTTGTTTGAATCTGAAAGGAAAATAGCCTGATCATTTGTTATATTATCTCTGTAAGAAAAGTTCTGAGAATTTTTGCAGTGAAGAGTTGATATTATTTGTTTTGACAACTTGATACATGAGATAATTGTACAAAATGATGACAAATTGATGGAGGGTCAATCCTTTACAAGGAATTACAAGTTTTCATGACATGCAGAGCACTCGTACTAATATTTGTAGAAAGAAAATAGGATTACAGTCGGTGTTGTCAGCTCTCTTTATTTCTATTGGTTTAAAAATTCTTGATAGTGAAATTACTACAATTGTGTAATAGCCAAATGGTAAAGCAAGAATGTCAAAGTATTACTGTGGGTTTGCCAGTCTTTTCTTTATACTCTCAGTCTTCTTACGAAAAGTTGAACATTATTTTGTAACCTTGAAAATTCAACACAAAACAGAGGGGAGGGGGGGGGCATCTTAGTACTAAATGCATTTTTTGTCAGACAAATAAAATATGCTATATATATTTTAATTTTTAGTCACGCTTAGTTACCATTTTCTTAGAACATGTTATAAGTACTTGTATCTTTGTGCTAGCTATGCTCTGTTAAATGATGAAATTAAAACAAGTTAAAATGAAATCTTATTCAAAATCTTTTTAAGACAAGTCACCAAGTTTAAAGATTTCATGATAATGACGTGCATGGGGTTCATAACTGTTGACTTTCTTTAGAATTGTTTATTCCTTGGCTTTACCTTAGATAAGCACTTTAGGGCCAATGGGCCCTCTTGTTTATTATTTTAAGTTACTAGCTATTAGATTCAAATCTAATTATAACTTGAAGTTAATAGAAGAGTAATCAAAGTCAGAAAATTCACAATTAACCCATTACCAGACAACATAATTTTAGATTGGTCCAAATTCAAAGAAGGTGCAATCATCAAATATAGATGATGAAATTTTAAAGATCTTTAGAAAATATTGTTGATAATGAGGAAATTGCTTATAACAAATTATGTCTACATTTTACACAGTTTTCAAGTTTTTATCTTGAGAAGGGCAGAGAAAGCGGGATTGTGTTGGTGTGAGTTATACAGATTAACCCATTACCAGACGGCAACATTTTAGACTGGCTCAAATTGAAAGATGTTGCAGACGACAATTCAAAGTTTATGAAATTTTTTGATTTTTTCAACTTTCTGGGTAGAAAACATTGTAGAAAATGAAGAAATTGCTTGTAACAAGCAATTTCTTCATTTTCCACAATGTTTTCAAAAGCTTAGGGCGTCTAAAAGCGTCAATGAGTGGGAATGGGTTAAGCAATAGTAAAATCTCTTAATATATATTGCTAAAGGAAAGTGAGTTTGAGAATTCATAAAAAATATTCTGTAAATAACTGTATTTGTAGAACTTCTATTTGGAAACCTAACTATAATTAAATCTTTATCTAATACTTTCTCTAATTAGCAATATAGAGTATGTCCTCACTCGTTATATAAAACAATAATTGATTGTTGCTGATAGTAAAGTGTTGATGTTGTGAAGAAGTCACAGGGCAATAATCATGCCACCAAGAGGGCTTAGATTACAATTTCCTGAAAGAAAATGAAAAATTAATGACTGATTATTGAGGAATTGAATGCCTGGTTGCCATTCCACAGCATCAAACAAGTTGCAAAGTGAGAAGTTTGTAAATCTCTTGGTGTTGTTTCAATTGGCATAAATGTCAAAGTGCATCAGAACAGCAAAATTTGATTCAATAGGACTGTTGACCATCTTGAGTATGTTGCTGCATCCTAGAATGAGCCAGCAGTTTATTTCTAACTAATTAAAAAAGAGATATAGTTTATCCATTGGCAGTATTTATTTCACAAGTGTCCTCCACTCTCTTACTTTATTAAGAGGTTACTTTTTCAGAACACAATTTTCACAAAGATGTGATAAATTTCTGGTAGATCTTCCACATTGGTTTGAATGAAGAGTAGATTTCAGGATAAGGACTTGGATGATGTTTGATTTAGAAATCAATATCGGAGTAATCTCCCTTGACTTCTATGCAAATTTCATTACTTGTCGGTTATGGAGAAACTCTCCCAAGAGAGGTGTGAAGGTGATATCTGGCCATGTTATCTATGATAACTGTTTACATGATATGCATATGATAACCCTTGTTATGCTGAATAAAATCTGTACTCCACAAAATTTTATTTTGTTGTCTAATTTAGACCTACTATGTGCTCAAATATTTCCTCAACACTGAAATAATAAGTAGGTAGTGTAGACTAAGATCAGATTGCACATTTGTGTAGGCTGATCTTAGTCTATAAACCTGTCACAGCAATTGTTAAAATAGGAATATTGTGCAATCAGCATGACAAGGGTTGAAATGGAATAGATGGTAAAATTCTTCCTGAACTTTATCATGAGATTGCAATAAATGCCTGTCTTACATTTGATGTAATTCATGAATGGTTAGATAGGTAATTTGTTAGTGATGGAAAAATTATGTAGAAAGAGTTAATTGCTTGTCTGCTTTTGATTGTAGATGGTATACCTTTGAGAATGTTTTTTTTTTTTTTTTTATACCTCGCTTCTAGAACAAAGGGTAAAATGGTTTACCCTTGTATGGTGCTTTAACTGAATTGAGGTCTGCAAGTTATAACTACTTCCTGTATTATGACTTCATAAATTTTTCAACATTTACTGGTATAGTTGTATATCCTTGTAGCTTTTTTCTCAGAAAGTACTATTTATAGCATCAAATTGAAACTTGGTGTTCAGGTTCATCTAGGGGTCCTTAGTAACATGGCACATACTTCCTGTTTTACAAATTAGTTTATTTTCCAATGTTGCCTGGTATAGGGGTATATTTTACTCACACTTTTCTCAGCAACTATTTTATAGCATTGACTTGAAATTTGGCGTAGAGGTTCATCTAGGGGTCCTACACTTACAGACTTAAGGTCCAAAAATTATATATTTCCTGACTGAGTTTCTTCCATCAGTCCATCTGTAACCAATATTGTTCATTGCATTTTTCTCAGCAACCATTGATCACCTTGAAACTAGTTTTGAGGTTCATCTACATGGCGGCAAGTAACTTTTTCCTGTTTTATAACTTAGATTTTTTTAGACATTGACTGGTATAGTAATTTATTTTTGTCAGCAACTCTGTAAAACGCTGTCATAGCCCAGTTGGTAGTGCATCAGACTCCCAATCTTCAATCATGGGGTGTCATGGGTTTGATCCCTGGCAGCAGTACATATCCGTTCGGACATTTGGGTCTCACCAATGGATGGATAATCGTAAACCAAAGTGGGATAGCAGCTGGAGGCTAGGAAAGGATGTAATGGTGGTACTGGTGCAAGATACACTAGGAAACCTTTGTTAGGTGTTCCAGCCATCACAATATGACTGAAAAATTGTTAAAAGCAGTGATAAACCCCATTTAAACAAACAATCAATCTTCTATATATGACACTCACTTTTCAAATTTAACATGCTCTTCAACATCATTTGATTTGAAACAGTCTAGAATTTTGTTGTCAGACAATCAGCTTAATCTCGGGTATTTATAAACTTTGACTTTAATATATGTATGAATACATTTCAAAGTTTTCATGGAAATGAAAGTTAAGATGGAAAAATGGGTTGGAAAAAAAAAGATTTTGTATTTGATATCCCTAGCAACCTTTCTTGTCATTTCTATCAAAACATTGCAGAAAGCCTGAGGAATGACTTTGAAAAAAATCAATTCAGGCAGCTTGAATCCATGGTATACAAAATTAGGTTTTCTGTCAAGGATTTCTTTATTCTGTCTGCCAGTTCTCAATTAATTCATAAAAAGAAAAGCAAGACTTAATTTGGGGCTTGCCAATTGAATTAGGCCACAGACTGCATGGAAATATTCTACGATCGACTGTCAAATGTCTTCAGTAATTTTTTGAAACTGTTGTAACTAAAGCTTTAACAGTCAGAAGTTACAGCACTCTGGAAGTTTTATCTGACGGATATTCTGATTTGTATAGAACTAGTTGCAAGAAAAACCAGAACTCTGTTGTCCTAAGGATATTGCTCTTTTATACATAATGGTATGATAGGAGAGATCCTGACTCGGAAATTAACCCATTACCACTCAATGACGCCTTTTGACACTTTTGTAAAATACTAACTACAGATAACAGTGTGATAAAAGAAGAAATGGCTTGTGACCAGCCATTTCTCCTTTTTGCACTGTGTTTTCTACCATATTCAGTAATTATCTTTCAAATTAGATACACTTTGAAATGTCGTCTACTACTTCTTTCAATTTGGATCAGTCCAAATTTTTGTTGTTGAGGAATGGGTTAAACAACTAGAGCTTGAAGCTACTCATTGTCAGATCTCAAGCAGCAATCAGTTATTAGAATGTGATTATCTTGACCTGAATTAAGGTAGAATAGTACCTGTAATGTGCTTTTTTGGATCGGTTGACATCAGGATTCTCGGATGACATTGTAACATTTTGGTTCTCTCTGATTACTATATTGAATTATTTACTATATTTTATTATCTTCTGCTAGCAAATCAAAAAGTACAAATTCATCCCAAGATTTTTGATGTTCCACCTTACAGGTATTCTACCTTATCTAATTTCATTGCAATATTATTTTGCCTAACTGTGAGGTGCTTGTTGTGATGGTTTTGACTCAACTCAAACTCAAACGCTGGGATAAGAAGGTATATACTACTATTATTTCAGGTCTTTTCTTATACTCCTATGATATTTACCAAGAATTTTAATTATCTCTAAATTGAGGATTATTTACCCTTGTCTTGCTGGTCCCAGAATATTCCTGCTTTGATAATGGCTTTCGCTAGTGCAAGGACGTGCAGTCAGATCTCGGCCTATGTTACCTGCTCATTCTTCTTGTTGTTTTGAGAGAAATCTTTGAACACAAGATGGATCTGATTATGTCAAATTCTTCAAAAATAGTAATCAGGAGGACAAGGCTTGAGAAAATGCCTACAGTAAAATAGTTGTCTTGGGAAATAAGCGACCTACAATTCGGAGGAAAAACAAAACTGGATACCCAGTTACACCCTAGAAGCAGGCCCTGTTTTTGTGTTGCCTAGCTTCCTGGAATGTTTATGAGGAGACAAATGGCATGTAGATGATGCTACCATAACCATTACATTGAAACAAAAATATGTTGAAGCTACATTCATTGATTGTTAGCTCAACTGAGCACGTAGTGCTCAAGTGAGCTATTGTGATCCCCTTCCTTCGGCGTCTGTCCGTCGTGCGTTGTCCATCAATTTCTTTTAACGACATCTCCTCCCAAACAACTGGGCAAATTTGAACCAAATTTGGCAGAAATGTTCCTTAGGTGGTCCCCTTCAAAAATAGCTAAAAGAATTGAAATCCATTAAAAACTCTGGTTGCCATGGCAACAAAAGTGAAAATTTAAAATAATCTTTAAAAATCTCCTCCTGACCCAGATGGTGTAGAGCCTTGAAATTTTGCATGAAGCATCAGTATATTGACCTCTTTCAAAATAGCTAAAATCATGATCCTTGGGTCCCCAGGGGTGGAGCCCCAGGGAGGTGGGGTTTATATAGAAATAAAGAACGATTTTTTAAATGAAATCTCCTCCCAAACCACTGGGCCAATTTGAACCAAATTTTTAAAATGTTGCTAAGGTGGTCCCCTTCAAAAATAGCTAAAAGAATTGAAATCTGTTAAAAACTCTGGTTGCCATGGCAACAAAAGTGAAATTTTAAAATGATCTTTATAAATCTTCTCCTCTTGACCCAGAAGGTGTAGAGCCTTGATATTTTGCATGAAGCATCAGTATATAGACCTCCTACAAAATAGCTAAAATCATGATCCTCGGGTCCCCAGGGGCAGAGCCCTGGGGGGATGGGGTTTATACAGAAATAAAGAACGATTTTTTAAATGACATCTCCTCCCAAACCACTGGGCTGATTTGAACCAAATTTAGCAGCAATGTTGCTTAGGTGGTCCTCTTCAAAAAAAAGGTAAATGAATTGAAATCTGTTAAAAACTCTGGTTGCCATGGCAACAAAAGTGAATAATCAAAATAATCTTTAAAAATCTTCTCCTCCTGACCCAGAAGGCGTAGAGCCTTAATATTTTGCATGAAATATCAGTATATTGATCTCTTACAAAATAGCTAAAATCATGATCCTTGGGTCTCCAGGGGCGGAGCCGGGGGAGGGGGGGGGTATAGGCATGAAGCATTAGTTCACAGACTTCTTTCTTATTTCTGAAATTATAACCCATGGATCCAGAGGGAGGAAAAAGTTTTTTTCTTTCTTTCAAATCAGCCCTAAAGCCTTGGAATTTGTAATTTAGACTTTTGGATCCCCAGGTTCATAGTTTTTAAATTTAATGTGGCCCACTTGTTTCATAATCCTAACCTTAACATGAAATTAGACTGTTGAAAGGAAAAGAGCCTTTATCTCAGGTGAGCGCCCCAGGGCCAACGGCCCTCTTGTTTTTGTATTTACAGTAGACACTCGTTATCTTGATTTTTGTGGCTATGGCATAAAGCTCGTGATAACCCAATTTTAAAGTTAAAGTGATTGGATGTCATCGAAACACTGAAAGTTTTAATCTGAAGATTGGGTTTGGGTAAACCACTATAATTATGTAGACTGGGTTTGTATTTGTGCTGGCTTTAACACATTATCAACCTAGAAGATTGAGTAAGTTGTTTGCATTTGTTGGGGAATAAACAAAAAAAGTATTTTTTCCTTGTATTTTTCATTGGTGTGTTATTTGCATGGAAACTGATAGTTTGACAGTAATATACTATTTTCAAGTTTTCACACCAACATCGACAGTTTAATCCCATAAGTCTCAAATGTTTGTTAATCAAGGTTATAATTACCTTGTCAAACAGAGTTTGTTTCATATTGTCTGCTTAATATGTAAATGTAGACATGAAAATTGTAATGTGGCTCAAAAACAACTTGACCAACAGGAATTTTACTGGTAAGAGATAAACATTTATAAAGAATAGATAAAGTTGGGACTTGTATATGACCTTGACATTTCCGACTTTGAGATTACGGGTGTCAACTGTAATAATCTTTCTACAATACTAGCCTTGTGTATGATGTAAAAGTGGCCATCAACAAAATTGGATGGATTGTCAAAAAAGTAATATCAAAATGAGTTTCTTGATGTGAATCTGGCTTTATGTGATGTAAAAGTATTGACATTGACCATTTAGTGATTGGTCAGTCTGGCTCCGAAAGTAATATCTTAATTGGTATTTTGTCTTGGAGAGTTTGATTATTTCTGCTTTTGACTTTTTGAGTTCAAATACGTATTGGAGTTGAATGTGTTAATAAAAGTAAATCCAAAATTCGCAAAAGAGAAGTTATTTTGGATTTTTAAATGTAAATACTTAAAAAATTCTGCCATAAACCCTGTGTTGAGGATACTCATTGGAATCTTCTTAGAGAGACAAATCAAGTGATCACTATTAAGGGTGACATTTAGAAATAATAATTTTAGAATGGCATTTATTACTGTTGTCCAAAAATATAGACCTTGTGATCATTTGGCAATAAAAAAAAGAAAATAACTGTAATTGTAGAAAATTGTGACAAAATTAAAAAAATTCTTGTAGCAAGCAATTTTCTCATTTTCCACAATGTTTTATTTTCATGCTGCCTATGGGTGAGCATATAGCTGCCACTTTGTTTGTCAGTCTGTCCATCAGCCCCCGTTTCTCCATAATCCTTTCACCAAATAAGATGAAACTTTACATATGAATTCCTTACCTGTTTTTCCGTTTTTTTAGATAGGTCCTAGGTCAATAGTCAAGGTCAAACATTAAAATTGAGCTTGTCCAGAGTATTTCCGATGAATTTCAATATAACTTGGCACACTTGTTCTCTATTATTAGTAGATGTGCTATTTGAAAGGAATATACAGATAGCTCCAAGGTCAAAGTCACAGCTCAAGGTCAATTGTTAGAATTAAGCATTTTTGGTGCAATTGGCTCCTAAAATTATGGTTGAATTTTGAAATAACATTTGTATAGTTATTCTCTATCATGAGTAGATGTGGCTTTTGAAACAATTTTTCAGATAGCTCGAAGGTCAAGGTCAAAACTCAGGGTCAAACATTGAAATCAAGTATGTCTGGAAATGGGAGAGCATATACCCATCTGTTCATGCAAACCCTTTTCCCCGTTTACCTTATACTTTATTTGACAGATCTATTTATCTATATATGGGGAGCATATCAGTCTCTGAAGATTTCATGAAGTTGAAATTATCGCCTTCAATATCTGAGCCTCAAATTTTGTCATGAGGTAATGACTTGGTGAAATCAATTTGTAGTCTTAATTCCAAATGGGAAAAGTCTTAAATTTTATTGTCTGGTAAAAGAGTTTCAATTCATCTCCAAAAAATAATAATGCTATATGATACTCAATATTTTACACTCTTGTAATATATATATATGGCTTCCTGGTTCAAGGAATTCTGGGAAAATGGTCACAAGCTTAATCTTCTGATAATATGCCCGGGGATGAAATTAATTTGCGTCATCCAATTCCAATATCAAGATGTCTACGGGAGATACATATGTTTCAAATTTTCTTGTAATCCCATCCAAGTGATATGTCTTCTTACTTTGTCATTCTAGGATAAAGACTCAAAACTAATTACTCCAAGATTTAAGAGAGTCGTGTCAGAAATATGTACAAGATATGTTAAAGATATATCTTTTGTATCATGTAAATTCTCAGTTATAGCTTTTTGTCTTTGATTAGGGTTATATCAGTTTGCCATCAACAGGTTTACTATAGAGAGAAATAGCACTATAAACTTGTGGGTGCTGACAATGGAATCATCTTGTGGAGGGATATTTAAAATACATATATGTAATACAGGGATTATTGATGTCAAAATTTGAAGTTTAAGTTTGAAATAAAATACCCTTATCGTTAGTAACAGGTCATTAAGAGATACCATCTCCAGCCTCAAATATTGTTGATTATGTTAACTGAAATTTTGTCAGGCAAAACAAGTCAAATTTAACCCATTACCAGACGGCAAAATTTTAGCCCAGCACAAATTGCAGACGACAATTTAAAGTTAATGAAATTTTGGATTGTTTCAACTTTCTGGGTAGATCACATTGTGGAAAATGAAGAAATTGCTTGTAACAAGCATTTTCTTCATTTTCCACAATCTTTTCAAAAGTTATTTTTATCGGGGCGTCTAAAGGTGTCACTGAGTGGGAATAGGTTAAGCATCAGGTCTATCAACTGTTAACCCTTGTCATGCTATATAAATTACCTTACTGAATTGCTGTCAAATCAAAGGGCTGAAAGAACTGATAGAACTTGTTGTTCAAAATTCAATATTTTTTTTAGAAATCAACTTCATAAGCAACTCTGGCAGGAAAAGTACAAGCAGGAGGTATAGACTAAGATCAGCCTGCACATAAGTGCAGTCTGATCTTAGTCTATACCTCCTGCCAAAACCGGAATATTCCGGGTTCAGCATGACAAGGGTTAATATTTTTCCAACTCTAAGTTGAAAATGTATAAAATAGATTGAGAGGGTAATTATGAGAGATTGTAGAAAGTTGTCAATATCACAAGAATTTTGTAATGATTTACAACTCTGGAGATCAAAGGTATCGCAGAAACTGATAATGATGTAACAAGAACTCGCATATAGACATGCAGTTAAAGCATAAACTATCGATTGTCCTGATTGTGCTGCCTGTAGCTCTCACATAAACACTTTACCCCAAAACCAAGTTCTAGACTTTGCTTAGTTCTTGAACAAAGTTCTAGAATGTTATAGATTCTTGTCCTTTTGTAGGTTTTTGTACCAAAGTTCAAGAACTTCAATGTTGTTTGACAAGTTCTGCATTTTGTAAGAATTAAGTCCCTTTTTAGCTCACCTGAGGACAAGGTACTCAAGATGAGCTTTGTGATCACCCTGTGTCCCTTGTGTTTCATCCATCATGAGTAGGAAGTCTTCAACAATTCTTTTCAAATCTTAAAAACCATTAGGTCTATTTTAAACAAACTTGGCAGGAATGATTCTTGGGTGACCCTTATAAAACTTATTTTTTTATATGAAATTTGCTCCAGCACAGGTCAATAATCCTGATATAAATCATGATCAGCCTTTGCATAACATGCAGTCTGATCAGGATTTTTGTGCCTGTATATATTGTTGTTGTTGTCTTGTTATAATGGGTTAATAGTACCTTAAATTGGATTTTATACTTCCTTTAGCCCACACAATCCTGATTGTTTGTATACTACAAGATATTAACTTTGGAGAACATTGTGGATAATGAGGAAAATGCAAATTATCTCTTCATTTCCCACAATGTTTTTTGCTAAATAGACATTTTTTTATTTTTTTTTTCTAATTTATTTATTCATTTTTTTTTTTTCATTTTTTTCTTTTTTTTTTTTTCATTTTTTTCATATTTTTTCATTTTTCATTTTTTTTTTATTTAATATGATTTGTTGTTTGCAATTTCTTTCTCTTTGGACTTGTCAGAAATTGGGTTGTTTGGTGAGGGATTTAAAGGATTTAAAGTTAATATTTATCACCTTGCATTATTTACTATCTCAACAATGTAGTTTTTACAGGCTTTTTAATATATTTTGCTTAAATATTGCATTTATCCTGTAATTTTGTATCTCTAGAGATCCTGTCTCTGTTGCATTGATATAATGTAATGTTATAATATTTTTCCGCCAAAGTCATTGCCATTTTTTGACGTTGTTGCCGTTGACGTCATGTGACGTTGATGTCATTATTATCCGAGGTGCGTTCTTTTCGTCGAGATGAAAAATCCCGCTAAATAAGATTTTTAAGACTTCATAAAGAACGATTTTTGTTATTTTTGGTGACAATATTCGACGTCGTCAAGGCTACTCGTTTAAGCCAATGCCGAGTACGCTTAAATTCCTCATTAAGAAATCTTAAGATTCTTATTTAGCGGCTTAAAAATCTTAATCTAAAGAACGCTTCATCTTAAAAATCTAAATAAGAATCTTAAGAATCTCGACGAAAAGAACGCACCTCTGTTATTATTTAAAATGGTGTCCCTTGAAAAAGGTTTTTTATAACGAAACTAGTCGGGAAATTTAAATTTAAACAATTAATCTTGAAGTTTGATCTCTATTTTCTATTGTTAAAACTTATTCATGAAATTTTGATTTGCCAAATGGGGGGTGACAAGGCAGGCTTTGAAAAATCATGATATAGAGAAATCATGATATAGATTCATTGAAAATGTTCTCCTCCCAAACCCCTGGGCAATTTTGACGAAATTTGTCAAGAATGTTCCCTTGGTGATCCTATTTAAAACTTGTTCATGAAATTTTGATCAGTGAAAAAATTGGGGTGTGGCAGATAGGGCTTATCAGACTTAAGAGAAATAATGAAATAATTCGTTAAAATTCTTCTCCTTCTAATCCACAAGGCCAATTTCAATCAAGCTTTGAAGGAATATTCCTTTGGTGACCCTTTCAATAAATCTTCGTCAAATTCTTATTCGCAAAAAAAGGGGAGTGTGGCAGGGCTGGGCTAATGATTATTAGAATTAGAAAAATCATGAAATAATTCTTTGAAAATATTCTTCTCCTAAACCAATGAGTCAGTTTGGACAAAACTTTGCAAGAATATTCCATAGTTGACCCTTGTCCAAAATTGTTCCTGAAATTTTGATTTGCAAATTAATGTGGGGTTGGTGGGGTAGGGCTTCTCCTTTCGGGAAATCGTGGGATAATTACTTTAAAAATCTTCACCTCCTAAACCACTGGGACAATTTGGACTAAACTTGGCAGGAATATTCCTTGGATGACCCTTTTTAAAATTTGTTCATGGATTTTGATTCACAAAAAAATATTTATGGGCATTGCGGGGCTGGCCTTATCAGACTTTGAGAAATCATTCTCAGGTGAGCGATTTAGGGCTATGTCAGTTCTCTTGTTCAACTTTTTTTATCCACCATGCTCGCACCCAAACACTTTTGTTCACAAGACTAAAGATTATGAAAACCTAAAAATTATATATTGCCAAAAGAAAAATAGGCTGAATGTGATTTTTTTTGTGCATGGACATGGTCTATTAAAGCTTCTGAACTACATGGAAACACAAAGTCAGCAGAGATGATATTATGATGAATTATATTATATTAGTGACAGGAACAATAGTGAGAATTAATCTATCATACCAGTGAGTTTGTTGACTTGATAATTTCACCGGTTTTTCAGGTGAAATTATCATGAGTTTCCACCAAGAAGTCTAGATATTCTGTTGAAACAGGTTTAAGAACACTGCATTATTTCTTGACTTTAAAGGAGACAGACCTTGTAAACACTTGCCATCCACATTATATAATTTTTTGACTATAGGAGACCATCTGGCTACAGAGAATCTGAAATTGATATAATGGTATGTAAAATCTAATCTGTATCTGAGAAATAACAGCAATAGATGTTTAACCTTATATACCCATTTTCTAAGAGTTTTTGAGGGTTTGAAACCGGTATATCAACCTGAAACATTAGTTCTCATTCATTTCCACTGATTTCCATGCATGCTCATAAACTTGAAGCAAAATCTATGTGAACGCCTCCATCTTGCTTCGGTGATGAAGAAAATAACTTACTTGTTGAATGCCAAGAGCCTCCTTTTAGTCGTGAATAACAAGGAAAAGGGTTTAAAACTTCAGCTTAATATATCCATGGTAAATAGTGGAATGAATTGTCTAGATGAGAGAAATAATTTCCTCGCATTTCAAGATAGAATCTATGTCAGTGGTTAGTGGTGTTAGCAAATACATGTAAACAAACTCCATTCCTTACCGTGTCTGTTAGTTTGGACCTGGCAGTGCTGAGCAAATCAACAGCCTGTAAACACAGTATAGGTTACAAGTCTGTTATATTTGCGATTCAAGCACCTATTAAACTCCGCCAAATAAAACGCCTTTTTTATCTCTCAAATTCCACTATATCTTTGAAACAGGCATGTAGTACTTCAGATGTAACTATAATGATATGCTCAACGTGAAAAATAATTAATGTTAGTTTTGATTTTTTTACCTTTCATCATTTAACCCTTCACAACAAAACCTCAAATTTTCACACACTGACGAAATAATGCTAAAGCAAATGTTGTGATTAAAATAAAATAGTGATTTCAGGTTAAACAATAAAAGGGTCATGATTGATTGGATTGGTTTTAACACTACTTTTAACAGTATGTCAGTCATATTGTGGTGGCTGGAGCACTTAACCATGGATTCTTGGTATTTCTCACACCAGTTCTACCACTACATCCTTTCCGAGCCTCCAGCTGCTCATCCGACTTAGGTGTGCAATTATCCACCCATTGGTGGGAGACAAATGTCGGTAAGGATATTTGCCGCGACTAGGGATCGAACCAGGGACCCCATGACCAGGAGTCCTACACACTACCACTGTGCTACGGCCTTGACTGATTAAAATGGTCACGAAGGGAGTATTCTGTTATAACAGCTTCATCTTTGATTTGAGCTGCACTGCTGATGATTCTTTGTTGCACATTGGTGATAATTTATGCAGGAAATCAATGTTCAGTTATAAAGAAAGAAAACTAATTTTGTGTGTGTGTGCCTTTACTGGCTCATCTTGATGATACATGTTGGCATGTAGACATTATTATTGAGCGTGGTTACTGATGAGCCAGCAAAACTGCTCCCAGGATTTTTAGTCCTTTGATTAGCCCTACGGTCACATTACAAAAGATAGAAATTGCCTTATGGATTAGGCTGAGGCATTTTAGAGCCCAAATCTTAGTACAAACAAAGATAGAAATTTGAGGGAGACGTTTATTGTCAAAGTCCCCTTCATAAGCTTTCAAATGACTCAGACTTATTCACAGAGCTAATCAGCATTCCACAAGTGCTTGATCTATCAGAAGAATAGCTTTTATTGTGATGTTGATCATGACAAAGAATGACAAGTGCTTATTATTTTGTCTAAATTGTCTTACAGTGTTCCATTAAGTGTACTTAATGCTATTAAACACTAAATAGCTCTTGTGTTTTTGTCATCCCTAGAGCTTAACCAGAATTGACCTTTTACAACATATTAGACTGATGGGATAAACAATTTATAAGCCATAGTTTTTGAAACCATTCCTTGGTGTTGATTGATTTATAATCATTTAGTAAAAAGTCTAAAACAAGAGATGTTTTTAAATCCCAACTTTGATAGGATTGTTTAAATGTTATCCCTCTGTCTGTTTGTCTGTCAGTCTACCTGGCAACAATTCAGCCTTTTAACTAAATGTTTTTCTGTAAATCCATTTAAAATTGCTGTACAGATTAAAAATATTGTAAACAAGAAATTCCCCTTGTTTTATGAAATGCTTCTCCTTGGCACATAATTATTTTCTCAGCAGGTCAAAATGTTGGCCTTCTAATTATTGTTTAACCCATTCCCACTCAGTGATGCTTTTGGTTCCCCCCCCCCCCCCCCTCCCCTGCCAAATAAGAAGAGCTTTAAAAAAATCAATAAATGAAGAAATATCATGTTACGAGCAATTTCTTCATTATCAACAACGTTTTCTACCTCAAAAGTAAAAAAATCCAAAATTTCATACGCTAAATTAACCCATTCTCACATGAGAACATTTTGGACTAGTCAAAATTGAAATAAGTTGCAGACAACAATTTCAAGATAATGAAATTTGAAAAACCTTTGTCTTTTTAGGCAGAAAATGTGGATAATGAAGAAATTGCTTGTTACAAGCAATTTCTTCATTTTCCACGTTTTCCAATGCATTTTTTTGAAGGGCGTAAAAAGGAGGGATTGTGTGGGAATGGGTTAAATTATCGACTGCAACTCCTTTCAATTCGGACTTTAATTTTGTTGTTTGGTAATGCGTTAAATATTACTTTTTCTATTTGCAGGAGAAGTTCTCATCAGCAATCCACCTCCAAAGAAAGTCACCGCTAAACGGGGTGAAGACGTTTCTTTTTCCTGTAAGGTTAATCTAAAACCTCATCTAAATAAAGACCATTTAAAGATCAAATGGAAACACAATGGGCATTACATATCTCTACACAACAAATCAGACCAATACATCGAGGAAGATCGGGGACAAACACTTCGAATACGACAGGTCAAAGGTGAAGATGGAGGTGTCTACAATTGTATAGTGTCTGTGGGTCTCAAACGAGACTTGGCATCAGCTAGACTTATTGTTAGAGGTAAATGAATATCATTTAATTTTGTCACTTGCGCTTAAACCAATCATATTCAACCCCATCTTTTGACACCCCTAAAGAAAGAAACTTGATTTTTTTAGTTTTCACAAACTAACAATTATTGTCAACTGCACTTCTTTCTATTTGGACAAGTCTGAAATTTTGTCATCTTACAATGGGTCAAAGTAAAAAACACTGCTGATATGAGTGTCCCTAAACCCCTTCCCAATGACAAAGTTTTTTAGACTTGTCCAAATTCAAACAAGTTGCAGACAACAATTTTTAGTTGTTGGAATTGTATAAATCATTGTCTCAAAATTCTGGTAGGGGGTATATCAGTTCACTTTGATAAAATTCTTAGAGTGTTCAGTGATGCTTTTTGACTCCCCTCATGAAAAGCAACAAGGAAAATAATGTGTTAAATGAAGAAATTGCTTTTAACAAGAACATTTTGTGTTAAATGAAGATATTGCTTATAACAGACAAATTTCTTCATTTTACACAATATTTTCTATCCAGAAAGTTAAAAAAATCTAAAATTTCATCAACTTTAAATAATGGTCTGCAGCTCCTTTGAAATTGGACCAGTCTAAAATTTAGTCTTCTGTTAATGGGTTAATATGTTGCTTCAACTTTGCTTCTTATACTGATCCAAGATTATTTCTCCTTTGGTTGTTGCTTTGCAAGCACAGAAAATAAATTTGTTATTTAGGCTGATCTAAATCTACACCACCTGCTGATAATTTATCCTATTAGTAACTATTTCAGTACAAAAATGTGTCAAATATGCTTAGGCTTTAAAAACCTTTTTTAGGGATACAAATATTGTGGGGAAAGAAGAAATTGCTTTTAACATGTGATTTCTTTCATTTTCCACAATTTTCTACCTTTTTTCGGGCTAGTTGTAAAAAAGCATGTTTGCAGGAGAATAGTTTGATAAGGAAAACAGTTATATGGTTAAAGTATTAATTTTGAATTTGACTTATTTTCAGAACCTCCGGAAGCACCTAGAGATGTATCAGTAATGTCATGTTTAGGAAATAGTGTTGAGTTGATATGGACAGCGGGCAGCGATGGTGGCGCTAAAATCACCAGTTACCATGTACAATTTAATACCTCAGATAATCCGTTAAATTGGAACAATTATTATGATACCATCCCAGGGGAGGTAGAAACCATTCATTTAAATTTAGCTCCCTGGGGGACGTATAATTTTAGACTTTTAGCCAAAAATGATGTGGATTTTAGTGAGCCTAGCGTACCAACAAAACAGGAATGTACGACGACTCCTACACGACCTGGAGGAAACCCTAAAAATGTTAGAACATTGACTTTTAAACCTGGAAAATTAATAGTTACTTGGGAGGTAAGTATAAATACGTTTTTGAATAGCCCTTTACGGTTTTGCAAAATTTTAGACCTGTCCAAATTCAAAGGTTTTTCACACAACAATTTAAAGTCAACTTTAATTGAAAAATAATCCTGTAGGCTGCGTGTCACTTTGCATAAATTTTGAAATGCTAAGGATTTTTGAGAGAGTAAAATCTAATGAAAAAAATAAAAACGGACACGAGAGAAAAAAATAATATTCTCATCTGAGTTTAATGTAATATGTAACTAAAAATATAGTGTCAATGCCACAATGGAGACAACTCGGTATATAAACAGTCAAACGAGTATTTCTATCATGATAGGGGCTAAAATTTATATAGAATAGTTTTAAACAACACTTTAACCCATTACCAAATAATCCTGATTCTTACTTCCCTCAAGAAAATAGTTTAGGGAAACAATGTGGAAAATGTTACAAGCATTTTTGCATTTCCACATTGTTTCCTAGCCAGGAAACAGTGAAGTTTGAAATTTAATCAACTTGATATTAACATCTGCAATTTCTTCTAATGAAATCTTTTGTTTCCTTGTAATAAGATAAAAGAAATATAGGCTTATTAGGGAAATTAGTCACAGAAATAAGGCTTAAAAATTCAAGATTGTTAGAAAGACACAACTCAATACTTTGAGTTTAATTTTTCAGCCTATGCCACGATTATTACACTATGGCCCGGGTTTCCAGTACGCTATCTTTTGGCGACGGAAAGGTAGTACATACTGGAACAAAAATATGGTGAAAGATTCAGGAGCCAGTCGGTGGGAAGTTGAAGTCAATGACACATACGGTCTTTATGAAATCAAAGTGAAGGCAGAGAACCAGATGGGTGAATCCAGGCAACCAGCCTTCATATTTCTTGGTCATTCAGGGGAAGGAGGTACATAATTACTTTCTACAACTATTTATTGGAATAACAATTTGGATCCCAAAAATTTACAATAAATCATTTCTTGACAGGTTTTTTAACCCTTTCCTCTTTTGCAAAATTTTAGACCTGTCCAAATTCAAAGGTTATGCTGACAAAAATTGAAAGTTGATTTGTTTTGAAAAAAACAACAACATTCAGGATAGAAAATGTTGTGGAAAAAGAAGAAATTACATGTAACAAGTGATTTTTATGCCCCCCAAGATCGAGGGCATATTGTTTTACCGGTGTCCGTCTGTCTGTCTGTCCATCTTTCTGTCTGCAAAACTTAACCTGCCTACTAAACATTTTCCTTTAACTTCAACCCTGATTAAGTTACAATGCTAATAGTTGGTATGTAGATAGGTCTCAAAAAGGCGGGAATGGGGAAGGTCATTTCATCTAGGTCAAGGTCAAAAGTTTAACCCGTGTCCCTAAAACAAAGAAAAAAAACAATAAAAATCACCTGTTTCTAAAGAATTCCTGTTTCGGGGGCATAGTGTTTCACAAACACATCTTGTTTTTAGCTCTACTGGCTGAAGGCCACTAGAGCTATAGCCATGGCTTTTTCCCGTCCTGCGTCCGTCCATCGTCCATCCATTAAACTTTTCCTTGTTTATGCGATAGAGTCCACAGTTTTCATCGGATTCTATTCAAACTTTCACAGGATGATTGTACCATCATAAGGATCGTTCCTTTCGAAATTGGGTCAGATCAGTCAAGAAACACAGGAAAAGGGGCCTTATGAAAATTTAATCGAAAAATCTTTTAAGAAATCCTCTTTTACACTCTGGAGTCAACAGAAATGCCATTAAAAATCCTCATTTACGCGATACAGTCCACAGTTCTCATTCTAGAGTCCACAGTTTTCATCAGATTGTATTTAAACTTTCACAGAATGATTGTACCAACATAAGGATTGTTACATTTGAAATTTGGTATGATCCGTCAAGAAACACAGGAAAAGTGGCCTAAATTTGAAAATTTAATTAAAAATTCCATTAAAAATCCTCGTTTACGTGAAAGAGTCCTCTGTTCTCATCGGATTTCCTTCAAACTGTCACAGAATGATTGTACTATCATAAGGATTGTTCCTTTTGAAATTGGGTATGATCCATCAAGAAACACAGGGAAAAGGGGCCTTATGAAAATTTAATCAAAAAATCCTAGTTAACACTCTAGAGTCCACATTTTTCATCAGATTGTTTTTAAACTTTCACAGAATGATTGTACCATCATAATGATTGTTCCTTTGGGAATTTGGTCAGATCCATCAGGAAACACAGGAAAACGGGCCTTATGAAAATTTAATCAAAAAATCTTTTAAGAAATCCTCTTTTACACTCTGGAGTCAACAGAAATGCCAATAAAAATCCTCGTTTACGCGATACAGTCCACAGTTCTCATTCTAGAGTCCACAGTTTTCATCAGATTGTATTTAAACTTTCACAGAATGATTGTACCAACAAAAGGATCGTTACTTTGGAAATTTGGTATGATCCGTCAAGAAACATGGGAAAGGGGCCTTATGAAAATCTAATTAAAAATTCCATTAAAAATCCTCGTTTACGCGATACAGTCCACAGTTCTCATTGGATTCCCTTCAAACTGTCATAGAACGATTGTACTATCATAAGGATTGTTCCTTTTGAAATTGGGTATGATCCGTCAAGAAACACAGGAAAAAGGGGCCTTATTAAAATTTTAATGAAAAATTCTCATTAATAATCTAGAGCCAATAATTTTCAACGGATTCTCTTCAAGCTTTCACAGAATGATTGTACCATCATAACGATTGTTCCTTTAGGAATCGGATATGATTCCTCAAGAAACATAGGAAAAGGGGCCTTATTAAAGTTTAATTCAAAGATCTTTGTTAACACTCTAGAGTCCACAGTTTTCATCTGATTGACTTCACGCCCATGCGAAAATATTACGCAGCTCTTGGTGAAAGCTGGATAAAAGCCGGCTTTTACCCAGCTTTTCTGCGTTTATATAGAAAATCAGCAGAAAAGCTACGTATTTTCTAAAAATCTGCAGAAAAGCTGCGTATTTTAAAAAAAAAATGCATTAATGCTGCGTATTTAGGTCTGGAGCTGTACAAAAGCTGCGTCTTTAATGAAAGAGCTGCAGAAAACCTGCGTTTTTTTCTTTTCAAGCTGCGTATTCCCTTTGTAGATTCTCATCGACTCTCAATAATGAAATACGCAGCTTCCACCAAGCTGCGTATTTGTCTAAAGTAAATTCTGACATGATGAAAATTAAATACGCAGCTAAAACGCAGCTTTCTCAAAGCTGGGTATTTGTTTTTATCAAATATTGCATTATATATTATATCTTAGCCCATTACCAGACGGCAAAATTTTAGACTAGTCCAAATTGAAAGAAGTTGCAGACGACAATTTAAAGTTTGAATTATTATAGATTTTTTTATCTTTCTGGGTAGAAAACATAGTGGGAAATGAAGAAATTGCTTGTCACAAGCAATTTCTCCATTTTTCACAATGTTTTCCAAATTGTTTTTCTTAATTGGCGTCAAAAGTTGTCACTGAGTGGGAAAGGGTTAAATTGGGATCAAAGGTAAATTTCAATTCAATAAAACTTAACCTTTGATTAACACTCCTCAAGAAAAAAACTTTGAAAATATTGTGGAAAATGAAGACATTGCTTATAGGAAGCACTTTCTTCATCATCATCAAAGTTTTCTCTAATTTCGTTAACTTAAAATTGTCCTCAAAGTTTTCTCTAATTTCATTTACTTAAAATTGTCATCTATAACTTCTTAGAACAGTCTAAAATTTTGTCATCTGGTAATAAGTTAAGCAATTCATCCATCCATCCATTCCATCAACATATCAGTCTTTCAAACCATCCACAAATCAATTAACCTATTTATCAACTCATCAATCCTTTGATTTGTCATGTGGGTATTAACAATATATGTCTCAATATATTTATCTGTCTCTCTATCATCCCATGAATAATTCCATTAATCAACCAATCCATCAATCAAATCATTCTCAAAACCTACAATTAATCAATCTATTGATTAATCAGTCAATCATTTCATCTATCTTAGAATCTTTCCATCCATCCATTGATCTATCTATCCATCAATCCATCAATCCATCAATCCATTCATTCATTATCTATCTATCCAAATTTCCACAAGTATCTACTCTCTCTCTATCTCTCTATCTATTCATTCATCCATCCATCCATCCATTAATCCATCCATCCGTCCATCCATCCATCCATCCATCCATCCATCCATGCATCCATCCATCCATCTATCTATCTATCTATCTAGCAATCTATCTATCTATCTATCTATCTTTCTATCTATCTATCTATATCCATCTTTCCATCCATCTATCTATCTATCTATCTATCTATCTTTCTATCTATCCATTCATCTATCTATATCTCTTATCTATCTTTCCACCAATATCTATCCACCAATATCTATCTATCTATCTTTCTATCTATCTGTCTGTCTGTCTGTCTGTCTGTCTATCAATCCATCCATCCATCCATCCATCCATCCATCCATCCAACTTTTCACCAATATATATCTTTCTATCTATCCAGCAATCCATCCATCCAACTTTTCACCAATATCTATCTATCTATCTATCTTTCTATCTATCTGTCAATCTATCTATCCATCCAACTATCTTTCTATCTATCTATCTATAAATCTATTCTCTATCTATCTATCATTCTATCTCTCTAGCTATCCATCAATCTATTCTTCTGTCTATCCATCATCTATCAATCTGATATATGTATCTCTTTGTCTCTAAAACCTTTCTTAGTAGATATGAATGGCATTTTGAATTGAAATTGAAATTAATTTTTGATTCTAGTTAAAAAGAGATTACTAGATAATCTGAAATTTACTAATCACAAATTTAAGAGAAAATTTGGACAATAAAAAACTATCTATTTCTAATTATCAAAAGTTTACTTTTGATTAAGAAAGGATTATGGTAAAGGGTTTAGCTAGTTGGCAATTCTAACATCCCTCTAGGGGTATATTACAAAATGGGGACTTGGTTTAATTAACCAATCAGACTTTGAACTTCCCACAAGCCCCAAAAAATTATTTAAAAAAAATGGTTGAAATTGACAAAACTTTTCAAATGGATATCAAATGAAAGAAAATCATCAGTAAATTGAATTATGTAAAAAAATAGACAGAAATAATATTAGGATTTCTGTTGTTGTTGTTGTTAAAAGAGGCTGGATGTTTGCATAATTGGTGTATGGCAGCCATTTTGAACTTTTATCACAACATGAAAATGTTCACAGATAAGACATCTCAAAGGTAATTCTTGTTTCTTTTCTTTATCAAACATTACAAGTAATTACATTTTATCACTGTATTTCAATAAAAGATATGTATTATGTAATTGGGGGAGATTTTAATTAAGTTATGTAAGTCAATTAAGTTGTGTAAGTGATTGTCTGGTCCAATACACAAACACTGGTTTTATATGGTGTGAACAACTTGATAACCAGTTATACTGTAAAAGGTGTTTAATTTCTTAGTAGTTTTTTATTTCTGTTTTTTTATTATTATTTACTTTTCTGTTGCAAGGGAAACTGGTGTAAAGCCTCACTTTGGCATATTATTGTATAATTATTTTCTCAAGGGGGATTTGTTAATATCAAAAAAGTAAATAATTTCAATTTAAGGTAAATGATGTCTTAATTTCAGGTGCTAAATGCTAAGTAGAAGTGTGATTGTATATTGCCAGCTGATGGAATGTGGTTAAAGCTGAAGAGTTACTCCACCCTTCACTCACTAAAGGAATAATCTGAACTAAAACTTATGAAATGATAGAACTTAAACAGTAAGTTGCTTTGTTGATTTTTTTAGAATAAAAGTTGTATGCTTATGTTCAACTAAAAAGTATACAAATAGAAATTGCTAGCTATGATGAACATTTTTGAATGTGTGTGCAATTGGTGTAATGCAAAAATACATGAAAAATTTAATAGGAAAAATATGACATAAGAGAGAAATTGATTGATTGAATGGGGTTTAATGCCACTTTAAACAGTATTTCAGTCATATCGCAGCCAGTGGAGCACCTAACAATGGATTCCTGGTATTTCTTACACCAGTACTGCCACTACATTCTTTCCTAGCCTCCAGCTGCTATCCCACTTAGGTTTATGGTTTTCCACCCATTGATGAGAGACAAATGTCGGAAAGAATATGTGCAGCCGCCGGGGATCGAACCCATGACATGGGCTATTGACTGCGCTAAGACAGCAAACGATATAAGAGAGAGACAAACTGTCCTAGAATTATGTTTATAAAAAGAAAGTTTTTGAAATTTCTTTTTGATTTTGTTTAGATGATATTTTCAGAAACAACTGACATTAACCAATTCTTTTTGTTCCCCCCCCCCCCTCAAGAGGATAACACGATAAAGGGTCGAAAGACTCTGATTTCCATCGTGGTCCTAACTCATACAAGATCTTATCATGCACATATAGAGAGAGGCAATGGATTCTAACCAATGCTACCCACTTTTACAGCTAGGTGGACTGGGACTCTGTCTGTAAAGTGTCCTGCCCAAATACACTACCTGCCTCCGGTGGGGCTCGAACCCGCAACCACCAGATTACGAGTCGACCACGCTAACCTCCCGGCCAACTAGCCAGACAACTAGCCATCTTTATTAACCACAATGCTTTATCTCAAAAACAAAAAAATATCAAACTTTCATTAAACATGAATGTAATCTATAACATCTTCCAATTTGGACCAGTTTAAATTTTGGTGTTTGGTTTTGGTCAAGAGGTTAAGGCTTTAACCATTAACCCCAAAAGAAAATTTATACTGGTCCAAATTGAAAGGAGTTGCAGAGGACATTTTAAAATTTGAATTTTTTTTAGATTTTTTCAAATTTTGGTAGAAAACATTGTGTAAAAGAGAAAAATTATTTGTAATAAGCAATTTCTTCATTTAACACAATGATTTCTCAGTTGTTTTGTCCTGAGGAGCGTCCAAAAGCGTCACTGTGTCAGAATGGGTTCATTAAAGCCATTTTTCAAGCCTATCCAGATAAACTCCTATCATGTCTGTGTTGGTAATTAATTAATATCAAACATCAATTATACCCCCGCTTCAAAGAAGAGGGGAGTTATACTGGTTTACCTTTGTCCATCCTTCCATCCGTCTGCCCGTGTCCAATAGATTTTGTCACATTTTCAGACATAAGGTGGTATAATGGTATATTTTCATCAAATTTTCTCAGCAACTGTTGAAAGCATCAACTTGAAACTTGATGTGAATGTTCAGATGGTGCTTACCAAATATAGGTCTGCACAATATCACATGTTTAAAGATTCAGTTTATTTTTCGGAAATTTATTGGGATAGCGGTATATTTTTATTGTTTATTGTATTTCAGTCATAGTGTGGCGGCTTGATCATGTAACCAAGGATTCCTGGTATTTCTCACACCAGGACTACCACTACATCCTTTCTGAGCACCAGCTATCCCACTTAGGTTTACGATTATCCATCCTTTTGCAGGTGACACATATTTGCTGCAACCCGCAATTTAACCCAGGACCTCATGATTGAGTCTTAAGGGCTATCAACTGTGCTATAGCTGTGGCCTTGTCAGATGCAAAAAATAGACAGTGATATTTGTTTCATAATTTTAGGTATTGATATGAAACTTAGAATATATGTTTTGTTAAAATATCAATTTATAGCATTAAAGCCATATCTTCCCTCAAAACACACTATTAACCCTTGTCATGCTGTATAAACTACCTTACTGAATTGCTGTAAAATCAAAGGGCTGAAATCACTGATAGAACTTGTTGGTGAAAAATCAATATTTCTTTTAGAAATCAATTTCAAAAACAAATCTAGCAGAAAAAAAAATGAGCAGAAGGTGTACACCAAGATAAGACTGCACTTACATGCAGGCTGATCTTGGTCTACACCTCCTGTCAAAAACAGAATATTCCGGGTTCAGCATGACAAGGGTTAAATTAATTAAAAAAAATATACACCAGGCTTAAAAGCATAAATAAATATGAAAATTGAAATTATAAGATTAACATAATTCTACGCAGTAAGCCTACAATTCATGAAAGAAGTTACAATATTTTAAAATGTGACCCACCAAAATTTAAGGTTTGTTTACAATAAAATATGACGTCAGTGATGACGTTTTATCTTTTGCTAGTCATTCAAACCACTAGCTGGGTCATGAAGATTAATGAAATCATCCATAAAGTTCATTCATCAGCGCCTGCGCATATAACAGTCAATGCCAAAGATTAGCGAAGATTTCTGGTGAAGTGTCTGGTGCATTCGTCTCGATTTCAAAATGTAAACAAACACTAATTGAAATCGACAAGAAAAAGAACATCACTTAAAACCTGCTTTTGCATATGTGTTTGCTTTAGTGATCAAATAAGCGATAGATTATTTCAACTATTTTTCTTCCTTGGAGAGCAGATATGGCTCTAAGTAGGATAATTCTGAACTCATGTTTAGCTCTGCTATTTTTTTAGTTGTGATGCTTGGCAATAACAGTTTAGAAATCTTGAGTAAAAAGATTCATAATACTTTCAATCTCAAAAGAGCAATCTATACTATCAAGAGAGGCATCTCTAAATGCATAATATCTATTTTGATTTATTGATTAATTATTTAGGGTTTTACATCCCCTGAACAAATGAGATCACATGAAGACAGGGCCTCCATAAGGTAAAGTCTGATCAGAATATCTGCAGAAGTTGCAATCCATTATTTTTAAAGATATTTTGTGAAACTTGGTATATATGTTTACTTATTATCTGAGAAGTTCATGCCATTAATGGAGGTAACACTAAGAAATTTTGTAAAAAATATGTCTCCTTTTCAATTAGGAATATTATCAGATGAGCCTGGCACCCACACGAGGCTTTTGCTGAAATTAATAAGTAGATATACTGACAAAATCAATATTGAATATAAATCCAATAATTGATAATTGAAAGTATCAATTGCATTAATATTTGGAGTTTCAGAGAAATGTTTTTGTTATATTGTAGTGACTGGTGACCTAATCACAGCTCCTTGTGGTTTCCCCCGCTAGAACAATCAAAACATTACTTCAAAGCCATCAGCAGCTCATCCCTATTAAACTGGCAGCTTAGTGTGAGACAAATGAAGCCAGCCACATTGATATTTATCAAATGTAGGAGAGAGTGTTTGTTGAGCCTGGATTGGAAATAACAACCCAAGGATAGAGAGCACAGGGTGTTACAGAATGATCAAACGATACTATCCACTAAAAACTTTACAGGCTTATTGTTGTTTCTTAAATATTTTGTGTGTTTTTTTAACTAAAATTGTGATTTCAATAAGTGCTTCTTAACCCATTCCAACACAATGATGCTTTTAGAAGCACCCAATGAAAAACAATTTGGAAAACATTGTGGAAAATCAAGGAATTGCATGCAACAAGCAATTTCTTCATTTTTCACAATGTTTTCTACACAGAAAGTTTAAAAAATCTTAAATTTCAAAGACATCAAATTGTTGTCTGCAACTCCTTTGAATTTGGACCTGTCAAAAATTTTGATTCATCATCATATATTCACCATATGTAGCTCCTGTTAATTAAATGATTGCTTTTCCAATTGTTTTATGCTGTTTAATTGCTGTATCAACACAGCTGTGGTAATAAGATTTTAACCCTAGTCCTACTGTATATTTATCTTTTTTCCATTATATTTTAAAACTTTGACATAATTTGATCAATGTTGGGTTTAAAAATTTTCTCAACACTATGACAGCAAGCAGGTAGTGTAAGCTAAGATCAGATTCATTTGGGCAGTCTGATCTTAGTCAACACACTTGCCAAAGCCCGCATTAAAGCAGCAATATTCCAGGATCAACATGACAAGAGTTAAAATAATCTTTTTGCATTCTAGAAATTTGCAGCTTATTGGCAGCTTAACTGCAGCTTCCTCAAAACCCAGCTCCCTGTTATCATAAAACGCAGCTCTGCGCTTTTAAAACTCAGCCCTGCATTTTGATGCGCAGCTCTGCGTATAAAAAACGCAGCTACCATATATTTACGCAGCTCTGCGTTTTTCATCCATCAAGCTGGATAAAAGCTGCGTAAAAGCCGGCTAATAGCCGGCTAAAAGCCGGCGGTATTGGCACCTGCGTTAAAGCTGCGTTTACGCAGCTTATACGCAGGTTTTGGAAAAATAAAGGCAATTTTTTGTAAAGTCTGTATTTTCTGCGTTAAAGCTGCATAAAAGCTGCGTTTACGCAGCTTTAATGCAGAAAATGCGCAGCTTTTGTGATTATTTCAGATAAAATTCCATGTAAGCTGCGTTTACGCAGCTCTGGGTAAAAGCTAGCTATTACGCAGGTGCCAATACCGCCAGCTTTTAGCCGGCTAAAAGCCGGCTTTTACGCAGCGTAAAAGCCGGCTTTTAGCTGGATATTTTTCGCATGAGTCCCGGGTTCGATCAACGACGGCGGCACTCATCCTTTCTGACTATTTGTCTCTCATCCAATGGGTCGATAATCGTAGACCTATGTTGGATAGCAGCTGGAGGATAGGAAAAGATGTAATGGTAGTACTGGTGTGAGAAATACCAGAACTCCATTGTTAGGTGCTTCAGCCGCCGCGATATAACTGAAAGATTGTTGAAAGCAGCGTAAAACCCCATTTAAACAAACAAATCAAACTTTCACAGAATGATTGTACCATCATAAGATTTATTCCTTTCAAAATTTGGACCACGGGGAAAAGGGGCCCGATAAAAACTGGATTGAAAAAGTCCTCGTAAACACAATAGAGTCCATAGTTTTCAACAAATTCTCTTCAAACATTCCCAGAATGATTATTACATTAAATGGATTGTTCCTTTCAGAAGTAGGTTTGATCCATCAAGTTTCATGGGAAAAGGGGCCCTATGAGAATTTAATAAAAAAATCTTTATTAACACATCATGGCCCTAGATTTCACCTGATTGACTTCAAACTTTCACATAATGATTGTACTATCATAAGGATTGTTCCTTTCAAATTGGGTCTGATCAATTGAGAAACATAGGGAAAGGGGCCTTAGGAAAATTCAATTAAAAAAATCTTAATTAATGCTTGTAAGTCTACAAATGAGATGGGGTTATCTTTATATTCAAACAGAATAATTATACTTTTGTAAGAAGAGTTCCCTTTGGAATTGGTTCAAATCCATCAAGTAACATGGGAAAAGGGGCTATATGAAAATTCAATTAATAAAACCCTGTTAACACAATGAAGCCCACAGCTTTGATCAGATTTTGTTGAAACTTTCACAGGATGATTGGAAGGTCATAACTATCATTCTTTTCATAACAGGGTTTGAACTGTCAAGAAACACAGGAAAAGGGGCCTTATGAAAATTTCAATTATAAATCCTTGTTACCAAGTCCAGAGCTTTCATCGGGTTTTCTTCAAACATTCACAGAATAATTGTACAATAATAGTGATTGTTGATGTTTGCATTAGACCTGATCCGTCAAGTATCACAGGAAAAGGAGCATTATGAAATTTAATTTTAAAATCATTACACCACAATTAAGGCAACAGTTTTCATCAGATTCTGTTAAAACTTTCACAGAATGATTATTCCATCATGAGGATTCTTTCTTTTCAAATTAGGCATGATCTGTCTAGTATCATGGGAAAAGGGGCCTTTTGAGAATTTTATCAATAATCCTTGTAACCAAGTCCAGAGCTTTCATTTTATTTTATTAAAACCTTCACAGAATCATTGTACAATAATTTGTTTGTTTGAATGGGGTTTTACGCCGCTTTCAACAATCTCTCAATTATATCGCGGCGGCTGGAGCCTCTAACAATGGATTCCTGGTATTTCTCACACCAGTACCGCCATCACATCCCTTCCTAGCCTCCAGCTGCTATCCCACATAGGTCTACGATTATCAACCCATTGGTGGGAGACAAAAAGTCGGAAAGATGAGTGCCGCCGTCGGGGATCGAACCCTGGACCTCTAGATTGATAGTCCGAAGCGCTACCAACTGCGCTATGACGGCGGCCTTTGTACAATAATCATGATTGTTGATGCTGACATGAGACCTGATCTTTCAAGTATCACAGGAAAAGGAGCCTTATGAAAATTTGATTTTAAAAATTTTACACCAAGATTAAGTCTGCAGTCTTCATCAGATTCTGTTCAAACTTTCACAGAATGTTTGTACCATCATAAGGATTGTTTCTTTCCAAATTTGGCCTGATCTGTCTAGTATCATAGGCAAAGGGGCTGTATGAAAAATTATTACCAAATCCTCATAAACACAACAATGTCCTCAGTCTTTTTCAGAATCTCTTCAAACTTCAATAGAATGATTTACCATCATTTGGATTGTTTCTTTGTAAATTAGGTCTGATTGGTTAAGTGACACAAGAAAAGGGACCTTATAAAAATTTTATTACAAAACATCATTATTACAATAAAGTCCTCAGTCTTTATCATTTTCTTCAAACTATCATTAGGATTGTTCCTTTGTACATTGGGTCTGATTTGTTAAGTTTCACGGAAAAAGGGGCCTTATGAAAATTTTGTTACAAAAATTCTTGACACAATTCAGTCCACTGTTTTCTTTGTTTCTCTTTAACTTTTAAAGAATGATTCTACCTTCATTAGAATTGTTCCTTTTGAAATTTGGTTTGTTCTGTAAAGCATCATGAGAAATGGGGCCCTATGAAGATTTCACTATAAACTCATTAACACAATAAATTCCACAGATTACACAGATTGATTGTACCATCATTCCAAGTGTTGATTTTGACAGTGGATCTGATTATGGCAAGTGTCACAGGAAAAGGGGCCTTACAGATTATCATTCAAAACATTCTTGTGTATGTGATGAAGATCACTATCATTATCAAATTGTCTTTTAAATTTCACTGGACAATTGTCGGGTTGTAAGGAAAGTTCCTTTTGGAATGAAATTGATCCATCAGAAAACACAGGAAAAGGGGCCTTATTGATTTTCATTCAAAACAATCCTGTTTATGTGATAAAGTCCACAATTATTGTCAGATTCTGATAAAATATTCACAGAATGATTGTAGGGTCATAAGGTAACTTTCTTTTGGAAATGGAGTGGATCTGTCATGAAACATGGGAAAAGGGGCCTTGAGGATTGTTGCTTAAAATGATAAAGGGGATAAAGCCATTTTTTTTTTCTTTATGCATTCTTATTTGAGCAATTAACTTCCTTAAATATCAGATTTCTTTAACGTAAAACTTGATAACCCTCATGGGCCTCTTGTTTCTACAATATTTAGTGAAAACTTTTAAAAATCTTCTTCTCCCAAACTAAAAGGCTTAGAGCTTTGATATTTAGTATGTAGCATAATCTGGTGGACTTTTATTTGTTTTTGTGCTCTTTGGACTCAGGTGACCGATAATGCCCTATGGGCCTCTTGTTTTTTTTTGGGGGGGGCATAAAAAGCTGGATCGTGTGGGAAAGTTTTAACTGTTTTATGCAGACTATAGAATATTCAGTGGTCACAATATCTGATACGTAGGTACCTTTAGTCCTTTTCATCATTTCATAAAAAAGTTGATAAAAAGGTACAAGATCAGTTATCAAGATGATAGGCAGGAAATTACAAATGCCTTTTAAACCTTTCCTCTTCAATCCCTGGTTTTTACGTCCCTGTGATTGTATAATTGAGAAAACATTGTAGAAAAAGAAGAAATTGCTTACATCAAACAATTTTTTCACAATATTTTCTAATCCATTGATTGGTTATGAGCTCACCTGAGCACAAAGTGCTCATGGTGAGCTTTTGTGATCATTGAATTTCTGTCGTGCAGGGTCAACAATTAAAGTGTTTACACTCTAGAGGCCACAGTTTTGACCCAATCTTCATGAAACTTGGTCAGAATAATTGTTAGGTCATGAGGATGAGCCCCATTGATTATGGGAGGGTTCTATTGGAAAACACAGGAAAAGGGGCCTTAATGACAATTTCTTTGTTTACTTCTAGATGCCACAAATATGGCTCAATCTTCATGAAACTTGGTCAGAATAATTGTTAGGTCATAAGGATTAACCCTATTGATTATGGAAAGGTTCTATTGTAAAACACAGGAAAAGGGGCCTTTATGACAATTTCTTTGTTAATGCTCTAGAGGTCATCATTATGGCTCAATCTTCATGTAACTTGGGCAGGGTACTTGTTAGGTCATAAAGATGAACCTTATAGATTTTGGGAAGGTTCTATAGGAAAACACAGGAAAAGGGGCCATAATGATATTTTCTTTGTTTACAATATAGAAATAACAGATTTGCCTCAATCTTCATGAAACTGATTATAGTTATTTGTCTCTAGTTGCATGTTTTAACAGCAGACAGTTCAGGTGAGCGATGTAGGACCATCATGGTCCTCTTGTTTTTCAAATTAAATCCACTTTATATTCTCGTCTGCAAAAACCTTTGAATTTGGATAGGTCTAAAGTTTTACAAAATAGAAAAGGGTTAACTTTCTAAAAAAAACCTTTGTTTTATGTAAAAGTATATTTATGTTGCATTCCTAAAAGCAAAGTTAATTGTAATTACTGAAATTTCATTTCTTTTAATATAGAGCCCAAAGTGATACCCAAAGATTTTCGTTTAGACCCAACTAAGAAGATGGAGCCCCATAAAGCCCATTTTATTTGGGAAGCTGTTGACACATCAGAAGATAAAATACTGGGTGAATTTAAAGGTTATAGGGTATGTACACCAGTATGTCACATTCTTTCAAGGAACAGAATAGAATCATAAATTGATTTATTCAGAAGTTCTTTTGAAATATATGTTTAGTTAGGTCTAAAATAAGAATAAATGTCATAATTTGTGGCCATTTAATTGAATTTGCAAGAATATTACTTCTTTGAAGCTCACAATTTAAGGTCACAATTTATTACAAAGACTGTGATTTTGTCCATTCTTATCACAACCAGTTTTCAATAAATTTAGTTTTCAATAAATCATCAGTTTTCAATAAATCTTGATGGATTTTTTCACTAAATTGTATCCTATACACAATTATGCTTGGTCCTAAAGTCTCTAAAGATGTTTGACAAAGTGGCAAAGTATCACTTTCCTGTTATATCAGTATGAAGGATGAAAGGTTGACTCAGAAGGCAAGGCAACCAGGTGGCTAAGATTGCATTTTTAAGAACTCCCTGTTGAGGTGCACCAGACAAACCAGAACAACATATACATGTTTCAAATGTTTATTTTAGTTACGATACTGGAAGTCCAGTGAAGGTCGTCATAAGTTGAAAGAAGTTGATATTACAGTCGATGAGACAGATCATGACAAAATGGACATCCGGGCTTCGATCAATAACCTTCCTGCATACACGGCCCTACGAGCACAAGTCTCCGTCATCAACAGACATTTTACAGGGCCACCAAGTCAGATAATAGACTTCTTCACCCCTGAGGGAGGTAAGTCAGAGATACTTTTAGATCAGAGATAATTGGCATTCAAGTCAATGTGATGACGATGACAAGTCATGTCTTTAATTGACGGTTAGCTGCTGTCAATTAAACAATTGATCAACCAATGTGATTATTTAGACCAGATGTGAACTTCAAACCCTGACACTTATGGTAAGCATTTTTGTTAGATTGGGAACTTAAATGTTTGAAAAAGCTTTGGTGACTAACACCAACTAAGAATTTGCATTTTTATGCATTATTGCCGCTTACTGGTCTGTCTGTCCATCCTTCAGAGTAATGTCATGGGTTGGATTCCCAGCAACACAAATCCTTTTAAACATTTGTCTCTCACAGATAGGTGGATAATCTTAAACCTAAGTTGGATAGCAGTTTGGGGCTAGGAAAGGATGTAGTAGTAGTACTGATGTGAGGAATCCATAACATCAAGGGACATAACTCTTAAAGCATATTTGTAACAAATTTGGTCCATGGCTATGATTTTTTTGCACTAAATGACAAGGAATTATAAAGGCATCTGTTTACAGTGCTCTTTTGTTGAAACCTACTTCTTATTCTTGTTTGACCTGTCATAACATGTTTAATACTTAAGGACTAGGATAACAGATAAACTTCCACTGGACAATATGAAGACCTATACTCAATTGCCTGGGAAATTTAGTTTTTAAATTCTATTTTGTTAAGATTATGCCTTTATTAGTTTTAATCACAACATACTGATATAAGTAAAACTAGAATTACTATTACTCTTGACTAGATGGGTTCACCAAGACTGTATAGGTGTGACTTGTTGAAATAGAATTCAAGAGCTGGGAACTCTAACTATTGTCTTGACAAATAAACAGTGCAACAGTTTATGAATGGATTGATCAATTGATTGATTGTTTGTTTGAGTTAATACCAGATTCAGTAGCATTCAGTCATATTGCAGCAGCAATGGCTCCCTGGCATTTCCCTTACAAGTGTAACATTAGATCGGAGCTGCTGGCTACTTATTCTGCCCTGACCTGCTTCTACAATTTATTAATTGATGAAAGACGAATGGTGAGTGTTTCAATGACTTTGGTGAAATGTTTGAGAGAAAGTGTGCCAAGCTTGGGTACAAACACACAACCCCAGGATTGAAAACAGTCAGCAATTGATAAATGAGCTGTAGAATGAAAGCAGTTTGATTAACCAATTACCACACATCAAAATTTTTGACTTGTCCAAATTCAAAGAAGTTGCCAATGATAATTTTTAAATGTTGAAATTTCAAGATTCTTTGTCTCTTGGGGCAGAAAACATAACGAAACTAAACTCAGATAGAGATAATAAAGAAATAAGCAATTATTTCATTTTCCATAATGTTTTCCAAATCCTTTTTTTTTATTTTGTTCCTTTTGTTTGGAGTGATACACAAAAATCCCATGCATTTTTGATGATGAACTGAGATAGAGAAGATAAAGAAATAAGCAATTACTTCAGTTTCCACAAAATTACCAAATCTTTTTTTTTTTTTTTTTTTTGAGGGGCGTAAAAAGCATGATTGTGTGGGAATGGGTTAAGCCTTAGCTAAAAGTACACAGTAACGGTGTCATGGTCTGGTATTATAACACACTAGACTCTAGTGTTGGAGTCCCCAGTTTCAAACTCTAAATGGCTTCTCAAAGCATATGGATAAGACTTAAAACTCAAGCCCCATCTCTGTATGACCTAGTTGTATAGTTGAATATAAAACCTCATACAATCATTCATCTGTTTTTAAAAAAGTGAGGCAATTATGATTTTTATTCAAATTTTAGGGAAGTGTTAGATATTAGGGAACAGAAAGCATATTGTTTTAAACAAAAGTGATCTTTTAACATTTAAATTTTGACATCCTCTTTTGTTTTACATGGAATATTTCAACAGCAATAGTAATTTGTTTCCTCGTAAATTTGGTTCTTTTTGGAGTGTTACACGAAAATCCCATGCATTTTTGATGATGAACTAAACTGGAAATTTGTTTGGTTGTCCTTTGAGAGTCAAACCCTATGATTACAGCAGATTTATTTTAAAGGCACATTCATTTACAGTGTGATATCTTTACCCATACAGACATATTTTACCAGCATTAGAAAAGAGAGAAACATGGTCTGGTTATTGATAACTTGGGTTGGTAGCTTTATTCATTAATTTGAAAAGAAGAGGGTCAGTCCACCCTAATGAGAAAAATGTTAGCAATTTAGACTTTCCTGCAAATATGGTTTCAAATTTTGTGATTAAGTTTTCTCCATTTATTTGTTTGTAGTAAAGAGTAGAAATGCTGTGATTATGTGAAACCAGGGCAAGAGAACTAGGAAATGGTAATAAAAATCAGGAGGAAAAAACGAAATGGGCAATAAAATGGTGCATCATCTCCCGCTAGGCTTGCTCTTTTCACACACTCAATTTTTACTGAAATTTGGTTATAGGATTAATGTAAATGTGTGAAATGAAATTATTTGGTTTGTTGACAAAAAAAAGTAAACCATGTTGTATTCACGTATATATATGAAACATTAACTGACAGATCTCTAGTCACACCCACTTACCTCCGACAGGAAGTTCATCTTCTATATGAAATGGCGTTTTTTGCAACATTTATGGTTAGTAGCATGTAACATAAAAAAGTAAAATGATCAGTTGGCAACTTGAATATTAACCCTTGTCATGCTGAACCCGGAATATTCAGGTTTTAGCAGGAGGTATAGACAAAGATCAGACTGCACTTATGTGCAGGCTGATCTTAGTCTACACCTCCTGCTTGTACTTTTCCTGCCTGAGTTGTTGATGAAGTTGATTTCTAAAAGAAATATTGATTTCTGAACAACAAGTTCTATCAGTGCTTTCAGCCCTTTGATTTGCCAGCATTTCAGTAAGGTAATTTATACAGCATGACAAGGGTTAAAGTCACCTAACAAACAAATATACTTCAATAAATGTTGGCCAATGTTGGAGTTCAAAGTTTACTTCTGGTCTAAATGATGATTTGATTGGTTGGTTGATTACTTGAGTGATAGCGGAAGTTCGTCTATTACTTTATACTTTGGTCTGGTTCTGATTAATACTGCTCAATATTGCTGATTGCTGATATGTTATAGATTATGATAAAATGTGTTTTTATCTTTTGTGATACTTGATTGTCCTTTGTCCATCTTATGGTATGTGGTATCCATCGTCTATTATGTATAGTTTAATACTCTACGGGTCACAATTTGACCAAATCTTTCTCAAACTTACTGTAAATTTTAGTACTGTCATAAGGAATCTGATGACATTCGGTCACGTATCACAGGAAAATGGACCTAGATGACATTTACCTTGTTACCTCTCCACCGGCGACAATTTTGCTCAACAATTATCTTATTTGCTGAATATGTTTGGTATGTCATAAGGATGGTCTCTATCGGATATGATGTCATTCTCTCCTATATCACAGGAAAATGGGCCTTATGGAATATTTCCTTGATACTGCTATAGAGGTCACAATGTTTACTGTAACAAAATTTTTCTCAAACTTGCTGTAAATGTTGGTCTAATCATGAAGAAGATTCCTTTTGAATATTATGACTTTCTATGACATATCATTGGAAAATTGTTTTTACTGACATTTTTTTTGTTACTGCCCTACTGGTCACAATTTGGGTTTTATCTCAAACTTGCTGCAATTATATGCATGATCATAGGTAAATCTCTTTTTGGATGTGATGACATTCTGGAAAGTATAACTGGAAATAGGATGTTAATGACAATTTCCAAGTATCTGCTCCAGCTGTCAAATTTTCTGTCTTCATGAAGTTGCTGAAAATGTTTGTATCATCAAAGAAGATCCCTATCCAATGTGGTAATATTTCAAATTGCTCATTTGTTCACATTTTTTTGCCTCTATATGGTTTAAACTTGTTGACAGTATTTGTTTGGCCATTATAACGACCCTCTAATCCATAATATTTATACAGTAAAATGAGTTGATAAATGGGCCCCTACCGATATACGGAGTTCTCCCGAAAATTGCCCTTTAATTATCTCCCTTGATTCTACTGGGTAGTTCCGGTTTAAATTTCAACAAAGGGTATATAAGGGCTGAGACTAAAAGCGTCTGTTTTGGAGAGAATTAATTATTTTTTCGGTATTTCACATATAAGAATATTGAGTACTTTTGTAATACTTATAGATTATGAAAATGTTTTGGTAGTTTTTATTTACGTTGACACGTTATATTCGTCTTCCTGACCGAGTTTCATCCAGTTTTCATATTCTACTTCTCATTTTCGAAACAAAATTAGCAAAAGTGTCCTTCATGGTGAATTGTTCCTTTTATTTCCTTGGCTTGAGAATATCTATTGAAACGTGCAAACAGACAAAACAACAACGGGGGAAACAAAAGTATTGCGATAAAAGGAGTATTTTTACAAGGAATTTCTCCAAATCTGAGCGATCCGTTAATTTTTATACCAATGGATTTTAATATTTCGTCTGTATCCTATTTCGTTCTGAGATTTTTTTATCTACAAAGGTTTAAATGGTAAGTTAATCTTAAGAATCATCTATGTCCGTCCATAAACTCCTGCTTTAATCCAAGTAACTTACACGTTTTTAATCGGTATCTTTGATTACGCAATAGTCCACGGGTGGTATCCGGATATATCTCATAACGATCGGCTATTTGCTTTGATTTTCACACGATTGCCCAGATGTTTTTCTTTTGACTAATTAACAAGGGAGTCGATTGACTTATATTATTTGGAATTTATCTAGTTCTAAAGATTGGTTAATGTTTCATCTTTCTGTCCATATATTATATGCAAAATGATGTGGTTCGGTCCCTTAGTAAAAGTACACTATCATAGGTTAAATGCCGCTATTTTGCGTAGAATCAGATATTTTTCAGAATTTGATACAGAGGAATGTTGAGTACTCTTATAATACTCTTAGAATATGGAATTGATGTGGTAGTTTATATTAACGTTGACACGTTTTAATCTTTTTTCTCTCCCGACCCAGGAACCAATTTCATTCTCGTCCACTTTTCATATTTTACTTCTCATTTTCGAAAAAAAAAATAGCAAAGGCGTCCTTTGTAGGAAATTATTGCGTTTACTTCTTTAACTTGAAAATACTTATTAAGACAAGGAAATCACACAACAACAACAACCAAGAATAACAATATTGCGATAAGGAGTATTTTTACGCCGATCTTCTCCACATCTGTAAGATCCATTATTTTCGGTACACATGGCTATTAAAATTACGTTCGTATCCTCTTTCGTTCTGAGATTATTTTCTGTAAAGGGTTAAATGGTAAATCAAATTTAAAAATTAACGATGTCCTCTCATAAAATACATTTTAAATGTACATTTTAAATAGGATTATAAATACAAGAGGTAAAGGAAATCTATTCTAAAACGTTTCTCATTTTGAAAAAAAATGGAAAAAAAAGTAAGAAAAATCTGAAAAAAAAAATGTTTAAGATCACTTTTTTACAACAAAAAGATTTAAATATTTAGTATATATACATTGTATCATATATGTCATTGCATGATATATCTCAATATAGTAATAAGAATTTGGTATCAACTAAATGGATTAAAACGCTCAAAAAGATTGTCTTAGTTTGATCTTTGTAACACTTCTTACGGTCATCTCTTTTATATTTCCACGCAGGGTAGAAATACTGTGAAAAGGGAAAAAAATGCAACAAGCATATTTTCTTTTTCTACAATGCATTCTCAATTTGAAAGCCACAGGGACGTATAAACCAAGGTTAACCAGAATAAATTTTATATGAAAAACATAAATTTGTGCACACATCTAATATCAGATGCTAAAGCTTGTGCAGGTTGATTGAATTAAATTGGTTTACCCATTCCCACACAATGACGCTTTTAGGCGCCCATTGAGAAAAATAATTGGGAAAACATTGTACAAATTGACAAAATTGCTTGTAACAAGCAATTTCTTCATTTTGCCGAATGTTTTCTGCTCAGAAAGATGAAAATATCTACAAATTCATAAACTTAAAGTTGTCATGTGCAACTCCTTTAAATTTGGCATGGTCTAATATTTTGCCCTCCTGTTATCGGTTAAACACCACTTTCAACATTAAATCAGTTACTAAGCATAACTGACATTTCATCTGAGCCACCAGCTGCTCACCCTTCTTAGACCTTATCATTTGCCGATTGGTAAGAAATTAATGATATATCTTACTTGCCATTGGTAAGAAACGAATTATATATCTTGGGAGAACCTACAGAGGCAACAATCATTTCCACAAGCCTCCAGACACTTTACAAAGCTTGCTGAGGATCATGCAGTGAAATTTTGATTAAATATATTTCATATTCATCAATGAAAAGGGTTTTTGGTAAATTCCCATGGTCATGAAAATAAAACGTAAGGAGAGCTTCTTTGTAACAGTTCCCGTTTGTAAAATGACAGATATCTTATAAATTCAAAGCCCCACTTGACATGTGAAACCATTTTCTAAAAAAGGAAATAACGGAATGTACTTTCGTGAGTATCATTTTATTTATTTCGATCAAAAAAGCTCTTTTTATGGTAAATAATACGTATATCCGGAATTAGGGTATATCCGAAAATACACTTTCATACCGGCTCATTTACGATTATAAACACGTAAAACGTCACTTAGCTTTAAATATTAAGCTCAGCTGTTAAAATAAAGTAGTCTCTAGATCATATAGGGTTTCAACATTGATGACACATAGTGAGAGCTGGCAACAACGTGTGAATGTTTTCGATACCGATATCATCGATTTTTTCACCGGAACTACCCAAAGATTTAAGGGAGGTCACTCTAATACTAAAACTAAGCGGAGTAACTCTGGATATCGGTAGGGGCCCATTGGCATGAACATTGGAAATTAGGTAAGTGACTATGGCCCTCTTGTTCATAAATATACCTTAGAGGATTTTGTCTGACTTCATAAATTTGGTAGTTATAAACCTTGAAATGAATTGTTCAATGACATAGTTATAATAATGACATACAGTCGAATACCTATACCTCGAAGTTCAGGGGACTTACAGGAAAACTTCGACGTAGAGATAGTTCGACGTGTAGATAATCGAATATTTTCCATGTACGACCAAAATGTTGGCGAAATAACGTAACTGAATAAGGCCACAAATGATTTGTACTAGTATGATTATCTAATCGAACGAAAGATATAACAACGATATATTTATCGTAATTTCTTATATTTATCGTAATTTCTTATATTAATATTACGATAATATTGTAACTTGTAGCTTAAGTTTTGTTAAGACTTCGCTTTTTGTTGTTTGTTTGTTTTCTTCTATTTTTGCTTATTCTTCGTGTCGATTGCAAAGTTTGACTACACGTATTTTCTCTTTCCTGTCGAAAAACACAAGTATCCATCTTGATTGGTTACCGGGTTCTTCCTTTAGTGCGTCCCGTCGGTCGAAGTTGCTGGCCATCTCCTTGATCGACCAGGTACGGTGCCAAACAAGTCCTGCGTGGTATGGGTGTAAGATGCCTCTTTATTCATTGTAAAATTAGTCTGTAACATTGTCTCCACTTTATGCAATCATTCAAATTATCAGATGGTAGACAAACAAAATCAAGTTAGCAATCGATATCCGATACTGTAACGCACCTATCTCTTAACTGCGTTGACACGTCGAAATGTGTGAAAAACTTAGTTGATTGCAAAATTAAAGTTCGTCTTAAAGAGGTGTGAATATGTGCAATCAATGGTGATGGGACTTTGCAATTGATTCGCCGTAGGGGTAGTTTACGAGATAAAGAGAACGACGTATGGAGGTTCAAATACATAGAACTAAAGAGTAATAAGATCGGGACTTTAGAATAACTTCGACGTAGAGAGAACTTCGGCTAAGGGACGTTCGAGGTAAAGGTATTCGACTGTAGTTATAAACCTTTTAACCCTTTCCTGTTTTTCAAAATTTTAGACCCGTCCAATTTGAAAGAAGTTGCAGTCGACAAATAAAAGTGAGTGCAATGTGCAAAGTAATCAACCTACAGGGTAGAAAAAATTGAGAGAAAAGAAGAAATTGCTTGTTACAAGCAATTTCTTCTTTTCCTACAATGTTTTTTCAAGCATAAAATCACAGGGACGTAAAAACCAGGGATTGACCGGGAAAGGGTTAATGATGTAGTTATAAACCTTGAAATCAATTGTTTAATGACGTATAGCTGTAAAGACGCATGGGTATCATCTTACACAAAGTGGTACCAAACTCATATGATAGTAACAGTACAATACAAGAAAGTATATTTAGTATAAACATTTGTAAAATTCAGTAAAATTTCAAGTAAACTTGATGCAACAACCCTTAATATCAAATAACTCATATTTCAACAAGATGCAAGCAGTTGAAAAATAGAAATAAACAACATTTGCATGACACTAACATTACATTTTGCTATCCTGAAATTTTCAGACATTTTCTTCCAAATATATCTCAGATAGATATGTTTTTCCGGAGCCAGTAAGACAATAACAAATATAGATTAGTCTAGCGACTGTTTGTTTTCAAGTTATTTACTGGGAACATCATTTTGAACGAATGACAATTTGTTCTGTAAGACAGTTTACTGATGAGTGATCGATACTTCCCATATAACAGGACAATTTAGCGTTACATGATGTACTGTGTCAAAACTTGGTGTGAAATCTTCAAATTTATAGACTATTCATTGATTCATTTTGAAGAAATAGAAAGTATTTTTCTCAGTTTATATGCATTTGTTTTCTCAAAATTTTGTACAAAACTTCTGAGATATGAATCCTGGACCTTGCTTCAAAATGACAGATAAAAACTACTGGCAACTCAATAATATTTCAATTTTTTAGCTCTACCGGCTGAAAGCCAGCAAGCTATTATCATATCATTACGTCAGTTCAGGTGTACATCAATAACTTACTTTACAAATGTTCTCCTCAAAAGTACCACACATACTTCAACCAAATATTACAAAATATTCCTTGTTTTATCCGTCATCAGATTTGTTCAACATATTTTGATCAGAAAAAAAACATGGCTTTGAAAATCTTACACAAACCAGTGGAGTGATTTCATTTCACAGAAGTTATTCTTGAGTGATTTTTTAGGTCACCTGACCGAATGGTCATGGTGACCTATTGCGATCATCGTTTGTCCGTCGTCGTGCGTCGTCCGTCGTGCGTTGTCCGTCGTCCGTTAACTTTTATACATTTTCATCTTCTTCTCAAGAACTACTGGGCGGATTTCAACCAAACTTGGTAGAAAGCATCATTGGGGGATGCCAATTCAAGTTTGTGAAAATAGGGGTTCTGGGGGTCAAAGGGGCCCAAATAGGGGCCAAAAAGGGGTAATTTATGGTACTTCTTTAAAAATCTTCTTCTAATAAACCGTTAATGCCAGAGCTTAAATATTTTTTGTGCATGACAACTAGGACAGGTATATTATAAATTGTGAAATTCATGCCCCTGGGGTCACGTATGGGGCCACACCCAGAGGTCAAAGTTCATCATGTTAAAAAATTCACATTTTCATCTTCTTCTGATGAAGTACAAAGCCAATTTCAAACAAGCTTGTTGAAAAGCATCATTTGGTAATGGTTATTTGGATTTGTGAAAATAAAAAGGCTGGAGGGGGTCAGGGGGCCCTAAAATGGGGACCAAAAGGGGGTAATTTTTGGTAACTTTTAAATATTTCATCTTCTTCTCAAGAACTACTGGGCGGATTTCAACCAAACTTGGTAGAAAGCATCATTGGGGGATGCCAATTCAAGTTTGTGAAAATAGGGGTTCTGGGGGTCAAAGGGGCCCAAATAGGGGCCAAAAAGGGGTAATTTTTGGTACTTCTTTAAAAATCTTCTTCTAATAAACCGTTAATGCCAGAGCTTAAATATTATGTGTGCATGACGACTAGGACAGGTATATTATAAATTGTGAAATTCATGCCCCTGGGGTCATGTATGGGGCCACACCCAGAGGTCAAAGTTCATCATGTTAAAAATTCACATTTTCATCTTCTTCTGATGAAGTACAAAGCCAATTTCAAACTAACTTGGTGAAAAGCATCATTTGGTAATGGTTATTTGGATTTGTGAAAATAAAAAGGCTAGGGGGTCAGGGGGCCCTAAAATGGGGACCAAAAGGGGGTAATTTTTGGTAACTTTTAAATATTTCATCTTCTTCTCAAGAACTACTGGGCGGATTTCAACCAAACTTGGTAGAAAGCATCATTGGGGGATGCCAATTCAAGTTTGTGAAAATAGGGGTTCTGGGGGTCAAAGGGGCCCAAATAGGGGGCAAAAAGGGGTAATTTTTGGTACTTTTTTAAAAAATCTTCTTCTAATAAACCGTTAATGCCAGAGCTTAAATATTTTTTGTGCATGACAACTAGGACAGGTATATTATAAATTGTGAAATTCATGCCCCTGGGGTCATGTATGGGGCCACACCCAGAGGTCAAAGTTCATCATGTTAAAAAATTCACATTTTCACCTTCTTCTGATGAAGTACTAAGCCAATTTCAAACTAACTTGGTGAAAAGCATCATTGGGTACTGATCATACAGATTTGTGAAAATTAAAAGGCTGGAGGTCAGGGGTGCCTAAAATGGGGACCAAAAGGGGGTCATTTTTGGTAACTTTTAAACATTTTCATCTTCTTCTCAAAAACTACTGAGGGGATTTCAACCAAACCTTTTTCTAATTCTTTCAAACAAAATCACTTGTCTTGGTGCTCTTTTACTCAGGTGACCGTTAAGGCCCACTGGGCCTCTTGTTTTATAGTTCAAGAAGAAGTTTTAAATGACATCTTCTATTTCAACTAATTTTGTTAGAAATGTCCCTTATTTGGTTCTCTTTCACAATAGCTAAAATTCTAGAAATTTGTTGGAAACTCTGGTTTCCTTGGCAACAATAGTTTAAAAAAAAATATGCTCCTAGCCTAGTTGGCCTTGAACTTTGATATTTTGCATCGAGTTCATTGACTTCTTTCATATTTCTAAAATTATTACTAGTGGATCCAGAGGGAAGGAAAAAGTGTCCTCCTCTTAACATAAAACTCCTGGGGCCTTGAAATTTGTCTTTAAGAACCTGTGTATGGAATTCTATGAACATTGTTAAAATCTAGACTTTTTGATTTCCAGGTATAGAGTCTATAATCGTAACCCTAACATTAAATTTGACTGTAGAAAGAAAAGAGCCTTTATCTCAAATGAGCATACATGGGCCAACAGCCCTCTTGTTCAACACAGCATCATGCAAAAAGGAGACATTCAAACATCAGAATACTAAATTTTGTTTATTTCCAGTGCCAGGATCTGTTCGAGAGTTACATATAGATGCCCATGGTGCTGAGTATGCTTTGTTAAAATGGTTACCTCCTGAAGAACCTAATGGTAAACTACTGGGCTATGATATAGGCTATCAAAAAAGTAAGTTTGTGTTACAGATGTAGTGTTTAGATGGTAATAACATATTACTTTACTTGGCTATCACATGGCTTTGGTTATCAAAAAATAAGTTTGTTTAACATATTTTTGATGAAATGATAACCTCAAGGGTAGTACTTGCATGTATCGAAAAGTAATTTTGTGTAATACGATGTTGAGATAGTAACTTCATTGTGTTTGGCTATGACATAGCTTAGGTTATAACGTATGGGCTGTTAAGTGGGTAACTTAATGGTAAATTACTTGGCAATGACTTAGCTAGATATTTAACCCTTTCCTGGTTAATCCCTGGATTTTACGTCCATGAGTTTTTATACTCGAGAAAATATTGTGGGAAAATAAGAAATTGCTTGTAACAAGCAATTTCTTCTTATCCCACAATATTCTCTACCCTGTAGGCTGGTTACAAATTGCACTCACTTTTAATTGTGGTCTGCAACTTCTTTGAAATTGGAGAAATCTAGAATTTTGAAAAACAGGAAAGGGTTAAAAGAAAGTTTGTTTAACATGTGTTGTTGAGATGGTAACTTCATAGAAAGCTGTAAGGTTATGACTTAGCTTGGGTTATAGGAAAAAATATGTATGTGTATCAATATGTGTTGAATAGGTTTTAACCATATAAAAATCATTTGTGACATTTACATTGTGAAAAAATAGGGTTAACTACATGCAATATGATATACTGGCTTTTGAAAATAAAGACTTTCTTCTTTAAAGAAAATTAAGTGTTCATGAAATAAGTCATTTTTTAACCCTTTCCAATTCAATCCCTGGATTTTACGTCAGTGTGATTTTACACTTGAGAAAACATTGCGGGAAAAGAAGAAATTGCTTGTAACAAGCAATTTCTTCTTTTTCCACAATATTTTTTACCCTGTAGATTAGTTAATTTTCAAAATACACTCCCCTTTAGTTGTCCTCTGCAATTTCTTTCAAATCGGACAAGTCAAAAATTTTGAAAAACAGGAAAGGGTTAGATAATTATCTAAAAAGGAATCTAAAAGCATACACCAAGGCTGTGCAACAAAAAATTTCAAACATGATTATGCTGTAAACATACACAACAAATACTGACTAGGTTAGGTAATTGAGGCAACAAAATTTATGGTGCTACAAAGGTACTAAGAGTTCAAGAAATGTTTACATCTTTGTGCCCTTTTATTGCATTTTCAGGAGATTAACCCAAACATGGAAGGAGAAAATTTTGAATTATACTATAGAAATAGAGAGAAATTATTTTTTAATTAGACCTTAAATAAATGCCAGAACGTTATGACAAATTGTATAAGAAAATTGAATTTTATGACTTTTAACCCCAATTTTCTTCTAAATGATACTAAAAGTAAGCTAGAATTTAATGGCACATTGTCAAAGAAACATAAGGTTTACAGTTTTCAGCCAAAAACTCCCTCAAAATTATTATTTATGACCCAATTTTGGATTTTTTGTCAGTTTTCCGTTTCTAAGAATCAGAACCCTAGGGAGACCTGAGAGATGATATGAGACTTTATCATACTGAGATTAGATGCACAAGATTTGAATTATTATTGCTGGAATCTCATAAATTATATCTCTAGGTTGGTGACATGCCTATGCTCTCTTAGGGTCCTATGTTAAAATGACATGCCTTATGATAAGCTCTCCAAATTTAGCTTATTCCTGCATGAAAAGACATTGCAAACAGATTTGATTGAATGTGAACATTTTATTGTATTTGCAAATGAAGTTTGTACTAGGTATTTATTAACCAACAGCCAAGTCTGCACCACCATTATGAGCTTTCACCTATTACCAGTCGACAAAATTATTGACCAATTCAAATAAAAAGGAGTTGAAGATGACAATTATTAGATCTAATTGTAATTCCAAAATCAGGTCAATAGTCATTGTATTACTACATATTACTATTACCATTCCCTCACAAAATTTTTTAGACTGGTCAAAATTGAAAGAAGTTGCAGGCCACAATCTAAAGTTCATGGAATTTTAAATTCTTTTGTCTTTTTGGATAGAAAACATTGTGGAAAATGAAGAAATTACTTGATACAAGCAATTTCTTCATTTTCCACAATTTTTTCAAGTCTTTTCATGGGGGCATAAAAAGGAAGGCTAGTGTGGGAATGGGTTAATAATGAGACAAGTTTGTACTTAGTTTATCATATATAGTACAATTACATACAAGTATGACAATTATAGTAAAAAAGGGAATTCTGCCACAATTGGTTGTATGTTATTTCATCATTTCTTAATACAGTATGATTACCTACATAATAACACAACTAATGTAGAATATCTTACTTCTTAATCCATTACCAATCAGCTCTTTAATGTATACTTATTATATTTACATAAACATTGATGGAAAAGAAGATTAGAATAGCCCGAAGTGCTCATGGTTAGGTATTTTGATCGTCCTCTGTCCTTCATGCGTCGTCCGTCCTTTAAAATTGATAAAAGAATTGAAATCCGTTAAAATCTCTGGATGCTATGGCAACAAAACTGAAATTTTTATGAAAATTTATAAATAAAATTATCTCTTCCTGACTCAGAATGTGTAGAGTCTTGATATTTGGCATGAAGCATCAGTACAGTGACCTCATTCAGAATTCCTTAAATTATCACTGTCAGGTACCCAGGGTGGAGCCCAAAAGGGGGGGTAGGGCTTATAGAGAAATATAGAAGGAATTTTAAAACAACATCTCCTCCCAAACCGCTGGGTGGATTTCAACCAAGTTTGGTATGAATGTTTCTTCGGTGATATCATATGAAAATTGCTGAAAGAATTGAAATCCATTAAAATCTCTGGTTGCCATGGCAACAAAACTAAAATTTTAATACAAACTTTCAAAATTATCTCTTCCTAACACAGAGTCTTGATATTTTGCATGAGGCATCAAATTGAAAATTTTTAGAGCCACAGGGTGATTAGGCTTAAATAGAAATAAAGAAGGCAACCCTTTCAAGACTATTTGGCAAATTTAAACCAAATTGGGCAGAAATACGCTAGTTTGCTCCATTTTAATGATTACTGAAATATTTGAAATCTGTTGAAAGCATTGGTTGGTATGGTAACGTAAGTTGATCTTAGTTTAATGTTAAGGGAGGTCTTCTCTTGACCCAGTTTGTATTAGGCCTTGAAGAAAAAAAGAGCCTTATCTCTGGTGAGCGCCAGGGCCACTGGCCCTCTTGTCTCATAATGTTTTCTGTCCTATGTGACAATTATTTTCCAATTTTGTTGATAGCTCAATTGAGCTATTGTGATTACCTTTTGTCAAGCATCCTGAAGTCCGTCAACAATTGCTTTAAACAACATCTCTCAAACCACTGGGCAAATTTGAACCAAATTTGGAAGAAATGTTCCTTAGGTGGTCCCCTTTAAAAAAAGCTAAAAGGATTGAAATCTGTTGAAATTTCTGTTTGCCATAATCTTTAACCCATTACCAGTTGGCAAAATTTCAGACTGGCCCAAATTGAAAGAAGTTGCACACGACAATTTGAAGATTATCAAATTTTGGATTTCTCAACTTTCAGGGCAGAAAACTTTGTGGAAAATTAAGAAATTGCTTGTAACAAGCAATTTCTTCATTTTCCACAATGTTTTCCATAGCTCTTTTTCTTGGGGGTGTCTAAGAGTGTCACTGAGTGGGAATGGGTCAAAATCTTCTCCTTCTGACCTAGAAGGTGTTGAGCCTTTATATTATGCATTAAGCATTCGTACATTGACCTCTTTCAAAAAAGCTGAATTCATGATCCTCAGGTCACAAGGGGCGGAGCCCAAGGGAGGTTAGGTTTATAAAGAAATGGAGAACAATTTGAAACAACATCTCCTCCCAAACCTCTCGGCCAATTAGGACCACATTTGGCAGAAATGTTCCTTAGGTGGTCCCCTTCAAAATTAGCTAAATGAATTGAAATCCGTTAAAACTCTTGTTGCCATGGCAACAAAAAAAAATTTAAAATGATCTTTAAAAATCTTTTCCTCTTGAACCAGCAAGCGAAGAGCCTGGATATTTTGCATGAAGCATCTGTATATTGACTTCTTTCAAAATAGCTAAAATCATGATCCTCAGATCCCCAGGGGCAGACCACCAGGGGGTAGGGTTATATAGAAATAAAGTACAATTTTCAAATGACTTCTCCTCCCAAACCACTGGGCCAATGTGAACCAAATTCGGCAGAAATATTCCTTAGGTGGTCCCCTCTAATAGCTAAAAGAATTATAATCATTAAAAACTCTGGTTGCCATGGCACAAAAGTGAAATTTTAAATTTTCTTTAAAAATCTTCAGGACCAAAGGATGGAGCCTGGGGGGTATATATTTAGCATCAGTCACTGACTTCTTTCTTATTTCTGAACTTATAACCTATGGATCCAGAGGGAGGAAAAAGTAAACTCATTTCAAATTTACTCTAAAGCCTTTGAATTTGTAATTTAGACTTTTGGATAACCAGGTACATAGACTATATACATATAAAGTATGGCCCGCTTGTATCATAATCTGAACCTTAACATGGAGTTAGACTGTTGAAAGAAAAAGAGCCTTTATCTCAGGTGAACGCCCCAGGTCAATTGCCCTCTTGTTAGCTAACCTGAGCACATAGTGCTCAAGTAAGCTTTTGTCATCACCTTTATCTTGCGTCTGTGCGTCATGCGTTGAGTTGAGCAACAATTTATAAACAAACATCTCCTCCTACACCACTCGGCCAATTCGAGCCAAAATTGGCAGAAATGTTCCTTAGGTGGTCCCTTTTGAAATTAGCTAAAAGAATTGAAATCCATTAAAAACTCTAGTTGCCATGGCAACAAAAGTGAAATTTTAAAATAATCTTTAAAAATCTTCTCCTCCTGACCCAGAAGCTGTAGGGCATTAATATTTTGCATGAACATCAGTACACTCACCTCTGTCAGAATAGCTAAAATCATGATCCTAGGAGCCCCAGGGGGTGAGGTTTAATCAGAAATTGAGAAATGACATCTCCTCTCAAACCATTTGGCCAAATTGAACCAAATTTGGCAGAAATTTTCCTGAGGTGGCCCTGTATTAAAATAGCTAAAAGAATTGAAATTTGTTGAAATCTATGGTAGCCAATGGCAACAAAAGTGTAATTTTAAAGAAATCTTTAAAAATCTTCTCCTCCTGACCCAGAAGATGTAGAGCATTGATATTTTGCATGAAACATCAGTATTTTGGCCTCTTTCAAAATAGCTAAAATTATGACGCTGTGGTCCCCAAGGGCAGAGCCTCAGGCAGATGGGGTTCATCTAGAAACAAAGAACGATTTTTAAACAACATCCACTTCCAAATCATTGGGCAAAATTTAACCAAATTTTACTGAAATTTTCCTCAGGAGGCCCCTTTATGAAAATAGCTAATAGGATTAAAATATTTTTAAAACTGTATTGCCATGGTAACAAAAGTGAAATTTTAAATTAATCTTTCAAAATCTTATCCTCCTGACCAAGTAGGTGTAGAGCTAAGATATTTTGCATGAAGTATCAGTGTATTGACATCTTTCAAATAGCTAAAATCATGACCCTCAGGTCCTTGGGTGCAGAGCTGCAGGGGTTTGGGTGTGTGTGTGTGTGTGGGGGGGGGGAATAAAAATAAAGAAGAAATCATGAAGCATCAGCTCATTGACTTTTTTGTTATTTCTAAAATTCTTACTTCTGGATCCAGAGGGGAGGAAAAATAGTTGTCCAGAATGTCGACACTTCCTTGAAACTTGTCATTGAGACTTTATGATCCCCTGGTACAGAGCCTATAGATGTATAAAGTATTGTAAGACACACTGGTATCATAATCCTAACCCTAACACTAAATTAGACTATTGAAAGTAAAAGAGCCTTTATCTCAGGTGAGCGCACCAGGGCCAATGGCCCTCTTTTTACATACTTCACTTAGATGTATGCCATCTTCATATACTCCAGATAGACATATGCCATTTTGATTTACCCCAGTTAGACAGATGCCATCTTTTGTACCCCATTTAGACATATGTCATCTTTTTATACCAAAGTTAGATGTATATGCCATCTCTGTGTACTCCAGGTGGATATATGCCAACTTAATATATTCAAGTTAGACATATTCCATCTTTATATATCCCTAGTTAGACATATGCCATCTTTATATATCCCTAGTTAGACATATGCCATCTTTATTTATCCCATTTAGATAATATGCCATCTTTATACATCCCAAGTTAGACACATACCATCTTTTTTTCCCAGTTTGACATGCCTTGTTATTTCATGAAGTTTCCAGTTCTGTAAAATAACTGCCTGACTAAAGTGATAAGGTCAAATATGGTTCATATTGTTTAATAGAAAATACGTTTCTTGGAAGGAATAGGGTGTAAAATATATACAAGACACCCATCAAAATTTAGATTCAGAAATTTATCCTTATTAGTGTATAGCTGAAATGGATTTTGGTGACATAAATGTATGAATATTTTATAAGACACATTTCTATCAATTTATATAATGAAATTTTGGAGAAAATATTCAGGAGAATTTGATGGCTAACTTCTCTTCTAAAATGTTGTATTAAGATCTTATTGATTACAAAGGACATTGTAGGGCAGCGTTTAAGGATAGGAACTGATCTTAGAGCTACTTGTCATGCTGAATTAAAATTCTATACAGAATAGCATTTAAATCAGCACTGGAAGGTCTTACTGATTTTAGGGTCAATATTTTTATGTTCCCTGAAAATTTTTCGGGAGAGCATATAGTCGCCGGCTTCTGTCCGTCCAACATCATATCGCAAGAACCCCTTGGTCTAATTGGATGAAACTTCATATATAATCTTCCTAGGACATTTCAAAGACATCTTTTTTGAATCTATTCAATTCAAGGCTGCGCATGGAAAAAAGGCCTTAATGTAAAAATTAGTTTTTGACAATTTCTCCAAGTCTAAATGTCAGAATTTTATGAAATTTCATATTTGTGACAAACCCTCTTTGTTGGTACTAAGTTCAAGGTCATGGTAAAGTGTCAAGGTCAGAATTTAGAAAATTAAAACTTTAAAATTGGCCATAATTTTGCAATGGTAAGTGATATAGCCTTCATACTTCAAGTGTTTATTACTTGTGACAAGACCTTTTATTAGAAAACTTAAAGGCAAGGATCTTGCCCAATGTCAAGGTCAAATTGTCATGGTAAATAAATTCCATCATAAAAACTCAAAGTTGGCCATAACTTTAAATCAGAATGAGAAGGGTCTTCATAGTTCACACAGGTCATCAGTCAAGGTCAAGGTCATTTCTCGAGGTCAAAATTTGGAAAGAATTGGCAATAATTTTGCAATGGTAAGTGATATAGCCTTCATATTGCAAATGTTCATCACGTTTGATAAGATCTTTCAGTAGATAATTAAGACAAGGTCTTTGGTCAAGGTCAGATGGTCAAGGTCAATAATTTCCATCATAAAAACTCTAAATTGGCCATAACTTTTAATTGGAATGAGATTTAATCTTCATATTTCACATGTTTATTGTTAGTGAAAAGATCTTTTTGTTGCTACTAAGTTCAAGGTCATCTGTCAAATTCAAGGTTATTCCTCAAGGTAAAAAATTGGAAAATTAAAACTTTAAAATTGCCCATAATTTTGCAATGGTAAGTAATATAACCTTCATATTTCCAATGTTTATTACTTTTTACAAGACCTTTCAGTAGATAATAAAGCCAAGCCTCTCGGTCAAATACAAATTGTCAAGGTCAATAACTTCCATCATAAGAACTCTAAGTTGGCCATAACTTTTAATTGGATTGAGATTTAATCTTCACATTTCACACATGCATTGCTTGTGATAGACCTTTTTGTTGGTACCAAGTTCAAGGTCATCAGTCAAGGTCAAGATCTTTTCTCAAGGTCAAAGTTGGAAAATTTAAATTTTAAAATTTGCCATAATATTGCAATGGTAAGTGATTTAACCTCCATATTCCATATGTTTATTATTTGTGTCAAAACCTTTCAGTTGACAACTAAGACAAAGCTCTTGGTCAGGGTCAATTCCAACTGGCAAGTGATTGCAATTTCTGTCTTTGAAAAAGTTTGCAGCTAAAATGAAAAGAACATTTGGCGATTTATCCTCCAATCTTCCAATCTTAGTCAGGGTGAATTGTGGGTGAAAACATCTTCTAGCACCATCAAAGGAGCTAAAACAACCGGAGATCTGGATGGAACTGAAGTAGTGAAGAAGGTTTTGTCGGCCAAAAGGCGCACTCGTCCCAGGTTTCTGATTTTGTTAGGGACAAAAACTTTGTATATCATGAAAGACGTCTAGTGCCATATATGACATGCTGTTCCATTTCCTACTGAGACAGTACTAGTTTATTGTGGATTTTAAGTGTCCTAAACTTTTTCTCCACAACCCCGGGAACACTTCAGCATATGCTATTACAACCTACATACAAAAGATGTCATGGTAAACTGTTTTAAGTAAATTTTGACTGGTGTTTCAAAGAAAACTTAATTATCAAGCACTTATGCAGGGTTCATAACTGGTCACTGACAGCTCTTGTTTGGGAAATCAATGGTTTAATCAGCAATTGGTTAAAGGGTACAACCAGGAGGTGTGGATCAAGATCAGACTGCATTTCTGATTTTTGTCTATGCCACCTGCCAAAACAGGAATATTTCGGGTTCAGGATATAAATGTCCCCTGGTATTGGTGTATATTTGGATCTAAGTGTTGTAATTTGTATTTAAAGTTTAAAAATCAGACTTTATCAGGCTGTTGTTTGACATAGGTACTAATAAGGGGGGAAATGCTTTTTATCATTTGGCACCAGGATTGTTCCATGTCCTCCTGTTTACACTTATATTTTCAAGCTAATAGGATGAGCAGCTGGAGGCTGGGATAGGCTGTAGTGGTAATATTGGTGTGAGAAATTCTAGGAATAAATGTTTAGGTGCTCCAACCCCATGATATAACTGAAATTCTGTTAAAAATGGTGTTAAACCCCCATCCCACAAACAAATCTAGCCATAATATTTGACATGTAAATTCCTCGTGTGATTTTATTTTTTAATTTGACATAAAGCAGTTATGGGATTACATAGTTAAGTTGTTCACATGATCAGACTTCAAATTTGAAAAAAAAATAGAATGAATGATGATAGGCCCACAGCCATACAGGCTGAGTCATAATCAATGGATGGGTATGGCAGTGATTGTGTCACAGTTTTAATTTGGGTCATCTCATTTGAACTAATTGGAAAATTTAGGAGAGAAAGTTGACAAGAGCCATGTCAATACCAGAATGAATGAAGAGTTTAAAACTTTTGACTCATCTTGTGATTGGATGCTTATGCATGAGATAACACAAAGTTTCTTTTCAGTGAATATTAACTATTTCTTGGCTTACTATCACATGATAATTGTACCAACATTTTCCATAATGCTTTTCTTAATAATTTATCTTGTGGATGTTGAAGGGATAGATTTGGAATTGGTTAACCCATTCCCACACAATATAATTTTAGACCAGTCCAAATTCTAAGAAGTTGCAGACGACAATTTTAAGTTGATGAAATATTCAAAATCTTAGCCTTTTAGGGTAGAAAACATGGTAGATAATGAATGAATTCCGTGTAACAAGCAATTTCTTCATTCTCCACAATGTTTTCCAAAGCTTTTATAATTGATGAGTGTTAATCAGTAAATTCAGGCCTCTGGAGCCATAAAGGAACTCAAGCGCATCTAGTTCAATTTAAACATACCTTTAAATTCTCAACTGCAGCCCTTTTCAATTAATGGCTAGTCTAAAAACATTTAGTTTGAAATGGGTGGATGGCTTCAGCTGTTATATGAAAGTAATATTCAGATATACCAAAGGACAATTTCAAACTTGGCTAAAGATAACCAGGTCCAATATTTCAGTATGTACTAATCATGGTAAAACAACAGTATATCTTTAGGGTGTATATAATGTATAGACCCATACCATGTGTTTGCTCTAACCCCTCGATTTGGGTCAATCATTATGACCCTTAAAGTAAGCACAGTAGTGTGAGTTGAAAAATTGGCATGAGAATTTGATATCAGGTGAGCCGTATAGGACCAATTTGTTTTACACATTACTAGACAAGAAAGAAGAAATAAATCATATCAAATATGTGAAGGGTATCTGACAAGTTTATGTCGTGGAGAGAAAATATTATGACTCCCTGGAAATTCCTAAGAACAGAGACTTTTCTGTTGAAAATGAAATCTCGATTATTTTTCCCTATTATCGCACCATTCCATCTCGGAGATTTTATACACTCTGTTGATAATGAGTATTGATTCTAACAGAATTAGTAAAATAAGGTGAACAGGTTTTAAGATCAACATTAAAATGGGATTTTCAAGAGATATTGATGTGTTTCTGAAGACAGATTACCACCCTGTGGAAAAACAACCACTCATCATCAACACTTTCAAATTGACTTATTTTTGTCTTGATATTGATATTGTTAACAAGTATATATTTGAACATAAAAATACATAAGAATTTATAGTAGCACTTTTCAGATTAGGAAATATTAGTTTTTAGTTTATATTGGACTACTGAATCTTCTGTCATCTTGATACTTAATAATGGAATGTCACATGTGAAGTAATGAGATTGATGACCTTGTGAATTGAGTCAAACATCTGGGATTGTCCATGGGCAAGTAATATTTGAGAGCTGTAGCCTAGCCTTAGTTGTGATGCTAACTAAGAGGTGCAATCAAAAACGTTTACCTAACCAAAAATCATTGAAAGCACTATATAAAAAATTCATCATGCGTCGACAAAAAGCTTCAGTCCTCTGGATTAATCAAAAATGCCCCACCATCGATAAAATTTTGGGTATATTCTTTGAATGTTGTTGTCTGTCTTTAGAAAAAGTTGAAAATTTTCAGGCTCAAGATCACTTCCGTCTTTTTGATTCCATGATAAAACCATTACTTCTATATGGCAGCGAAATCTGGGCAATAGAATACACTGATACCATAGAACAATTCCAATTTCAATTTTGCAAAGAATATCTTGGATTAGGCAAACAAATGAATAATTGTATTGCTTTAGGAGAATGTGGTAGGTTACCATTATGCTGTGATTATTTCGTAAGAGGTGTAAACTGCTAGTGATACCATCCTTTAGATGTCCTAGACAATTCTATTTAATGTTGAAAAATCATGATGAGGGGGAAGAGCAGATTTATCCATTGACATGCCATATAGTCATCGTAAGGCATTTGCAAGATTCAGGTGTTCTAACCATTGAAATCGGCAGACACAACAACATCCAAAGACATGAAAAAATATGTACATTTTGTAAAGATCATTCTAATATTTCATGTATTGAAGATGAGTACCATGCTTTTTTGAACTGTGCTAAATATCTAAATGAGAGAAGATCTCAATTGTATAGCTGGTACAATGGAAATAGCACACTTGACAACTTCCATCGTATAATGAACACAAAGTGCAAATGGAAACTACAGAAAATCTGCCACTTTGTTTAAAACATCGAATAAGTAGAAGAATCACTTTTAATGTAAAGAACTGGACAGAAGTCCCAAGATACTTAAAAAAAGGGAAAAAAATCCCAGAAGAAAATCAAATCTACAATTTGGTGATAGATCTCATTGATCCACATCCTCAGATGCCAATGTCCAGGTCATATGACAAGGTCAAGGTCACTTATCAAGGTCATTTTCTCCGAATTTCCAGTATATTCAGAGCTAAAGGTATATGGCATGTACCATGCATGAATACTTTGCTCCTGATGATCAAAATCATTTGATAAGGTCAAGGTCAAATATCAAGGACTTTTCCTCAAAAGTCAGCTGTCAAGAGGTCATGGTTGTAACACAGGCATATATCTTGTTTTAATCATTACAAGCAATTTCTTCATTATCCACAATACTTTCTACCCAAATAGACAAACATTTTCAAATTTTATCAAATTAAAATTGTCATCTGCATCTTCTTTGAATTTGGACTAGTCTAAAATTTTGTTTTCTTGTAATGGATAAAAGAGAAAGAAATTCAAGCCTTTATTCTTCATGGGGAACAAGCTGAGATCTGGATGATCAACCAATTAGAACCCACCAGCAACAGTTTAGGGTTTTCGTATTTGCAATTTGATGGGATTAGAACCTCAATTACGATTTTGAATTTCATTCCGATTGAAAAATGGGTGAGTCATTAATCAGAATATTAGCTGGAATTCGGGGTCTGGTTTATCCTTAAAAACAAGTTTAGTCACATGTGGTTTGAAGTTTTTGTGACATAATTGAACTGTTTGTGACATAATTTGTGATACAACACTTGAACTGTTTGTAGCACATGGCTTTCACTAGTGCCTAAAGGTAAAAAGAAAAGAAAAAGAGAAGAAATTCACTTTGATTAACAGAGTTATGAAAATAATTGCTAATTGATAACAAAGCTTGTTCAGTATGAAATATATTTCCACTTCTTAGTTTATTTTCTTTTAGAATATTGTAAATCATGTACAGACTGACATCTTCTGAACTTCATTTATTGTACCCCTACCTATTAAGTAGAGGAGGGTATATTGGTTAAAAACTATGCATGTCTTTCTGTCTATCAGGCTGTACACTTTTTTGTTACCATGCTTTTACTCTAGAACCAATTTACCTACAACTATGAAACTTCAAACAATTGTTGCCAAAGGAAGTGCCCTATTGTTCTATGGTCTGTAGGTCAAAGGTCAATTCAAATATTAGTTATAATTGAACTTTGATTGAAAACCATTTTTGAGCTCTAGCTCATAAACCATTTGACGTAGGACTTTGAAACTTTGTATAAATATCATCCATGACCCAAGGAGGTGCCCTATTGTTTGTTGGAGATGTAGGTCAAAGGTAAAAAATGCTGGTTGGGGATATAAGTCTGCTTTGAGAAACTCTAGTTTGTTTTAAAGATTTGTATTGGAACATAAAAATCCAACTTGCATTACAGACTTCAATATTTCAGATTATTCAATTGTTTCCACAACATTAGGGCCTGTATGTGCCATTGCCAACAATTTTGACATGTCCATCAGGTAAATACTCAGATCAGCCTGTATAGGCACTTAGAACAGTATGCAATTTATTATTCTTTGTTTCTTGTTTCTGTGTAAGATTGATTCTTGGATCAAGGTCACTGAACAAAAAAATGGTGAAAAAAAGAAATCTTAAAAAATTTGGCTATTTTCATTCGAGAAATGTTGGATCAATATATCCTACGATAAAGTCAATAATTTGTTAACTTTTTAACCCACAATCCTTAATTTTGACAACATTATAAAATAAGTTTATGGAAAACTAGTGAGTAAGCAATGATTTATACCTTATTTGTCACTTAATTTCCAATTTCAGTACTCATTGGAAATGTTGTCTGCAAATTGATTAAATTTGTATCAGTTTAAAATTTAGTCATCTGGTAATGTGATAATAATGCCATATCATCTAAGTTTTTGTCCTATATACCACATTTCTTCTAACAAACTGCTCTCCACCTTAAAGTTCAATGTATTACCAAACAACAAAATTTTAGACTAGTCAGAATTCAAATAAGTTGCAGACAAGAATTTTTCTTTGTTAAAATTCTAACAAATCTGTATCAGTTTTGCTTTGAAAAAAATGTGGACATTGTAGAAATTTCTTGACCACTGTGTCTGTCTGTACATTAGTTCTTCTAACGGTAGTTTTCATTTCCATGCTGTAACCCTCTATCCAATAGAGCATGAAACTTCATACAATTGTTGCCCAATTTTTGGGGGGTCATGCAGCTAAAGATCAAGGTCACAATTGAACTTTGATTGAAGACAGTTTCCATGCTCTTACTCATAAGCCATTTGACCTAGGTCCTTGAAACTTTATATAGGTCAAAGGTCAACTGTGCTTCTTGTGTGACAAAAATTTAAATCAAATTACTGTCAAATTTTGTGGAAAGTTGATCATTTGGACAAAGTAAAATCAAGCAATTACTATTCCCACCAAATATGCAGGGCTTAACTCATTTCTACACAATCCTGCTTTTATTGCCTCTCAAGAAAAAATTCTGGAAATATTGTTAAAAATAAAGAATGACTTATAAAATGCAATGTCTTCTTTCGATAATGTTGTCTACCCAGAGAGACAAAGATTTTTACAATTTTTTATTTTGAAATGGTCAATCTGCAGCTTCTTTCAACTTGGACAACTTTATAATAATTATTATTATAAATAATCCTCTGATAACGGGATAAATTCAAGCCAGGCGAAATAGAAGACAAATGACTTTCTGACCTGCGTTACACTCACAGGAAAACCTAGTTAACAAAATTAAAGACGTGACAAAAACTGCATGGCATGATGCATACCATCGGAATTATTTTAATGAGTGGTTGCATGTAGCGACAATTAGCATGCAACCTATTACTTGCCTGTTCTGGAATGCAGAAACTTTGGTAATTAAACCGTAAATTAGCACCACTCCCTAAGCGCTCATTCTATACTTCACAGACTGTCAAGAGTTGATTAGAATTAGATTCAAAGTCTTCTAGGTTTTTTGCTACCTAAGTTTGTGACAGTTCATGAAAAAATAAAAAAAATCCAACATTTGTTCTTTAACCCATTCCCACACAGTGATGCTCCAGAAGAAAAGCAATTAGCAATTGTATAATGAGGAAATTGCTTGTAAAAAGCAATTTGTTCATTCTATACAATGTTTTCTACATAGAAAGTTTTAAAAATCTAAAATTTCATAAACTTTAAATTGACGTCTGCAACTGCTTTGAATTTGGGCCAGTCTAAAATTCTGCCGTCTGGTAATGGGTTAAACTATTACTAGACAACAAAATTTAGACTGGTCCTGCTTGAAAGAAGATAAAGACAACTTTCAATTTCATTGAGATTGAATAATAAGTGCCAAATATGGTGAAAAAAATATAAAATCTTTTTTATTAATAGCATATCTTTCATTCCCAGCTTTAGAAAACATGATGAACAATGTTTTCTAGCTATAAGACAAAGATTTTCTTAATCCCATCAATTTGAAATTGTCATGTGCAACCTCTTTGAATTTGGACACGTCTAAAATTCTGGGAATGGGTTAAACATGTGTCAGAGTGTGTCAAAATAGGGGATTCAATGTAGTAAAGGATTTAAATATTGACATCATGCAAGGGCTTAAATATGTTTAACTTTTATTGTCTGTGGGTGATCCAAACCTAAATTAAATGTAGAAAGGAGATTAGCAATTAAAAGATGTAAGAGTTAATTTATTCATGTATGAAAAGTTAATAAGTTGTAAAACATGATATAGATTTAATGCAGCTTAACCCTTTCCTGTTTTTAGCTCACCTGATCGGTAATTGTCTGGCGTCTGTTTGTCTGTCCTTAAACAATTATTAAAAATCTTCTCCTCCCAAACCATAAGGCCTAGAGCTTTGATATATGATACATATCATCACCTATTGACCCTCTACCAAAATACTTCAAAGAATTACTGTACTGTTAAAATTAACCCTTTTCTGTGCAATTCTTGATTTTACAAAGGAAATCTTTAAAAATCTTCTCCTCCTACACCATCAGGCCAAGAGCTTTGACATTTGGTACATATTATACCTCATCGACACCGATTCCTTCTATTTTCATTGTAACGGCGGCTGGTCCATAAATCAGTATATCGCCCGGGGCTCCGGGCTGATAAATCATTATATTGACCCGCGCGCGTTGTGTATTTTTTACGATGAGATAATTCGCACGCTAATGACGTCATTGACGTCATTGGTCTTAGTCAGCGTTCAATGTAAACAAACAAACATGTCGATGTCAAAACCTCAAATTAGATTCACTACTCTTGACGAGGGAGACTTGGAGAAGCTGATAAATGACAAGGACTCGTTATAATGTTATAAGTCTCTTTCAATTTTTGAAGACAAATTGAACAGTTCTATCAGTCATACTTTTCAAAGTGTGCTGTTTCTGTATTTGTTAGAAATTAGTTTTACTGTTGTTATAATTGTTTAGAAGTTTTGGTCAATTTTTCTGGAAAAATGCTGTATACCCATTACAACACAATAACTCTCTAAAAGATAATTGGAAAACGTTGTGGAATATGAAGAAAGTGCTTGTTATGCTTGTTACAAACAGTTTCTTCATTTTTCTCAATGTTTACTATCCAGAAAGACCAATTATATTCATAAAACGTATTGGATTTGCTTAAAACCATTGAAAAATATTTTGTCTGTTTCTTAGTTTTTTCATGTTGGATAATTTAGATTCGGTATAATATGACAAATAACACATGGCATTGCGGGCGATATGCAAGTTTATGGACTGGTCTGTTGGACCTCAGATGTTATATGGACCACAGCTTCGCTTCGGTCCATATAACATCTTTGGCCCGACAGACCAGTCCATAAACTTGTATATCGCCCGCAATGCCATGTGTTATTTGTTAAATATCATCACCTATTGACCCTATAACCAAAATACTTCAAAGAATTATTGTACTCTGAAAATTAGCCCTTTTTGTGTGATCCCTGATATCACACAGAAATAAAGAAGGAAATCTTTAAAAATCTTCTTCTCCCAAACCATAAGGACTAGAGCTTTGATATTTGGTACATATCATTAGCAATTGACCCTCCACCAAAATACTTCAAAGAATTACTTTATTCTGTAAATTAGCCCTTTTCTGTGCATTCCCTGATTTTACAAAGGAATAAAGATGGAAATCTTTGAAAATCTTCTTCTCCCAAACCATAAGGCCTAGAGCTTTGATATTTGGTACATATCATCAGCCATTGACCCTCTACCAAAATACTTCAAAGAATAACTGTATTCTGCAAATCAGCCCTTTTCTGTGCGATCCCTGATTTTACAAAGGAATAAAGGAGGAAATGTCTTCTCCCAAACGATTAGGTCTAGAGCTTTGATATTTGGTACATATTATCAACTATTGACCCTTTACAAAAAACTTTAAAAAAATACTGTATTCTGAGAGTAAGCCCTTTTCTGTGCAATCATTAATTTTAGTAAGAAATAAATAATGGTATCTTTGAAAACCTTCTTCTCCTAAACCATTAGGCCTAGAGCATTTATACTTGGTATGTATTGATGTCTATACTTCAAAGCATTACCATATTCAGGAAATAAGTATTATATGGTAGGATCATCAATATACCTAGGATTAAAAGAGAAATCCTTAAACATCTTCTCCAAAATTATTAGACAGAGGGCTTTAATATTTTGTTTTATCATAAAGCTATGAACCATCATACTCAGGGGAGTGATTTAGGGCCATCATGGTCCTCTTGTTTAGCTCATCTGAGCACAATGTGCTGAAGGTGAGCTATTGTGATTGCTAAATGTCTGGCGTCTGTCTTACCATCTGTCGATTGGTAAACAATTATTAAAAAATCTTCTTCTCCTAAACCATAAGGCCTAAGGCTTTGATATTGGTATATATCATCAACTTTTGACCCTCTAACAAAATACTTCAAAGAATAAATGTACTTTTTCAAAGGAGATCTTTGAAAATCTTCTCCTCCCATACCATTCTAAGGCCTAGAGTTTTAACATTTGGTATAGATCATCAACTATTGACCCTCTACCAAAAGACTTTAAAGAATTACTGTTTTCTTAAAATTAGCCCTTTCTTTGCGATCTCTGATTTTAAAAAAATTAATAAAGAAGGAAATCTTTGATAATCTTCTTCTCCCAAAGGATAAGTTCTAGAGCTTTTATATATGGTACATATCATCAGCCATTGACCCTCTACCAAAATACATCAAAGAATTACCTTATTCTGAAAATTAGCCCTTTTCTGTGTGATTCCTGATTTTAGGAAGGAATACAAAATGATATCTTTGAAAATCTTCTCCTCCTTAACCATTAGGCCTAGAGCTTTGATATTTGGAATGTATTGATGTTTATTGACCCTCTTACAAAATGCTTCAAAGAATTACCATATTCAATAAATTAGTGCTATATTGTGGGATCACCAATATACCTAGGATTAAAAGAGAAAATCCTAAAATAACTTCTCCAAAATAATTAGACAGAGGGCTTTGCTATTTTGTATATATCATAAAGCTATGAACCATCATACTCAGGGGAGCGATGTAGGATCATCATAGTTGGAGACTCTTGCTCAAATTTTAGACTTGTCCAAATTGAATGAGGTTGCAGACAACAATGAAAATTGTATGAAATTCAAAGTGAAACCATCCTGTGTGGTAAAAAAATATTGTGGGAAAAGAAGAAATTGCTTGCTGCTACCAATTTTTCTTTTTCCACAATGTTTTCTCAAGTATAAAATCACTTAAGAGATGAAGGGAATATTTTTGTTTTCATGGAGGTATGAACCAAAAAGACTTAACACACTGTATGAATATGCAAAGCATTTTAATCATTATTCAGGATGTTTTAATACCAAAAAGGGATAAAGAATTTGAAAATTTCATCAACTAAAATTGTTATGGGTCACTTCTTTGAATTAGGACCAGTCAAACACTTTGTCATTATAGTGATGGGTTCAGTTAATTTAGCTATTCTTCTTTATATAGCTATAGCTTTTAATCCATTCCCACACGACAAAATTTTAGACTAGTCCAAATTCAAAGAAGTTGCAGACGACTATTTTAAGATGATGAAATTCTAAAAATCTTTGTCTTTTGGGGTAGAAAATATGGTGGATAATGAAGAAATTGCTTGTAACAAGCAATTTCTTCATTGTCCACAATGTTTTACAAAGGTTTTATATTGAGAGGCGTTTAAAGGTGTCATTGTGTGGGAAAGGGTTAAACTCTACTGGAAAATCAAGTGTACAAAATAAATGACAGCAGAAAGCTGAAACTAGTTCTAAATGAATTGATTATACTGTGAAGAAATCTCCCATAAAAGATCTTGTGTAATTTAAGCACTTGAGTAATGGAAATTGCTGTGAACTAAAATTGTAATTACTAATTGTTTCAACTTAACATACCATGCAATTTGTACATCTTTTTCAATTGGATCCAATTTGTGTTTTTCGTTCTTCGTACAGATTTGCATTTGATATTTGACTCATGTTTTTGGGGAACTGACTATATAGTCAAATGTTTCTCTCGAGTACACAAAAAGGTATTTGATGTCCTAGCTTGGTAAGATATTGCGCAGACTACCATTGTCTGCCTATCCTTATGTCCAAAACTATAAATCTGAAAATCTAAAACTCATTTTTAGCTCGCTGTTTTCGGAGAAAACCGTAGATATTGTCATCACCTTGGAGTCGTCGGCATTGGCTTGGCGTGACAAACTTTAACCTTGGTCATATCTCTGTTGTTATTGAAGATATCCTCATGAACCTTGGCATGTGTATTGACCATCACAAGAGCTATCTAGACTATCAAGGGGGATAAGAGTTAGGCCCTTTTTCGATTTAAATTTTTGCATTTTTCAGCACCTGCAGCCGAGTGTTGGCACCATTGGGCTGTGCTCTTGTTTTCTATTTAACCAAATTACAATTCACTTTCTACGGTTTATGGTTAATGTTTGATTTTATAAATTTCAAATGTTGTCTCTCACTTATGATCAGTCTCAATTTTTTGTCTTGTCAAACCTGTTTAAGTCTGGTCATATCAAAGCTTGTTAATTACATTATTTTAACCCATTCCCAGACATCAAAATTTTAGACCAATCAAAAAATTTCTTGATCGTATCATACCTTTTACATTAACCTCTTCCTGTTTTTCAAACTTATAAACCTGTCCGAATTCAAAGGTAAATTTGCAGATGAAAATTTAAAGTGGATTTGATTGGAAAAAGTAACCATTTGATTTGGCAGAAAACACTGTAGAAAAAGAAGAAATTGCTTGTTACAAGCAATTTCTTCTTTTTCTACAATGTTTTCTCAACTACAAAGTCAAAGGGATGTAAAAACCAGGGATTGAACTGGAAAGGGTTAAATGATGGATTTCAAAGTTCCTTGGCACAGTTGTTTCCCATGATGAGTACTGGTGTCATACTTAAAGTTCTGTTGAATACTTCAAAGTTCAAGGTCACAGCTGAAGGTCATGTGCCAGGCACTAAAAAAGGGACCATTTGTGTCTGGAACATATTTCTAGTTTTACAAGAACTTCAGTAAAGAAGAAAATAAACAAAAATTATTATACAAGTGTCAAGGTCTCAAATTGACAGAAGACTCAACAAAAGACTCATTAGATATCTCTGTCAAAAATGTCCAAGTTTTATAATTATTGTATATTTGTTTACATAGTCACAGATGAGGAGATGGGCAAAATACGACCCCTGCATCCACAGATACACAACCCTGACACACTGGGTGCAAAGATTACTGGATTGGCTTCCAACCACATGTACCGATTCTATGTTTGGGCCCGGACACAAACAGGAAGAGGGGAACCAGCCTATCTTGATGTTAAAACAGAAGATGGTGCAGGTTAGTTATTAATGAGAATTAGCATGAAATATTACAGTGGATCTCATTAACATGTGTGGTTCTGAACTAAATGGTGAAATGATAAAAGTAGTTAATAGAGAATAATTATATATCTAAAAGAAAGGACCTATAATGAGGATATGAGTAAATTACAGAAGTACTTGCATGTTTGAGCTTTCGTATTCACTAATAAGTTTCTAACAATACTTTGTCTATGAATTTCACAAGGGCTGTTAATGGCCAAGATAAAAGCTGTGGGCTAAACTCACACACAGGTATTGATAGGTGTATGTGAGCAGCAAGGTAATGTAAGTCAGTAGATTGCTTTGTCCTGTAACCTAGAGGTTGGAAGTAGCAAGATAACGTCATGCAGTAGAGTGCTTGATCTGTTACCAAGAGGTTGTAAGCAGTATGGTAACATTAGTCAGTGGATTGCTTGTCCTTGTCCTGTTACCAAGAGTCTATTAGCAGCACAGCAATGTTAGTAGAGCATTTGTCCTGTTACATAAAGGTTGTAGGCTGTACGGAAAAGTTAGTCAGTAGACTGCTTGCCCTGTTACCAAGAGGTTGTAAGCTGTATGGAAAAGTTAGTCACTAGACTGCTTGCCCTGTTGCCAAGAGGTTGTATGTTTTTCTCTCTCTGTGATATATACATACACAATGTCATGTTCAGTTAGAACCCTCTTTACAAATGTTCACGATATGATATAAATGATAATATTCTAAGACAAACCCTGGCCTCATATTCACCAATCAGCCTGAATATATAACATTAGAGTGTGTCTTGTTTAATCAGAACCCTTGGAGTGAAAGGTATATTTGGACTTGTTGGTGCCCAAGATTAATGGACATTTGTGGTAAACTTTTCTGGTTGATAATTTGATGGCCAAATTGTGATGGTATTGTGTAAAAAATACTTTATTAGTTTTGGACTCTAGATGAGGTTGAGTTTTATTCAGCAAACAAAAGGGCTCACTTCTTACATGGCCCAACATCTGAAATCTTTATCATACTAGATTTTTGTTTTGAAAAGCTTCTCACGAGAGAGTAGACTCAATCTTAGTAAATGCTCTTTCTGATTTCTTGTGGTTTGATGCTTCAAATTGTTGTCAAAAGTTCAATTGTTCAAAGTATAGTAGTTACTTATTTACATAGAGTCTAATTACCCTTTGACGTGAACCCTTAAACGTGGAGAGATATTCCATGTAATATACCCGGTAGATAGGGTGTGCTTTAAGCCACAATTTGACACACTGCATGAAAAAAGAAGGAAACTCATGGTAAGGAAAGGAAAATTGCTTGTAACAATCAATCTTACCTTTCTTTAAGAAATATTTCTACCATGTTGGGCACTTTTTAACTGAAAAGCAAGTTAAAATGACATTAGTTTTGTAATCTCACTTATCATATTAGTTGTAATAATGTCCAGTGACTATAATACTGTTCTGAGTGTAAGTATACAAATTATAGACAATAAGAACAGTATTGCAATTAACCCTTGAAATGTCTTAATTGACTTTGCTTCAATAAAATCGGATGTGCCATACAATTGAGATTGGTATAAACCATATATACTAACAGACAATATTGTTATAAGCAGAGTTCAATGTTTTTCAAAAATTTAAATTTGGAGTTGGGTAATTGATTGTTTTGGCAATTATAAGTTACAAAGGCACTAAAGCTGTCAATGATCACTAAGAAACAGAATTTATTCTAACAATGAGGCTGCGGAATTTCTTTTATTCTGGAGAGGCTTTCCCGTAAAACCTTCAAATGTTGAATTGAATGATTGAATTTAAATGCTTCAATAAGACTTACAGAAATGATATCTAAAATCCTATGATCATGATAATGTTTCAGTAAGGGCTTAACTTCTCAAATTGAGTATATATTTGTGATTTGGGGCTGTAGATATGAGGGTTGAGTAAAGTTAGTGTTGTCAAGATTGCAAGTTATGGGGTCCCTGGTAACATCACCGGCCATAGCAAATATCCTTTCCAAAATTTGTCTGTCACCAATGGGCGGATAATCATAAACTAAAGTGGGATGAGCAGCTGGAGGCTTGACTTGGATGTAGTGGTCGAAGTGGTGTGAGATATACCAGGAATCCATCGTTAGGTGCTCCAGCTGCAGTGGTATGACTGAAATGTTGTTAAAGTGGCATTAAACCACTCAATCAATCAAGATTGCATAAAAAACTTGAAAAGATAAAAGAAAAGCGTCAAAGTTGTGATTGTCTTCTAGTATGAAAAAGATTTCAATGTTTTTAAAAGATTTTGAATAACACCATCAAAAGCATATTTGTCTTAATCTTTTCCTAAACCAACTTGGGATTTTACATTTTGTTGTGTTTTTATACTTGGGAAAAGATTGTGGAAAATGAGTAAAATGCTTGTGACAAGCAAATTATCCTTTTCCTACTATATTTTTTACCACATAGGATGGTTTCAATTTTCATCCAATTTTCATTCATGTCAGCACCTCTTTCAATTTGGACCAGTCTAAACTTTCAAAATAAGGAAAAGGGTAAAAGAAATATGGCAGAATTCTTAGTTAAGGACTAAAAAAGAAGTCTGAATAAATAGTATTGTTATAACAGAAACCTTTAGAAGAAAATCAATTAATTGTGCTGCATCCTTGATTGGTTTTGGGGTTTTCCACCACTTTTATATACAGTAAATTGAATACTAAGTGATTATTGGCGGCTGCTCATATTCCCCATGTGGCAATTTGCTTCTCTTTTTCTCTGTAGAAACATATATCTTTTTTCTTATAGATATTGATTGTGGGTAAAGGATGCAAGTCTAGAGGAAAGCTTTCTTTATCAAAGTTTGTTAGAAATTTAAAATTTGATTCTTCCGACAATATTTGAGATCTATCTGACAAAGAGGGACCCCCATTGTTCTGTAAAACATATACTTTAGATATTAGAGATTGGATACTGCAGGGGTCAACCAGTGATTCCTTTCCAAAAAACCTTATATTGTAAGGTAGAATGGTCGTTCTCAAGATTCAGAAAAATGAGAAAATCATCATGGAGTGAAAATATTTAGATTCTTGTCAACATGTATAGTCTGTGCATTCTGACCAGGGTCATTTGTAAAATGTTGTTTGATACCTTGGCCAAACTACCTTGTCCAGGGTCATCATGCATAGCCTTCAATCCATCCATCTCCACACCAAGCTGAATGCTGGTCTAGTCCCTTGTTATTTGTCTTGCAATTTGTCACTATCCAGTAACTATAGCTGAGCATGGCACCACCCTCATGACTGGTTCTCTGGGGTCCAACTGGAGCTTGTGTCTTATGTAAAGAGGGAACCATTTCAAAGTCTATTGCTGTTTTAAACACTTGTTTGATAAGCAATTGCAAAGGACACTTGGAAGTCAATTCTAGAAATCCTAAGTTTATAGTGTTGTCATAAACCGTCGTCTTGGTGAGCCCGGAATATTCCTGCCTTGGCAGGAGGTAAAGACTAAGATCAGCCTGCACATATCAGTGGCTTAGTGCAAAAACATCATAAGTGTCTATACACTAAGCTATTGATATGTGCAGGCTGATCTTAGTCTACACCACCTGTCTGACTTACTCAAGTCAGGGTTGTTTATAAAACCATTTATCAACATGATTTCTGGCCCACTATTCGGGTGTTTCAATGCTTTCAGTCCTTTGATTTTAATGCAATTCTGAACAGAAAAATGTAGTCAGCATGACAAGGGTTAATTGTTTGCATTATATTTCCATATCTATGTTACCTCCTATGGTATTACTAAATTTGTATATAAGATATTAAGGTTGTTAACTTCCTCTGATTTGGTTTTTCAACAAATTTTGTTCATTTTTAGTTTGAAGTAAAGGCTCAATATCTTGAATATGTTTAAATCATATACTTAGTAATACTGTAGACATCTAACTTCATTTTAATTAATCATTCATATTTTATGCTAAGCAAATTGTTTGAAAACTCTTAAAGTGAGTCTTCGATTTCTGAGTCTAAAATTATAGTACAGAGTGGAGGTGTAACTAGAAAATCATGCTCCACACGAATCTCTTGTTAAAAAATTCAACCTAAACCAAGCAGTGAAGTGTAGAATGTCACCTCTCTTTAATTTCCTTTACCTTCAGCACCAGCTAAGCCGCTGCCCAAATTTACCACCCTTGATCAAACAAGTGTTAATATAACATGGACACCATTCCGCCTAATTGATGTTACATACATTCTAGAATATAGGCCTACAGGTATTTTCACACTATTGTCTGTTTTAGTTTCACCAATATATCTTTCTAGAATTTTATTTTAAAGATAATTAAAACACAAAAATGTATCAACATCATTTTGTAACAGATGGATAGAATTTTTAAGATTTTGAAGCATTTATGTCTAATGTATAAAGCTTTTCAAATGTTAATAGATAATTTTTTTTGTCAAAATTTAAAATTTCTTAGAATTATTTTTTTTAAATCATTGACTTTATAACTGTGATATGATTAACGCCAAAATGCTCAGGGGTGGTAAATTTAGTTTCTACAGGTGTTTAGTTACTTCTTACTGGGAATTGATGCCATGCTATAAGCCCCAAGGGGAAAATGAATGTCTTCTTTACCTTTAAATTGACCCAGTGAAATTCAATTATGCCCTAAAGAAGTTGCGTTGTCTCTAGAGTTTGCCAGACAATTTTCTTTCCTTTGAAGAAACAGTAAGAGTAATGTTGATGTATAGATCAGCTTGTTTAGAAATTCTAAATTCTGGTGACATTAAAGCTTTGCCGAAAAGCTTAGTTAGAAATTGTTTTTGCACACTTTGGTTCCTTATTCATTATCCAATTGCATTCAAGTTTGAGTTTGCTTGAAATTGTAACCAGTCCAGAACAGGAAAATTAAGGGTCATTCACACTGTAATTCAAAAAGTTTGGGAATTTCAAATAGCTTATATGGATGAGCAAACTGGTGAATATTCTTGATGATAGTAGGTAAACTGAATATTGCTATAATCTGTTCTACTAATGCTTAAGACCTCACCCACAAAGTTTTTGTAAGAACTCAGAGTGATAGAATTATATCTACAATCTAACAACACTTATAGTTTGTACAATCTAATTTGCTTCTGGCTTTTTGGTGTACTTGAGGATTGATGAGAAAGTGTTAAGACTGGGAGCAGTTGGGAAAAAAAGGAAGATTTCAGTAGATTTTACACTTGCAATTAAGTTAACTCTGCATGATTGAGATACATCCTGATTTTTTTCTTACTAAAGTTTACAGGGTGGTATGTACCAGACAAGCTACCAGAGAAATCTTTAATAACAGAAAAAGGCTCTATAAACTGTAAATGGCTTTAAGTTAATGACAACTTTCATATGCTTGGGTACAATTTTCTAAAAAAAAGTGTCAGTTTCATTGGGTGTAAACTTTAAAAAACACCAGTTTTTTGTGTTAACAAATTTGACATACAAACTAAATTCCAAGACAATACGTTAGTATGGATTTCCAAAGAATAGTGTCATGCCAATAATCTGTGCCTTGGAAGGCTGAAGACTTTCATTAAAGTCACAAATGACCCTAGTGACATCTCATGACTACCAATTTCTAGATCTTGTACCACCATCCTGAGCATTATGGCACCTTTATGTTAAATTGCTATTGCTTGATTAACCTTCATCTGGTGATTGTTTGGTTGACCTGACATGTATTATACACATGGATACTCCACTGGCTTTTTACTGCTTTAATACTCTAGTGAAGCTTTAGATAAGATTGGGTGCTCTTTGAAATTATTGGCTTAAGAATTTAATGGTTTCATCCCATTAGCAAGTCTTTCCTTCATGTCACTTCCAAATTTGGGTTGAAGAAATATTGAGTTCTTGATTTTCAAGGCACAGTTTGTCAAGGACATGAAGAATATTGATCATTACTTCTAAATACAATGATAATATCTTTACTTTCACTGTGTTTTTTCCCATGGTGAAAAAAGGAAACAATGAAAAATCAACAGCTTAAACAGTCTGTTAATTTCACAATAGTTTTGATGCTTCAGAAATATTCTTATGGGAGATATTATGCAAACAGTAATTTTTTCCATTACCACAATGTTCTTTACTTCATTTAGCACTTGGTCTGAAATTTTGACATCAGGTAATGGTTTATAAACTCTAAATTGAGATGCATAGTAACTTTGGATAATGCAGTATAGATAGATTAATGTAAAACACTTTTAAATGAAACTATACTAACAATGAAAATATGATAGGGCACATGTCATATATATTTGCTCTACCATTTTGCCTTTTCAAATTGGTATACACATTTTGAATTTATCCCTAATTTTGACTGTTTTATTGCATAACCTTCACAATCATGATTTGCTGCTTTAAGCACACTGAAAAATAGTTTGCCCTAAATGTTCCCTTTAAAATTGTTGTTTCTTATGTGATGTTTTGAAATAAACAGTACAAAACTGTGGTCATATTTGATACTCAACAAAGCCTTTAAGCTTATGTATTGCCAGTGGAATTTCATGTGTAAATATTGCCAATTAAGCGTGAATCATTACCATAGGGTACGGTCACTGGAGTATTGCTAATCCAGAATGGGGCAACTCTTGGATGGTAATAAATGACTTGACACCCAATACAGAATATGAGGTTCGACTTGTAGCTAAGAACAAATATGGTGACACAGCTTCCAGTACTCTCTATAGGGTTAAAACTCAACCTATTAAAGGTAAAGAACAGTTTGTAACTGGTGATTTGTTTTATAGTTGATATTGAGTAGTCAGTACTCTCTATAGGGTTAAAACTCAACCTAGTAAAGATGAAGAACAGTTTGTGACTGGTGATTTGTTTTCTAGGTTATATTGAGTGAGCATACACACTTAGAACTTTCATAGACATTGGACCCATTAGCATGCATTTATCATCTTTGTTTTTAATCAAGTTTTGGACTTAACAAAATTTTACAGAATAATACTTGGATTTAGGAATGGATCACAAAGCAGAATTCATTGTTAGAAAAAGAAAAATTATTTACAACATGCAATTTCTCCATTCCAACATCGTATTTAAAAGCAATTTTTCTTCGGATTGTTAAAATGCATGATTTTGTGATGATGGCTTAACCTTTTCCAGTTTTGATATTATAGGCTGGTTCCAATTAAAGAGGTTGTAGATGACAATGAAAATTGGATGCAATTTGAAATGAAACTATCCTATATGCTTGCAATTTCTTCTTTTCCCTTGACGTTTTTTGAAGTATAAACTCACAGCGACATAAAATCAGGTGTTTGTACAGGAAAGGGTTAACCTATTCCCACACAATCCTGCTTTTTTATGCCCCTTAAGAAAAAACTTGAGGAAAACAAAGTTGAAAGTAGAGAAATGCTTGTTCTTTTTCAATCTTGTTATCTCCCCCAACAGATAAGAGATACTCGAATTCTCTCAACTTGAAATTGTCGTCTGCAACCACTTTTCAGGCTACAAAACTGTGACCAGATTGGACAAATTCTGTACAGACCACTAGCAGAATGCTTGGAACTGTTCTTATTATCTCATTTCCAAACTATCATGCTTTTTGACACCTCTGAGAAAATAAGATGTTGGAAAACCCTATAAGGCAAAGATTTTAAATTTCATCAACTAAAAATACTTGTCTGCAATATCTTTGAAGTCTCTAACTTTGTCATCTGGTAATGGGTTATATCAAATAAAAGTACAATCAGAAAGTTGTTACCATGAATCAGCACGAAAGTACTTCTGAGAAATACAAAATATCATTTTTCCAATTTGGTGAAAGGTAACATATACTATGAAGATATGAAGAGTTTTAGCAGGACAGGTGCAGTTTTAAAAAGAGCATATGAATTTAATTTTTAGTTTCGTCTATCAAAAACAAGTATTCTGATTAGTCAAAAAAAAATATTCATAACTCCATAAACAAAATTTTGAGCACGCAGTGATTTTGTATACTTCGCGTATTCATACAGTGTGATTAGGTTTTTCGGTTCATACCTCCATGAAAACAAAAAATATTCTCTTCATCTCTTAAATGAATTTAATAGCAATTTTGATAAAAAATGTTACAGAAAATTATTTAGAGATGAAATTACTAAGCAAGGTTTGATAGCACAATTTTTGTAATCAGACCGAAAGGCTAGGTCGAGATGATCCCTGCATGACCATTTATGACGGGTAGACAAGAAGTAATATCATCATCCGGGAATTGTCTATAGGGTTAGTGGAAAACTAGCAGTGCTGTCTAGACGACATACTTTGTTATTATGAGAATACTAGTGATCCATCATTTGGCTTTGCCTAATATTTACTGTCAGAAGTGAATTATGTCTGGGGAGGTCTACCAGAATATTGTGCTTAAAAACCATACCATGTTTTGTATAATGCTGGTAACCCTGTTTTCATATGCTCAATCCAATACCAGAGGACAAAATTTTAGATTGTATGGTGGAGATTGAAAGAATTTGCAGACATAACCTCTGAACTAATTTGTCTCAGGACAGTATTTTTATGTCCACAATGAAAGAATGTATAAAAGTACATTGGAAGATGAAGAAAATATGTTGCTAACCAACTTTAGCCCCTTTTTTAAGGGGGTGGGTGGGATGGTTGAGGTGGGATGTTTAAACACTTATTAAGGTCAGGTTTTAGTCCATAACCATCATATGATTTAGTCTATAGATAGATGTCATTGTGAATAATTATCAAAGTTGCTCTCCTATCATTTGTAGATGTACCTTTTAAAACCTTTGTTCAGAAAGGGTATAGGGTATAACTAATATATCTATGGAAAGATTTTAGCACAGATTATAAGAACTGATAGAACCAGTCTGTCAATTAAAAAATCATTTAACCCTTTCCCGTTTCTGGAAATTTTAGACTGGTCCAAATTGAAAGAAGTTGTAGACGACAATTAGAATTGGATGAAATTTGAAATAAAACCATATTATGTGGTAGAAAATATTGTGGAAAAAAAAGAAATTGCTTGTCACAAGCAATTTCTTCTTTTACCATAATATTTTCCCAAGTATAAAATCGTAGCCACGTAAAATCCCGGGTTTGTATAGGAGAGCAACTTTGATAATTATTACATTTGAATTCTTTTACCAAAGAAGTACTGTAACCAGACAGGAACATTTAAGACTGGTCCATTTAATGGAAAGGTGATGCAGACAGTTCATGAAGTTTGAGGGGGGGGGGTGTATTTTTTGCAACATTTTGAGTCAAAAATTTTGTAGAATCTGAACCCACTGCTTATTTGCAAGCAATTGCGTGGTTTAACACAAGATTTTCCCAATTATTTTTCTTGGTGGACATCAATAGGCATCATTGTGTCAAAGTATGAAGCTCAGGATCGTTTTTTAAATGGTTGATTATATTTGAAAAAAAATCTCTTGTCGAGAATAAAAGGATTCTGAGACAAAAAATGGTAACAAATTGAAATGTTATTGGAAAAGGAAGACTATAATTATATACACTTTAACACTTAATAGCAGTCACAGGAAAATAGAAGAAATAGCTTAACTCTTGTCATACTGAATACTATCCTGTTTAACAGTGAATGAAAATCAAAATGTCACAGTTGGGGATACTAATATTTTGAAATTAAGAGTTTATTACCAACTCTCAACTTTAAAGTCACAAACAGGTGGTGTTGATGAAGATCAGACTGAACTTATGTAGTACCTCCTGCCAAAGCACAAATATTCCAGGTTCAGCTTGAGAAGGGTTAAAACAGTGTACATCTTGGTTTCCTCAGTTACGGCTATATATTCAAAATTGCATATCTTACTTAAGGTCTTTTTAGCTAGCAAAGCATCAGCTTTGATAGCTTAAGTTAACAGACTAAATTTTGAGGTTGTGTCAAAGTTCAACAAGTGCAAACTGCCACTGGAGGCTTAACCACTTAATTCGTTAGATGCCTACGCCATAAAAAGAAGTTCTTATGTATTGTAGGAATATTGCAAACTCTGCATGCATGTCGCCTAGGTATTTAAGATCACTTGAGCACATCGATCTTCAAAGATATTGTGGATGAAACAAGCAATTTCTTCATTTTCCGTATTGTTTTCCACAACTATTTTCTTGAGGGCGTAAAGAGGAAAGATTGTGTGGGAATGGGTTAACTCCTTGGTTACTTTAACCTCGTTTCTTTATCAAGATAACATTTGACAAAGAAGATTATAGAACAAAACAATACTTTGCTAGCTTACATTACTTTCAGTACTTCGATTTTTATTCCAGGTCATGATGCCCACTTATACCAGCAAGATGACTCCAACGTGTTTAGAGGGGAAAGCGGATCACAAAGTCTTCATGGATCATCGTATCTCCATTTATGTTCTTCCAGAACAATTTTCCTACTCTTACAAAGTTTAGGTTCCTTTCTCACAGTTTATACAATCTTCCATTGAAATACCAGAACAGAATTCTGAGATCTACATATCAATGCAAATGGCGTCTTGGTAGTGAATGGGAAATAACTCTTTGAACCATTGAAATGTTAAAATGGAAATTCCAGAGTATTCTCCCTTCTGTTGGAGATGTGGTATAGAGTGACAGTGAATAAGGAATAAAAGGCTGCTGGATTTCATGATGGAATCCAGAGAACCGAGGACAAGTGTTTTAAAACCAGATATTCAGTCATAACTTAAAACAAATCATTCCAAATTAAAGCTTTATTACAAACCTGTGATTTTATAAGACTTTCATTTTAATGAAATGTTTAAAACATAGGAAAATCTTAAGGTTGTGTTCTTGTTCTATAGTGCTCCAAAGACAAAATTGTTTCATTTATTATGTTTTATTCCATTTATTGCTGATGTTTCATGTACTGTATTTCTCCTAATTAAATGCTCTCTACCTAACAGTATCCTGGCCAGAGATATTTACAAAGATCTTCCTCTGATCCGAGGATTATTTCCTTAACTAATCCACACAAAGTTCTGCCATTTAACCCTGTCCCTGTTTGCAAAATTTAAGATCTATCCAAATTCAAAGGTTTTGCAGACAAAAATTTCAAGTGGCTTTAATTTGAAAAATTATGATTCAGTAGAGAAGAAAATATTGTGGAAAAAGGAGGAATTGCTTGTTACAAGCAATTTCCTCTTTTTCTGCCCTCGCATCAATTAGATCGGGGGAATATTGTTTTACCGGTGTCCGTCTATCTGTCTGTCCGTCTGTCTGTCTGCAAAATTTAACCTGTCAACTAAACATTTTCCTATTACTCAACCCTGATGCTAATATTTGTTATGTAGACAGGTCTCAACAAGGCGCAACTGGGAAAGGTCATTTCATCAAGGTCAAGGTCAAAATTTTAACCCTTTGCCCGTTTCTAAAGAATTCCTGTTTCGGGGGCATAGTGTTTCACAAACACATCTTGTTCTATAATATTTTCCCAATTATTGATTCACAGGTGTGTAAAAACTAAGGATTGAACAGGAAAGGGTTAAAAGCTATGAAAAATATTTTGGAAAATGAAGAAAATGCATGGTGCAAGCAATTTCTCTATTATCCACAATGTTGTCCTCCTCAAATAACAAAGATTTTTACATATTATGTCATCAACTCTGAATTGTTGTCTACAACCTCTTTGAACTTTGACAAGTCTAAATTTATGTTTTTTGGTAATACAGTTATTGTAATGATTGTTTAAAGGAAATAGAGGAAACAGTAGAAAAAACATTTAATTGACAGGATTGCCATCAGGAAAAATGCCTTCAGTTTATTTTTCACATAATTCTATGGAGTATTTATTAGAAGAAATACAGTAGTAGTACTATGTTTTGTTATAATTTTGAGAACTTAGTCATATTAATGCCTGAAGAGGTATTGAAGAGGTATATAACCACTTTCTAATAGTTCTTAAAATTACAGACTGCATTCAAGATCAACCCATCAATATGGTAGAGAAATAAGGAAAATTTTCATATTTTCAAAATCTATATGCTTTGTTTTACTTTGTATGTAATTAATTCTTCTTACGTGTTAAGACATGATCGAAAATAGAAAGCTGAGACTCAAAAAAATTATGGTTAAACACTATTTCAGCTTTGTATTATGCATTTCAAACACATTTTGTTTCTGTAGTCCTCTTATGTTTTTAAAAAAGATGCTGTATTAAGATTAACTTTTAATTAAGGGTTGTGATTGTATTACATGTGGAGGGTGTGTATACACAGAAACTGACGAAATCTAAAGGTTGTGAAACTAAAAATAGTCATTATTTTTTCCTTATGAGATTAGCATGTTAGAATAGCACCAAGTATCTGTAACCACTATGTATTGTCCGTTCAAACTGTTCTGTTCTTGTTACTATGGAATATCAAAATAGCACTCTATTGAATCTAAGATATTAGAACAATACAGGAATGGAAAAATCTGGTATTTTCACCTCCGTGTCAGAGATTACAATAAAAATTTAATTTTCTTAACTGCAAGTTTTCTCAAATTAATTAGATTAAAGTGATTTTTTTCTATTTTCTGAAAAAAGCAACACTGAAAGAAGGTTTACCAAATTTTATGTCTGTCAAAGTGAATTTCTTTGTTGAATTACAATAATGTTTTTGAATGCTCATCCATTATGTCTTACATTAACCCATTAACACACAACAAAATTTGTGACTAGATGAAATTCATAGACGTTGCAGATGACAATTTTGAATAAATTTTGGAGAAGAAACTTGTGGATAATGAAGAAATTGCTTGTATTAAACAAATTATTTATTTTCCACATATTCTTTAGGGGTATAAAAAATGGAATGGTGTGGAGGGAATGGGTTAATTTTACTTTTTTAAAATACAAGGTCAAGATCACAAAAATATGTGCAAAGTTCAATCAATTTTTCATGAAAGTAACAGATAATATATAGCCTGGTTTAATGGTTCCAAAATGTAATATACCCTTAACCACACTTCAGAATTTTAGACTTGTCTGAATTGAAAATTGTTGCAGACAGCGATTTCCAGGTGAAAGAATATTGAGTATCTTTGCCATTTCCGATAGAAAAACAAGGTTTTAAATAAAGAAATTGCTTGTGTGTCTGTCCGTAAACTTTGACTTTAAAAATCTTCTCCTCAGAAGGCACTGAACTGAATTCAACCAGATTTCACAATAATAACGCTGGGTGACCATTTATGAGATTCCTTCAAAGAATTTTGATTGGATGAAAAACATGGCTTAAATGGGTGGGCTAATTTCAATAATTTATGGTGAAACTTTTAAAAATCATCTTTTCAGAAACCAGTGGATTAATTTCAACCAAATTTTTCAGGAATGATCATTGGGTGACCCTTAATCAGATTCCTTCAAAGAATTTTGATGATATGAAAAACATGGATTTTATGGGCTAGGCTAATTTCCATATGCTGCAAACTTAGAATTTTTTATCTCAGAAACCAGTTGATGGATTTCAACCAAATTTCACTGGAATGATTCTCTAGTGACTTTTTTGATTTCAATCAATTAATTTTTATACGCCCGTCGAAGACGGGACGTATTATGGGATCACCCGTGGTGTCTGGGCGTCCGGTTGTCCGGGCGTCCTGGCGGTGTCCACTTCTTTGTCCGGAGCATAACTCTGTCACCATAAGTCCGATTGACTTTAAACTTGGCAGTTATATTCTTCTCATCAATACGGAGTGCAGTGCACAAGAACCATAACTCTACCTGGCCTATTTTTTGAGTTATTGCCCTTTGTTTTTTTTCATACTTGAATCTTGTCCAGAGTATATCTCTAAAAGTATTAAAGCTAGGATCATGAAAAATTATGGGTGTATAGATCTCACCAAGGGGGAGTGCAGTGCACAAGAACCATAACTCTACCTGGCCTATTTTTTGAGTTATTGCCCTTTGTTTTTTTTCATACTTGAATCTTGTCCGGAGTATATCTCTAAAAGTATTATAGCTAGGATCATGAAACTTTATGGGTGTATAGATCTCACCAAGGGGGAGTGCAGTGCACAAGAACCATAACTCTACCTGGCCTTTTTTGAGTTATTGCCCTTTGTTGTTTTTCAAACTTGAATCTTGTACGGAGTATATCTCTAAAAGTATTATAGCTAGGATCATGAAAATTTATGGGTGTATAGATCTCACGCAGGGGGAGTGCAGTGCACAAGAACCATAACTCTACCTGGCCTATTTTTTGAGTTATTGCCCTTTGTTGATTTTCATACTTGAATCTTGTCCGGAGTATATCTCTAAAAGTATTTAAGCTAGGATCATGAAACTATATGGGTGTATAGATCTCACCAAGGGGGAGTGCAGTGCACAAGAACCATAACTCTACCTAGCCTATTTTTTGAGTTATTGCCCTTTGTTGTTTTTCATACTTGAATCTTGTCCGGAGTATATCTCTAAAAGTATTATAGCTAGGATCATGAAACTTCATGGGTGTATAGATCTCACCAAGAGGGGGTGCAGTGAACAAGAGCCATAACTCTACCTGGCCTATTTTTTGAGTTATTGCCCTTTGTTTTTTTTCATACTTGAATCTTGTCCGAAATATATCTCTAAAAGTATAATAGCTAGAATCATGAAATTTCATAAATGGATAGAGCTCACAAGGTAGGAGTGCAGTGTACAAGAACCATAACTCTAACTGGCCTATTTTTTGAGTTATTGCCCTTTGTTGTTTTTCATACTTGAATCTTGTCAGGAGTATATCTCTAAAAGAATAATAGCTAGGATTATGAAACTTCATGGGTATATAGATCTCATCTAGGGGGAGTGCAGTGCACAAGAACCATAACTCTACCTGGCCTATTTTTTGAGTTATTGCCCTTTGTTGATTTTCATACTTGAATCTTGTCCGTAGTATATCTCTAAAAGTATTATAGCTAGGATCATGAAATTTCATGGATGGATAGAGCTCACCAAGTGGGAGTGCAGTGTACAAGAACCATAACTTTACCTAGCCTATTTTTTTGAGTTATTGTCCTTTGTAGTTTTTCATACTTGAATCTTGTCCGGAGTATATCTCTAAAAGTATAATAGCTAGGATCATGAAACTTCATGGGTGTATAGATCTCACCAAGGGGTTGTGCAGTGCACAAGAACCATAGCTCTAACTGGCCTATTTTTTGAGTTATTGCCCTTTGTTGTTTATCATATTTGAATCTTGTATGGAGTATGTCTCTTAAAGTATAATAGCTAGAATCATGAAATTTCATGGATGGATAGAGCTTACCAAGTGGGAGTGCAGTGTACAAGACTCATAACTCTACCTAGCATATATTTTGAGTTATTGCCCTTTGTTGTTTTTCATACCTGAATCTTGTCCTGAGTATATCTCTAAAAGTATAATAGCTAGAATCATGAAACTTCATGGATGGATAGAGCTCACCAAGTGGGAGTGCAGTGTACAAGAACCATAACTCTACCTAGCGTATATTTTGAGTTATTGCCCTTTGTTGTTTTTCATACTTTGTTTGACAAAAAATATTCATTTAAAATAACATCAGTTCTATTCAAACCCCCAGTTAATATTAAGCAGCGTGACGGGCGTATCTTGTGACAATTTGGCACCTTGTTATTGAATGAAAAACATGACTTTTATGGCCATGACCTATCATCATATATGGCATTCAGTAAATCTTTTTTAGAAATTTGTTAATACCTTTTTCATCTGACTTAGTAAATGAATTGACTTGTAAAACAATGAAAAATCTCAAAAGATTTCATTGACAAGATTTATTTGCCACACATGGTAAATATGATTCAGTTATATTGAATTCTCAAAAACACCATTTGCTTTATCAGAACAATCAGGCCTATGGAGCTATACAGGCACTGACAAGCGCCTCTAGTCAGCCATGTAAGTCTTATATCAACCGAAGGGCATAAAAAAGCAGGATTGTGTTGGATTGTGTTAAATGTTCAAGATTTGTGTGCAAATGCTTCTATGATGATGGAACCTGTGACAGCTGAAATTAATTATGTTACCACTAAGTTGTTGATGGAAATTTAGAAATTGAATTATTTTTTGCCATAATTTCATAATAATACATCATGAAATGTGCCATTGATCTTTTATTTTCTTCCTATATAAATGAGTTTGAAGATATAACTGAATAACCCATTAGTTTATACTAATTTGTTTTAGTTCGATTGCGACGAAAGCTTTAAGCTTATAGAGTCGCTGTCGAACACACAAACCAGATGCTTTCACGTCCCTGAAAGAGAGGCAGTGGCTTAACCCCACTGCTACCCACTTCTACAGCTGGGTAGACTGAGGCTGGCTATTAAGTGTGTTGCCTATGAACACACCTCGGTGACGGTGGGGCTCGAACCCGTGACCTTCAGATCACGAGTCAAGTACCTATACCACTCGGCCATTGAGGCAGTCAAATAACCTATTACCAAACAACAAAACTTTACACTCGTCCAAATTTAAAGAAATTGCAGATTTTAGTAGAAATTTTAAATTTGAATTTCTTTGTAATCAGAGTGGAGATCTACCACCAGCAATGGTTTTCATTTTCCACATTTTTGAAAACTCTTCCATAGTGATGTATGGAAGCAGGATTGTGTAGAAATGTGTGAAAAATAAATTGCAGAATTCAATCAATCCTTGAGGTCAATAGCAATGTACTGGTGTTTATAAATGCTTATTACTGAAAGGTTGTCCTTTTGCCTATTTTCCTGTTTGAAAAAATTAATATATTGTGTGGAAAAAGAATGATGTTTCTTTGTACATGAAGTATCTGTTCTTATGGCTTGCCTATTTGATTGTTGTTGAAAGTACAGATTTAACCCATTCCAACAATATAAAATTTTAGACCTGTCAAAATTCAAAGAAGTTGCAGAAAAAAATTTAAAGTTCATGAAACCTTTAAAATCTGTGTCTTTTGGGGTAGAATACATTGTGGATAGTAAAGAAATTGTTTGCAAAGACTAAACCATATTGAATGTTTATTTTTCAAATGAATGCACTTGCAAAACCTTGCAAAAATAATGCCGTTTAGGAAATTCCTATCGGTGAGTCAGTGGGCTTAGTCAGCACTATTTCATTTCATCCAGTCTAGACATTTGCTGTTTTTAATGGGAATTGTAGTTATCTATGATAAAAATGAAAGGGGGAGGGTAAGTTACTATTATTATTATGAGGGTGTTATCTCATATTAGTGGAAATAAAGTCATACTCAGTAACTGCCAATTATTTCATCATGACATTCTGTTATTCTTTGTTGTAAATTAGTGCTTCCATATACTTTATTTTTGTTATGTAAAAAACCTTTTTGTTTGTAAAATTTTGGAATTTGAAGACTTGAATGTACTCAAAAATTGTTGAAACTTCAGAAATTGATCAATATTACTCAAGAATTGTCAAACAGATTACAGGTTGACTTGCCATAACTGACAATAGTGAACTTTGAAGTCAGACACTGGTCATCATTTATGTCGGATATTTTTTTGGTTTGGCAACTTAAATATCTGAACTCCAGCTTATTCAAGAAGTAGTTACGACATTTAGGTCACCAACTAACCATTCTACTTTTTTGTTACATGTTACTGACCATTAATTCTAAAAATATAAACCTTGTAAGGCCATTCTGTCAAGAGAACTTGAAATACATATTTACTGACAAAATAGCGATTCTATAATACTGTAAAGTGAGGTATGTAATGCGTGTGTTACCTGTCACACAAAAAAGGACCATCAGGAACGTGAAATTGACGGATTGCCACTGTTAATAAAAAAAATCAAGTGACCATACAAATCATTTTTATACCAGAAATGCTTATTGAACTCTGACCTTTATGTCTGGCATTTTCTTGGTTTGTTGAGTAACAATTTGTTTTTTATCCCCTACATTAAAATGTTTAGCTCAACTGAGGAAAAAGTGCAAAGTGAGCTATTGTGATTGGTCATTGTCTCTCCCTCTGTTTATTGGTTGAAGCTCTACAAAAGTTATTAAAAGAATTCATTCCATGAAAACTTGTTGCCAAGGCATTTGAAAATTGTAGTAAATCTTTGAAATTCTATTTTTTTTTTTTTCAGAAACTACAAGGCCAAAAGTATTTATATTTCATATGTAGCTTAACCACATGGTTCTCTGCCAAGTTTTTAAAAAATTAATTCCTGGGGTCAAAAATGGCCCTGCCCATGAGGTCTTACCAGACGAAGAAATTTTAGACTGGTCCATATTGAAAAAAATGCAGACAGAATTTCCAATTGCACTTACATTGTGAGAAAAGGAAAAGCAGTTTACAGGAAAAGAAGAAATTGCTTGCTTTCTATTCCTGTAAAGTTTTCCACAATTTTATTTGTTCATGGCATCTGAAAGCGTCATTATATGGTAATGAGTTAAACCCTAATCCCAATGATTTTTGGTCACAACTAAACCTCAGAATTCAAAAGTTCATTAATTTTTGCCTAACTATTTGAGTGATATTGTTCATATTTGATATAACAGTGCTTGTTTGAACTGTGCACTCAGATAGAGCCATGAATCCAGTCCCACACAATCCCTCCTTTTAAGCCCTCCAAGGAAAAAACTTTGGGAAACAATGTGGACATAGAAGAATTAACTTGTTTCAAGCAATTTCTTTAATACCAACAATATTTACAACCCCCAAAGACAAAGTATTGAAATTTAATCAACCATAATTTGTTGTCTGCATCTTCTTTCAATTTGGATCAGTTTAAAATTTTGTCATGTTGGAATTTATTGATTTGTATTGTGTTGGTCAAGATTTCAGCCTTTATCTGGACAATTTGGTGGCTTAGAAATTAAGCTTGTTGATTGCTAGGTTAATATTATTTGACAATTTCAAGTGAAACAATAAAGCTTTTTTCCTAAAAGATTTGCTGTTTTGGGGCAAGTTGTTTCACAAATCCATGTTTTATGTTCTTGGCCATAAGATATTCAATTTTATATGATTTGAAATCTTGGCTGTCAGAGGTCAATAGGCGTGTTCAGCTTTCTATCATCCCTGGTCACATGATGCAGATTACACTACCTACCCAAGGCCTCTAGTTGATTTACTTTTTTGTGAAAACTGCATCAAACAAAGGGTTGAAAGCACTTGAAACACTAGATATGGAAGAACATTTCTTTTCGAATTGTAATTCTAATAACTCTGGCTAGCACAGGACAATCAGGTGGTTTAGACTAAGATCAGACTGCACTAATGAGCATGCTGATATTTGTCTAGTCCTCAAGTAAATGATTCTGTATTCAGCTTGACAAGGGTTAAATTAATATACCAACTCTGATCAAGCTCACTAGATCTATTCTCTTTATCAACTATTTGTTTTATACAGTACCTGGGATGGCCCCTTTTTCAAATGACTGGTAACACTGGAGTAAGAATTATTTTTGTCAGTTGTAATAATGAATTTTGTATAGATGACTAGATGCATAATCAAATCTTTTTCAAGTTTTGTTAATAACCATGACAATTTTAGTTATTATTTTAATTGAAAATACTACATAGATTTTATGAATTTATTGCAATGTTGATTTTAATTGTTATTTCTTTATTTTAATGTTTGTATCTAAATACCAAAAGGCAATTTTAAATTATCTTATTATAATGCAATTGGTATTGAAGTGTAATGTTAAAGTGCAAAGTTTTCAATGTTTTATTAGCAAAGCTGTTACTGCATTGTATAATGACTAAAGTGATCAAGCTTTCCAGTATAAATTAACTCTTTCCCATTTTGTAAAATTTTAGACCTGTCCAAATTCAATGGTTTTGCAAACAGCAATTCAAGGTTGTTTATCTTTTTAAAATAATAATTCAATTGGATGGAAATTTTTTAGGAAAAAGGAATTGCTTGTTACAAGCAATTCCTTTTTTTTCCATACCATTTTTTCAAGTATAAAAAGACAGGAACATAAAGACCAGGGATTGAACAGGAAAGGGTTAATCCATTTCCAGACACCAAAATGTTAGACCATTGAAAGAAGTTGCAGACATTAATTTCAAGTTGGTGAATTTATCAGCGTGCATGTATTAGTGCTTGTTGTAAGTGATTTGGTAAAGATGTTCTAAAGGCTTGTAACAACCAATTTCTTCATTTTCAACTTTGTTTCGTACCGAGAGAGACAAAGATGTTCCAAACTTCATCTACTTTGAATTTTTATTTGGAACACTTTCTAAATATTTGTAGTCTGATAATGGGTTAACACCTTCTTATGTAATGTCATAATGATAAAAAGAATGTGGCTAAGTGGTTAAGTACACAGACCGTTATTCTGATAGATATCTAGGGTTGTTAGTTAAAGTCCTGGGGAGCCACTGAGTCTGTCCTTTGGCCAAGCATTCAGAACCTTAGCCTTGTAATGGCGATACTCAAGAAGAACAGGAATGAATGAACGTTGTCTTGATGTAATGGAAAGGTTGATCAGACAGTATGAGAGCCAGCAGATCACCAGTATATGGTCTTTATAGAACTATGGTCTGTTTATTACTGATCATCTACAAATTGAGACGCTATTGAAAACTTGAATATAAACAGTAATTCTTGGATTAATCCACCTCTCAAGGGATGGCCAAATAGCGGGTTCTTCTTAGAACAGTTGCTTTATTCTCTTTGTTGCCAATGATATGAAGGATTGATTCGATTGCATACAAAATATTATTACATAATTCTTGCCTAACATAGGGTTAACTCTTTACCTTTTAGAAATATGCATTCATATCTTAAGAGCTTCTGCTTTCAAAAAAAGGGATTTGTATTATGGTCGCTCAAACAAGTGGTTGTTTGAGCAAGATCTACTGTAGACTAGCAAAAGGTTTATATGTTTAGAACTTCAATTCATGAAATGGCCTCAATGAGACTTGAAAGTTTCCTTAACTATTAGTTGTATTCCAATGGTTTGCTTGTCAAATTCATTAAAATCATTCCACTATTATTGTGTATATATTGTGTGAAATTACTTGAACGAAAGCCTAGTATTTTGGCATACAGTGCTGTAAATTTGCTAAATATTTTGAATTCTTTTGAGATGAATAACTTGAAAAATAACTCAAAAAACTAAATATTGACTTTAATCCATTCTGTAGTTGAATGCTATTACGATATTGCAAAGTATCTAAATCACATCTCTGTCAGTCTGACTTTCATGCAAATATAAATAACATTTAAAAAGTTTTTTCTTCTTTCCAAAGCAATGTTGTGCTTGCTATTTAAATTTGTTTCACTAAGTAAGCTGTCTGAAGTTTTGTCATCTAGTAAAAGGTTAAAAAAGTTTAAATCATTTGACAATCTTTTACCTATCCACTTAAATGATAAGAAATAGTCACCGATTTAGTTTTTGAGTTCTTGTCTTTTTAGCTCACCTGAGCACGTAGTGCTCAAGTGAGCTATTGTGATCGTCTTTTGTCCAGCGTCGTCCGTCGTCCGTCGTGCGTCGTCCGTCAACAATTTCTTTAAACGACATCTCCTCCTAAACCACTGGGCCAATTTGAACCAAATTTGGCAGAAATGTTGCTTAGGTGGTCCCCTTCAAAAATAGCTAAAAGAATTGAAATCTGTTAAAAACTCTGGTTGCCATGGCAACAAAAGTGAAATTTTAAAATAATCTTTAAAAATCTTCTCCTCCTGACCCAGAAGGCGTAGAGCCTTGATATTTTGCATGTAGCATCAGTATATTGACCTCTTTCAAAATAGTTAAAATCATGATCCTCGGGTCCCCAGGGGCGGAGCCCCAGGGGGGTGGGGTTTATATAAAAATAAAGAACGATTTTTTAAATGACATCTCCTCTCAAACCACTGGGCCGATTTGAACCAAATTATGCAGAGATGTTGCTTAGGTGGTCCCCTTCAAAAATAGCTAAAAGAATTGAAATCCGTTAAAAACTCTGCTTGCCATGGCAACAAAAGAGAAATTTTAGAATAATCTTTAAAAATCTTCTCCTTCTGATCCAGAAGGCGTAGAGCCTTGATATTTTGCATGAAGCATCAGTATATTGACCTCTTTCAAAATAGCTAAAATCATGATCCTCGGATCCCAAGGGGCGGAGCCCCAGGGGGATGGGGTTTATAAAGAAATAAAGAAGGATTTTTTAAATGACATCTCCTCTCAAACCACTGGGCCGATTTGAACCAAATTTGGCAGAAATGTTGCTTAGGTGGTCCCCTTCAAAAATAGCTAAAAGAATTGAAATCCGTTAAAAACTCTGGTTGCCATCTCTGGTGGCAACAAAAGTGAAATTTTAAAATAATCTTTAAAAATCTTCTCCTTCTGACCCAGAAGGCGTAGAGCCTTGATATTTTGCATGAAGCATCAGTATATTGACCTCTTTCAAAATAGTTAAAATCATGATCCTCGGGTCCCCAGGGGCGGAGCCCCAGGGGGGTGGGGTTTACATAGAAATAAAGAACAATTTTTTAAATGACACCTCCCAATTCATAGGGCCAATTTGAACCAAATTTTGCAGAAATGTTCCTTAGGTGGTCCCCCTTAAAATTAGCGAAAATAATTGAAATCTGTTAAAAACTCTGGTTGCCATGGCAACAAAAGTGAAATTTCAAAATAATCTTTAAGAATCTTCTCCTTCTGACCCAGAAGGCGTACAGCCTTGATATTTTGCATGAAGCATCAGTATATTGACCTCTTACAAAATAGCTAAAATCATGATCCTCGGGTCTCCAGGGGCAGACCCGGGGGGGGGGGGTATAGGCATGAAGCATAAGTTCACAGACTTCTTTCTTATATCTGAAATTATAACCCATGGAAAAAGTTTCCGCTTTCAAATCGTGGCCCACTTGTTTCATGATCCTAACCTTAACATGAAATTAGACTGTTGAAAGAAAAAGAGCCTTTATCTCAGGTGAGCACCCCAGGGCCAACGGCCCTCTTGTTCAATAATACTGTAAAACTTATATTGGTGCAAAGCTGGCACTTTGCCCGCTAATCTTAAACAATTCCCCCACAGTGATGCTTTTTGAAGCCCATCAAGAAAAGCAATTGAGAAAACATTGTGGAAAATGAAGAAATGGCTTGTCACAAGTAATGTCTTCATTTTCCATCATGTTTTCTGCCCTGAAAGTTGAAAAATATCTTAAAATTTCATTAACTTTGAATTTGGACCAGTCTAAGATTTTGTCGTGTGGGAAAAGGTTTAATTTGCTTTTGTGTGACATTTCCAACAATATTACATGTGTGCCATGCACTCTCTGTCTGGACCCTCACCTAATTCATGTAGTATAGTTCACTGATCATCGAAGGAAAGTTATTATCAGTAGCTATTTTCATAGTGAAGACTTGGATCACAATGTGAATGTACAAGCTGATCTCTGTCTTTACTTGGCATATATGTAGTAGTTAGAAATGTTACACAGAAGCTCAAATTATTTTGTTGTGTTTTACTTGTTTTTGTGCAATATTTTCTATTTTCAACATAAAGTTCAACTAGTTACTGTGCAATACACTTAAGCCCATGATAGTCACATTAAAATGTGTAAATAGAATTCTGTATGATAGAGAAGCTGTTTTATGTTTGCCTACGATATAGGTCACAAGCTGTAATTATGAATTGTAGTTGGTTTGAACTACAACATTCTACACTAACTCTAGGTAAAACTGTACTGGGTCGAGAAATATTTTACTTAGTCATTAGGAAAACAATTTCGTTTACTGATTCACATCAAAACGTAAATCATAAAAATGTAATATGAGAGTTTATTTGAATACTCTGTAACCACTGGGTGAATTTTGAACCAATTTGAACACTTTAGGTCACTCTTTATTAGTTTCTAGATAAAAAGATAATGGCTTTTATGGATGGACAAAAAATGCAATACATATACCCATTAGAAATAAAAAGACTTGCAAGGGAAGTAAATGGAACAGATGTAAATTTCAGGCAGAATCGTCTGCCTTCGAGCTTAAAATAATCTTCATTGTTTTCTATTTGTTTTTTCTTTAATCTATTCTCAAAATAGTGTTTAAATCTCAGAAGCTTCTTGAATGATTTCAGTGACTTAAGAATTCTTTTGTCCAATATGGTGTAGATATTTTGTTTTCTAATAATGAGTATATTAAGGCCAGGTGAGCAATACGGACCTTCAAGCATCTGTAGTTGGTGAATGTTGAAAATGTCTCACTTGTTTTCTGACTGCAATTTTGAATTGTTTGTTACTTATGTTGTAGATAGTTCTGCAAACTATTTATTGGATGGAATTGTAAATATCGATTTTGTATGATAATGAACATAGGAATATGTTAGCATGAATGTGTTGTTGAAAAAATAATTGTAATTAACCCTTGTCATGCTGTATCAAATACCTTTTGGAATTACATCAAAAGATTTCGAAATCAAGGGCAGAAAACACTGATAGTACTTGGTGGCCAATCATCGATAATTAATTTCATAAACACCTCTGGTGAGAAAAGTACAAACAGGGGGTGTGCAGTCTGATCTTTGTCTATACCTCCTTCCAAAACAGGAATATTCGCGGTTCAGCATTACAAGGGTTAGTATGTTTTTGTCGATGATGATATGAATTTGTAAGCTTAGAAATCTAAAATATGAAAGTCATTACACTTGCCAATTTATTGAATTTATATTATGGGGAAAATACAAAGCAGCTGTATGTGCAAATAAGGCATCTAGTTTTGTGTTTATTTGAGAATAAGAATTTGATAATAAAAATATCTGATGATATGATGAAATAGTTTTCTAAAGGTTTTTGCAAATTGGCTAATGAAACTTCCTAGATTTGATATGAACTCAGAAAATTAACTCCTGCAAATATTCTCGAATGATAGGAGTTTAGTGTTAGGCTACGGCTCTACGGCTTGCTTCACAGATTGCAAGATTTGACGTTAATTGAACAACACTTGGAATCTTTGTAAAATATACCAAAAAATTACTAAATTGATTACAGGTTTGAAGAAAACATTATTATGACTGCTGACCCATTAACCTGTTAAGCATGATAGAAATTTTTAGACTAATAAAAAGAAAGATGTTCAACACATCATTTCAAAGTAATCTGGATAGTTAGTACAAAATCTACAAGCAATGTATCCTTTTTCCACAATATTGTCTGAAATATTTATCTTCTGGTGAAATAAAAAACAACAACAATAGATTTAGTGTTACTTGAATTATTTTGGTAGACCGTTAAAGTCACTTGAAGGTTTTACAACTGAATGTTTCTTTCTCTGATATCGTCTTGTATGCACGAGATATGAAAAAGAATGTAAATGTTATGTTTCATTGTCTTCAATATTTAAACACCTGAATGCTTAATTACGGTCTCAGTAGGAAGATACACTTGTCGAATTATGTTTTAGTAAAGCATTAAAGAATTCAACCAAAATACAATTTAAATAAAATTGAAGAAAAGGATTTCATAGACATTGTAAGAAAAGATAAAATTGAGCAAGTTTAACAAATATTTTACCATTTCAATGAATAAGCAGATAAACAACTTCAGAACATTGAAAGTGGTCCAAAATCCTATAAGTCAATCCCTTTCTTTGAGTTTTGGCGACAATTAGGATTTCTAGGTAGTTCAGGATTTTAATTTAGCATTTTGGTGTTAACATTGTTCTTTTCTCTTCAATGTAAAATTAGGTTCCGATGTCAAATTTATGTAAGTATTTTTGATTTTGATACTCGAGATGAAATGGGATATAAAAACAACAAGGATAAGATTATGACAAACCTGAAACATTTTACTGGAAGTATGGTCATTTATCTCAGAAGTTTTCTGAAAAAAGAGAAAAAAAACCTCAATGGTGTTGCCATTATATTGTTATACTCTCCAAAAAATATTCATATTTTTCGACCTTAAAAACTTCTTTCGTAAAAAATGAAAATGTGAAATTTCCTCCTTTGACATATCTGTTTCTAACATAGACAATGTTGTTTTCTTAGATATTCTTCGAGACATTGTCTGCAATCCAGCCTTCAGTTTTGGAGATTCAGCAATTTCTGAACTAGTAATGGATTATAGAGTTCCTCTCAACTTTATGCAGATTCCGGGTAGCACACTTTAGTGTTGAGGTGTAAGAATTGTAAATAAAGCAACATTCTTTTCAGGATATTATTGTATGTGAATACGTTATGTTGTATAGGTCACACACACAGATTACTTTATGTATGAAAGATAAGAAATTAAACATTTTAAATTTAAATATTTGTTCGTTTTGAATTCAATCCGTTGAAGAGTCTTTTCGCTATGGCAACAAAAGTGAAAACCTTTAAAAATCATCTACTCCTGACCCAGAAGGCATAGAGCCTTGATATTTATGAAGCATCGATAAACCAACCTCTTTCAAAATTGTTAAAATCATTACTGTCTGGCCCCAGGGGGTAAGGGCCTATTTAGAAAAGGATTTTTAAAGCGACAATTCCCAGGGGCGGAGCCAGATGGGGTTGTGCAGATATAGAAAGGATAAAGGATTTTTAAAACGACTTTTCCCAAACCGCTGGGCGGATTTCAACCAAATTTGGCAAGAATGTTCCTATGTTGGTGCCCTTTAAAAATTACTAAACAAATTGAAATCCGTTAAAAACTCTGGTTGTCATGGTAACAAAACTGAAGTTAAGATAAAAACTTGAAAACATTTTCTTCTCATGACCCAGAAGGCGTAGAGCCTTGATATTTTGCATGAAGTATCAGTACAATGATCTCTTTCCGAATTGCTAATATCATCACTCTCGGGACCCAGGGACAGAGCACTTTGGGGTGAGGCTAATATGGAAATAAAGAAGGGTTTTCACAACGACATGTTCTCCCGAACCACTTGGCGGATTTCAACTAAATTTTGCAAAAATGTTCTTTGGGTGGTGCCCTATGAAAATTGCTAAAGCGACTGAAATCCGTTAAAAACTCTGATGGTAACAAAACTGGAATTTTAATAATATCTTTAAAAACTATCTCCTCCTAACCCAGAGGGTCTTGAGTCTTGGTGTTTTGCATGAAGCATCAGTACATTGAACTCTTTAAGAATTGCTAAAATCATCAGCCTCGGGCCCCAGGGGCGGAGCAAAAGGGGGTGGGGCTTATATAGAAATAAAAAAAGGATTTTTAAAACGACATCTCTCAAACTACTTGGCTGATTTCAACCAAAGAAATTAATCAGTTGAAAACTGGTTGCTATGGCAACTTGAGTAAAATTGGGGAAAAAACATCTCCTCCTGACCCAGAAGTTGAAAAATCTTGAAATTGGCATGAAACATCAATACAATGACCTTTTTCAAAATTCATAACATTTTAGATCCACATGGTGATTCGGCTTACATAGAAATAAAGAAGGCAGCCCTTTCAGAACTATTTGGCCAACTTAAACCAAATTGAGTAGAAAAATGTTAGTTTGCCTCCTTTTTATAATACCTGAAAAAATTGAAATCTGTTTGGCATGGTAACATAAGTTGATTTTAGTTAAATGTTAAAGGAGGTCTTCTCCCGACCCAGTTTTTATTAGGCCTCGAAGAAAAAAAAGCCCTATCTCAGGTTAGCGCCAGGGCCACTAGCCCTCTTGTTTTATTTCATCTTTATGCACCCGAAGGGTCATATTATGTTATGGCCTTAGTCGTCTGTCTGTCCGTCTATTAGCATTTTTTGTGCGCAACTCCTCCTAAACTATCAATGGGAATCATCTGACACTTGGCACAATTACTCCCTATGATGTCTAATTGTGCATACGACCTTTGAAATTTAAATCGCTCCACTCATTCCTGAATTATCTGCCCTTGAATTGAATGAAAAAAAAAACAACCTTTATTTCTTGTGAGCTCACTTCCTCCTACATTTAATTTGAATGGGAATGAACTGCTGAAACTTGCCAAAATAACTCTGAAAGATGTCTAGTTGTGCTTATGACTAAAATTTTGATATGTCAAGTTTTCCTGAATTGTTTGCCCTTTACTTAACAATATATCTTAAAATCAAAGTTATTCATGTGTGTGTGTGTGCACAACTCCTCCTACAAATTCTATTGGATTGAACTGAATCTTGCCACAATGTATCTCTGATATTTAGTTGAGCATAAGACTTCAAAAATTCAAACAACTAGGGTCTTTCTTGAATTATCTGCCCTTGAATTGATTGAATTCAAATGTCAAGGTCATTTTGAGCTCTGAAAAACTTAATCTGAACCATTGTAATAGTTTCTTTGTCAAGATCAGTTTTTCAATGTCATATTTTTATTACTTGTGGTGAGTACTTTCTGTTGAAACTTGTTTCAAAGTCGTTTGTCAAGGTCATTTTTTATGTCAATTGTATTCACAGCATAGAATTCGTTAATATGGAAACCGGAGCATGCACAAATACAATTGAATCAACATGGCATGCCGTAAAAAACAGCCTTCCGAAATCGGGAACTGTTAAACTTTTATATGAGTCCTATTTTGCTGAATATTGCGTGAGAAAGAAATTTTTCAACGAATCAAAAGACCATCATAAACCTTATTAAGAAATTTTACCCTACGAGGCGAAGGATAGCATTAGGCCATCATGCTTTATCTACAAACACACTAAATGACAGTTTAGACCACTTTTTGGTGTAAATATAGGTAAGTTATTTCTAATTTGATATTTACTATTGGTATTTATGGGGGCTACCGCCCCCACAGCCCCGTTAATTTTTTGAGTCGGACCTAGATGGATTGCAAATGGCGGCCATTGATAAACACTGACCTAGCACGAGCACCTGCTGCATTTTCGAGCATGTGCTGTAAAGTAAATAATATGGCGGTCATTGCGCCAGGTAAACTGCAATCTACCCTTTTTGGTGTATCGTTAGACTTTGAAGTGTTTCTACTGTACAGAAAGTAAGCCTTTTATGGGCTACCATTTCCCTTGTGGCTACTACTAGGAATTTGAATTTTGCGTAAAACGGCTCATTTTCAGTGAATATGACGGTCATGTTTTAAAAATTACCATGTCTATGCATTCAAATATGTTAGGTCGCGTTCTATATAACGGTGATCAATCCGACTGGTTGCCTGTTTTACAGGGAAATCATCAAGGAGTGGTATTGTCCCCTTTTTTTATATCTTATCTACATCGATTCTTCAATCGAACAATTAGTCAATAGCGGACTAAGTTTTAAGATAAACAGGTTGAGTTTATGTGCGCCTTCATTTGCAGACGACATGACGTTTCTGTCTTTATCTGCACGTGTCCTACAATCAATACTGGATATGTGTTATAGATATTCATATCTGTGGAGATTTCAATATAATCTGTCAAAATGTATTATTGTTATTGTCAATGAGTCAAAAACAGCCTTTAAACGTAAATCGCGTTCATGGTACATTGGTTTTCAAGAAATTAAAGTGGCGGAAACGGCTTTTCACCTGGGTATATTGTATGACAAATATGCATCCTCGACAACAATTGATAAAAATCTTGATCGTAAGTTAAGGGGTTCCTTTTTTGGACTTATAAAAGACGGATTACATCGAAATGGGTGAAACCCTTTAACTAGTCATAAAAGATATAAATCTGTTGTTTTACCCAGAGCTCTAAAAAATATATACAATATTAACCAATCACTGAGAATCAAACGACCTTATCTGATAAGAAAGCTGTAAACAGTATACAAGGGATTAAATCTGCTATATTATCATGGATAAGTGTGGCATATATTTGCACTTTCTTTGCAACTAATTTGTGTCTTGAGATAAATTATGAATTTTATTTGGTTATAATTGTTAATGAATATTAAGTCCCCATTTTTAAGACAGTAACAATACAAAATATGAAGCTATTGTTATCAGAACAGATCACAAATAGCAACTGGAATAACTTGGATAGACATTGTTCAGAGAAGAGGAGAAAACATTGATTTATCTCAATATTTCAACACGTTTTCTCTTTTAGTAAATAAAACTGTTTTAGTTTGTAAAACTGCTACAATATTCAGGAAAAACTTCAAGGCAGGCGATAAATCAAAATGGAGAAAAAGCATTTTTAGTAGAAAGTCTTACTTTACCACAATGTTTGAAGAAACTGTTTTACCCCTTAAATCACAAAAAATAATGCATGTAAATTTGTTTCCAGCATTCTGCATCTTAGTCACTTTTCATTCAAAATTTGAAATTAAAGTAAAAAAAAAAAGCATAAAAGATGTTAAGATGAAATTCAAAAAATGACTTTGCTTTAGTTTCTATCAAAATCTCATCAGCATAAAGCTAAGATGCAGCTATTGCATAATATTGACAAGTTTTTACCATGATCATACAAGATGTTTAACCCCCTGGTGTGATTTACAGATAATGTAATGGGCCCCTATCGATATACGTAGTTACTCCGCTTGATCAGTTACTTCCCTTGAACTCTGGGTAGTTCCGGTCTATATTTATGTAGGTAGATACAAGAATACCTTTAAAATCCGATGTTTTTCATCTTCTAAATATTATTGAAATTTTTCTACCTTATTCTTGTTATTGTTAAAGTTCCGTGGTGAATTTATTTGAAAGCTAAATCACTTAAGATGACATAATTTTTCATAAGTTGCTATTATAGGTGTGACCGGCTATTGTCACCTCGTTAGTGAATTAGGTGTGTATACCCCTTGCAAATACCTTTATTCCAAAACATTAAGAAATTTCATAAGTCCATAGAGTAAATTATGTTTTTGTTTGTATACATGCTTATTCCGTATATATATAAAACGTTTGTGCGATATTTGCACTGACATGTACCGGGTAAGTACATGTCGATCTAATTTTAAATGGTAATAGAGTTTTTACTTTAGATTTACATATTTGTGTAAAACATATGACTTACAACGTAATAATTTGAAAAGGTGCCACTATGCAGAATGTGCCTTATTTCAGCACTGTTCACTTTACTATAAAATTGCCGATTGCGACCCAAACCCGTAACTACAGCATACTTTAAACTATACTTTAGAAGTTTATGTCGCCCGCGGACGAAATGCTTCTTCAAGTTTTCGAATCATTTTTTTTTATATTATTACATATATTTAAGTATTTGAGAAAAAAATAGAAATAAAAAGTGAAACTATAAAAGACGAACCGCAAGAAGTGTTATAAAGATCAAACCAAGACAATCTTTTTGATCGTGTTAATCCATTTAGTTGATACTAATAATCATTACTATATTGAGATGCATATTATGCATTTTCAAGCCAAAGAAGAAACGCAATGATTTCCTACAAAGGATGCCTTTGCTAATTTTGTTTCGAAAATGAGAAGTAAAATATGAAAACTGGACGAAAATGAAATTGGTTCCTAGGTCGGGAGAAAAAACGATTAAAACGTGTCAACGTTTGTATAAACTACCACAACAATTCCATATTCTAAGGGTATTTTCAGAATACTCAACATTCCTCTGTATGAAATTCTGAAAAAATATCTGATTCTATTCAAAATAGGAGCATATAGTTTCAGCCCTTATACACTCAATAAAGCAAATTTAAACCGGAACTACCCAGTCAAGTCAAGGCAATTAAAAGGCAATTTTCAGGACAACTCCGTATATCGGTAGGACCCATAAACTTACCCATTCCCACACATTGACGCTTTTTGGACGCCCCTCCAGAAAAAAACATTGTTATACAATTTTTTCTACCCAGAAAGTTGAAAGAATCTGAAATTTCATCATTTTAAAATTGTCGTCTGCAACTCCTTTGAAATTGGACTAGTCTAAAATTTTACCATCTGGTAATGGGTTAAACTAGGTCATTAAACGAGGTACTAGGTCAAGGACTGATATTGGTCTTGGTCTCTTCCTATTCAGGCAGAAATCGAGTTTAAAAAGCTCAATTTTCTAGGCCATTTAGTCCACACTGAACAAAAATCTACCGTTATAGAGCTTTTTCTCTTGGGGCTATGTTCATTTTATAATGGTCTTGTTTGCAATGGTTTTATTACAGAAAAAGCTGAAATTTTAACAAAATATGGGACTATGCATGTTCTTGATGGATTTGTAGATTGTGGTCTATTCCCCTCGAAACATTCTTGGAAACAAGTCTCAAACTTAGAATAGAGAACAATTATATGAATGACTGGGAAATAAGAACAACTGCTCCCGAATTTACTTTATATCGTGAAATCCAAACCGATTTTAATGACCGTTCTCTGTGTTTTTTTGCTTATAAGAATCCAAATCTATTAAGTGTAAGTTCCTCTGTAGCACAAGTTATTGCATATTCAGCTGTTTTGGATTCAGTTTGTATAAAATATGGCGAGGACAATGTTACTTGTAGCAAAAGCGAACATATATTGTTGGAATGCATAAAAGCTAAAAAATTCCGAGACTCGTTTAGAAATATTATTGAATGTAATTTTAATCAAACAGTCGTCTCATCCTCATCGTCAATGTGCAACACAGATTATTGAAAACTATCTTTGGCCTTAAATTCTACTTTAGGCAACGAAAATAGGATTAGGGTTAGTTATTGAGTTATCCATGAAATTCGTACAGAATATTTTTTAATATTATAATTGGAGTTGGAAACCGTAAAGGTATTCGACAACTGGGGAGTGATCGTAACTTAAAAATAGTTATGAATATGGTCATATCATCGCGTTTTAGCTACTTTGATGAAGAATTTAACATACATCTTTCATTATATCCGTTTTCTTTTTACACGACGGAAGAAATGGGGAAGGAAGAACTGCTTGAAACAGGCGAATTCTCCTTCGCTCACGACAGTTTCGGCCTTAATGGTAACAAAATACCTTTACTTAGTATACCTGATGCTGTCGTCTGTAAACTTTTTCTATTTTGGCCTGATATACGATTTCGCTTTGGAGGTTAATCTTAAACTAGTGTATCCTTATCTAATACCTTTTCTTTTCGTTTCGGGAAAGGTTTTACTGTCGGGGAGTTTGGTGTGTGTGTTGGGGGTGTGAGCGTGCTTTCGTGTGTGTTATAGGTTTTTTTTTTTTTTTTTTTTTTTTTTTTTTTTTTTTGGGGGGGGGGTGTATGTGTGTGTGTGTTTTGCCTCGTAGGCTAGATTCTCCACGACAACGTAACTTCAGCTTTGTAAGGCTGAAGTTGAGTTGTATTGGCGGCTTAGCGACGACCACTGGCCATGATAACAGCATTTGCTTCTCACTTTTTTGTTTATTTCTCTTATCGCCGCCTTCATAGCGCAGTTGGTAGCGCGTCGGACTGTCAATCTAGAGGTCCCGGGTTCGATCCCCGACGGCGGCACTCATCCTGTCCGACTATTTGTCTCTCACCAATGGGTCAATAATCGTAGACCTATGTGGGATAGCAGCTGGAGGCTAGGAAAGGATGTAATGGTAGTACTGGTGTGAGAAATACCAGGATTCCATTGTTAGGTGCTCCAGCCGCCGCGATATAACTGAAAGATTGTTGAAAGCGGCGTAAAACCCCATTCAAACAAACAAACAAACTTCTCTTATCCATACTCTTCTCTCTTGTGCCTTTAACCTTTACTCTTCAAACTGTACATTTGTAGTTTATTTGTAAATTGTGTGTTTTGTTATTATCTACATACTTGTGGGAAATAAATATTATTATTATAATCAGAAAACCCGTTGCACTTAACATGTACAGTGAGATGAACATCCCTTCCTAAATTCTCTAAATAAAGAATATAATGAGAGACTTAACATGTACCTGTGCTCGCAATAATTTGCTGAATAATGGACTTTTCTTAATTCGATTATTCCCCCATTTTGGGGATTTTAGTTTCCATGATGGATAGGCAAATACATTTGTAGGTAATTCAAATTTTCAAAGAAAGAATATACCAAACATGAGTAAATACACGTACCTAGTACATAACAGGTTTTGCAGAGAGTTATACGCCAGGTTTGCATAAAGCGATCTAGAGTCTAAGGCACGCAAACCCTTTTTTTCTGATAAAACCACTGAGTTTTCAATGCTTGTCTAAATGTCAAGTTTGGGAAGGGTACAGATTTTGGAGTAGGTCTACCTGCATTATATTTGTTTGGAAAATATGTGTTTTCATGTAAAAGAAAACTGCCACCCAGGCTCTAACTTGCTTTCTTTGTTTCTAAATTCTGAAGAGTGAGTTAAAGGAGAACATTGGGTCAAGAGAAGGAATTTACTTGTTACAACTTGATATTCCTTTTCTTTCAATGTTACTCAAAATGATACTGCAAACTTTTTCAATTTTGTGTCTTCTTTTGATTTTTCATGCTACCCGAAGGGAGAGCATATAGCCGCCGCTTCGTTTGTCAGTCCTTCCGTTTTCCGTCTGTCTGACCTTGCGTCCGCCCCGATATCTCAACAACACTTGGACAAAATTGGATTAAACTTCACTAATGAATTCCTTATGATATTGCGCCGAGGTCATTTTCCCGGTTTTGGTATAGCTCCGATATCAAGGTAAAAGTTCAGGGTCAAAGGTCAAAATTGACCTTGTTCTCAACAGAGCTCCTTCAATTATGGATGAATTTAAAATAAATTAGCACAATTTTTTCTATCATGAATATAAGTACCATTTGAAAAAAATCAGATAGCTCCATACTCAAGGTCGCAGTTCAAGGTCAATGGCAAAATTAAGCATGTTCAAAGCATAGCTCATTCAATTATATATGGATTTCAAAATAACGTGGTACAATTGATCTCTATCATAAAAAGGTGTACTTTTCCAAGGTCAAGGTCACAGTTCAAGTTCAATGGTCAAAATAGACATTGTTCACCGCATAGCGCCTTCAATTATGGATGGGTTTCAAAAGAACGCAGGACAGTTGTTCTCCATCATAAATAGACGTGCCATGTGAAAAGAAAATCAGATAGCTGAAAGGTCAAGGTCGCACGTCACGGTCCAAGGTCAAAATTGACATAGTTTACAGCATAGCTCCTTCAATTATGGATGGATTTCAAAATAACGCGGACAGTTGTGCTCTATCATAAATGGATGTGCTATTTGAAAAGAAAATCAGACAGCTGCAAGGTAAAGGTCGCAGCCTGAGGTCAATGATCAAAATTGACCCAGTTCACCGCATAGCTCCTTCAATTATTGATGGATTTCGAAATAACTTTACACAATTATTCTCTAGCATGAGTAGTTTCGCAATTTTGGACAAATCTTCAGATACCTCCTAGGTCAAGGTCACACCATAAGGTTTAAAGTTAAAATTAAGCATGTCCAGATCACAGCTGTTTCAATTATAGAAGGATTTCAAAATTACCTGGGACAATTTATCTCAGTCATGAGTATATGTGCAATTTGAAACAAATCGGATAGTTCAAAGGTCAAGGTTACAGCTTAAGGTCAATAATTAAAATTAAGCATGTCTGGACTATATCTGCTAAAGATACGGATTGATTTCGAAATACACTTGCACAAGTGTTCTCTATTGTTAGTAGATGTGACATTTGAAATTTTCAAACAGATACAAGGTCAAAGTCACAGATCAAGGACGTAAAAATTTGTCATGTTTGGTATATAGCGATCATATACCCGCATCTGCGTCTGTCGGTCTGTTCGAACCCTTTTTCCCGGGTTATTTTATACTTTTTGTGACATGGCTATATTCGGGGAGCATAATCCGTCTCTGACGGCTCTTGTTTCATACTTTATTCTTGTGACTTAATATGTATGCCTCAATATCTCCTACGGAGTCCATTAGTGTTGCTCAGTTTGGAAAATCCATTATGATATTAGAAAAGAAGTAGTGCCCAGTTAGGTACGATTTACTATTTTTCAAAACTTGTCTCCCCTAAACAACTGAACATTATGAAAATGGCATAAAACGAGGGATCTATATAATTCGTAGAACGTTTTCTACTTCAAAAGAAAAAGATTAGTAAAATTATGTCAACTATAAATTGTCAACTCCTTCAACTTGGGACCAGTCTGAAATGTTGTTGTCTGGTATTGAGTTAACAATGGGTAAAAACATCACACATTTTTCTTATATAATACAGAAAATTATTTTTCGAATAGCATTACCTTTAGGCGGATCGCGAGTGTCAATCAAGAAATCGATCCACCAATCAAATCATTTATTTAGACTTAAAGTGATCTTTGAACTCTACCATTGGCAGACATATCTATGAAGAATTTTTTGTTAGCTTTGCGAATTTAACGTTGTAACTACAGCTTCAGTAAGCTGTATTTACGACATAGAAGTCGCCAACCGACTATTCCATTTTTTGTTGCATTTGTCACATGTTACTGTCCATGAATTTTGCAATATGACGATATTTAAGAAATGAAGAGAATATTTTTTGTTTCATGGAGGTATGAACCGAAAACCCTAATCACACTGTATGAATACGCGAAGCGGATTCATACATTGTGTGATTAGTTTTTCGGTTCATACCTCCATGAAAACAAAAAATATTCTCTTCATTTCTTATAATTCAATAGCATTGAGCGAAAAAAAACAAAAGCTCTACAAATTTTGATACCTTTGTTCATGGAGTTATGAATAATTTATTTTTTACGACCAATTAAAACACACGTTTTTGATAGACGAAAGTGAAAATTAAATTATTTAATATTGAAGTGAAGCTTCTTGTTGGAGCCTAGTGGGTTGGGTCCTCGATCTGTAAACTACAAAACTAGGAGCTAAAAATAACAGATAATAGTTCAAAATACGCGTATATAGACCATCAACTACAAGTGTCCCAGGGACAGTAGATGCTTAATGCGTCATTTTTAAAATCAGTCTAATGTCGGGATTGCTTGGGTTGCGTCGAAACATTCTAAACTCTTTGAATTGCTAGAGAAAGATAGTTAATACAAAATGTAGAAATAATTATCTAAAATGTCATTATAATGTTAGGCGAAACTGAATTGTAACGGCAACTCCTGAAGAATGTGGTTGATCTGGTCGATTACAAAAACTTCTATTACGCATTCGGTCAATGAGAAAGTAAAGTTTCATTTATCTTAAAACTGTCTTTGTTTTTGATTTTGCTATTAGGCAATTAAAATGTATACGTTAACCTAGCAAATTTTCTAATCCCTTTATTTGATTGTTTTAATGGGGGTTAACGCCTCTTTTTTTTTGTCGTAACGCGGGCCTGAAGCACCTAACAATAGATTCCTGGTATATCTCACACCAATACCACTATTACATCCTTTCCTAGCCTCCAGCTGCTATCCCACTACGATTATCCACCAAATGGTGAAAGACAAATGTTGGAAAGGATATGTGCTGCCGCCGGGGATCAAACCCATGACACCCCATGATTGAAGATTGGGAGTCTTATGCGCTACCTTCTGCGCTATAATGGTGGCTTTTTTAATCCATTAATATGCAACCTAATTTTAGACTGGTTCAAATTGAAGGTGGCTGCAGATGACATGACAACATGTCTAGCATTTGAACACCGAATGCAAAATGGGAGAAAAAATATTAGAAAAGGAAAACACTCTCAACAATCATTTTCTCCTTTTCTCACAATGTTTGCATTACTACATTTCTTTAGAATTCAAATGCGGGGCTGTGACAGATGTTTCATTTACTCTATAGAGGCAAGTAGTGGTAGTGAAATGCATTTAGAAGGATTGTCTTCCTTTTTGTTTACAATTAATAGGTTGGTTATTAAAAGAAAGAAACAAAGGGATAAGAAATCCAGTCTGGCAGGCTAATCTAATGATTATAATAATAATGAGGAGCCCAAATCAAACATTGAACATGGACAGACCCTTGTAGTTAATGGCCTCTTAATAGACTGGACGGCAGATAACATCGCGTGCATCTGTATTTATCGCTGACCCAATTTGGGGCCAAAATCTCGGGAACCGTTACAGAGTGTATAAATAATGTTCCAAAATAGTAAGTGCTAGGACTTTTCAAATTTCATTAGAATATTGCTTGTCGCAAGTACCTACTGATAACTATCGCAGATCGTGTCTTGTGAAGCAAGACATGATCGAAGATCGTGTCGCGGTTGTTCCGTCTTATGTTATTTTTAAGACAATTATGAATAAGTGAATTAGTCCAGACCCGCGTTTTTACTATGAGCAACTTTTCGGCATAAGGGCACCGCAGCAAATGATTGGTCAAAAGTGCAGGGTTAAAGGTCAAGATGGAAAACTAAAATCTAAATAAAATTCTGAATACAAAATAATTTATTCTGAAATAAGAACACGCCGAAAAGGCATCGCCTCTAAAAAATCTTTCAATGTATTTTTACTTAAATGATTCACTCCGGCTGAGCCAACTGTCATCGTCCATTACGCGCCTTTTCGTAAGTCAAATCAAAATCTACTATTTTTACTCAAACCCGAGACATTTTGTATCAGTTTTTGTGTATTTACGTTCCTTTATTCATAGTTAGGGTAGTATATGAAGGTCAAGGTTATATGTCTAGGTCAACGCGGCTGTCAAGCAAGTAACCAGTCGACGAATGAAATCATTCCCTTGGACCAGAAATGAGTTTGAAAGTCCAACATTGGCCGCCATTTTTGTTAACATTTTTTGTTGGTTTTGCGACTTATACGTTACGTCTGAGAATGTTTTCAGCCGCTAACAAAATAATATTTTCAGCTATTGTTTAAGTGGAATTAATCGTTAAAACATCTTTCAGTTTATACATTATCAGTTGAATCTGGGGCTTTGGAATGTCAAGCTATTTTTTCATTATTTCGCATACTTTTGATAATTTGCCTGTTTAGGTCCACTTTCCGTAGGCACACAAACTATTGTCATGGCGATGTGTCCCTCGTGTGTCAGTCAGTCTGTCCGTGCTTCCGACCGTTTGCGTAATTTCTTTCTTTGAAAAATCTTTTCACCAGAAACTGTTGGTCAGATATCAACCAAACTTCACAGGCATTTATGGGTGAGACTTTTTCCATGTAAAGTATAAATATGTAGTAAATATATTGCGTTCAATTTAATGAAAGAAGGGAGACAACACATGTTGTTTGTAAACTATCAAAATTAGTAAATTATCTCCCTTAGGTCTTACCTCATTGCAGAAACTCGACGTATTGTTTATAGTTTGTTGTTAATAAAAAAAAAACGAAGAAAAAATAGTACAGAACCCATTGCCAGACATCAACATTTAAATATGGTCTAAATTGAAAAATTTACAGATGATGATTTAAGTCGTAGAAAATTTAAATACTTTGAACCAAACATTGTGGAAAATGAGAAAAAGAAGCCAGTGCTATGCTGGGCGGGGCTTATTTTTCATATATATTGCAAATACAAGTATATGTTGGATTTTGTTTGATTAATGGTGTAAGAGAGACTATTTTGTAAGAATGTCTACAAATTGGTCTCTTATACCTTAGATCTATGTCTACAAATTGGTCTCTTATACCTTAGATCTATGTCTACAAATTGGTTAAGTCTCTTATACCTTAGATCTATGTCTACAAATTGGTTAAGTCTCTTATACCTTAGATCTATGTCTACAGGTTAAATCTCTTTTACGTTAGATCTATGTTGGGCAAAAGATTTGTTATTTCATGCACAGCTGGTTGATTATGTAAATTAAAGGAAATTTGGTCCATAGAAGAAAAGACGGTGAGTTTGTTTACAGTAAATAGATAAAAAAATATATATTTATAATCTTAGAATTGGAAGAACTAATTACATGTTTATGAAATTTCGACAATGGTTGTTAACATTGGTTAAGAACACCATGAAAAACGCAATTTCACCTTTACCGGTATGAAAGTAGGGTGTCCTTAAAAACATTTTTTTTCTTTAGCTTGTTGGCCTCTTTCCCCTCCCTTTTAAGTTTGTCTCTAACTGGGTACATACTAACTCTTAAGAAGTTATGGTGAAAAACTAAACGCTATGGTGAACCATTGTAGCGATTGTCCTTAAAAAGACCTTCAGTATTTAGGTATAGGTCGACTTCATAACGAAATATAAGTTGCAAGATAGAATGGCCAACAGTTATACAGAAATCGGGTTTAAAGCATATACATGTGTATTTCTAAAATACAATGGCAGCTTGTTAAGTTTTTACAAAGCTAAAATTGATTGGAAATGTTATTATTCGCTTGATGGTTTCCATACAGAGCGAAGAACAGTGAAGTATATCTATCGCTGTATAGTATAGATGCACTTATCGTTATGGTAGAGGCCTTATCGTAGTGGATCCCGAGGAGTATGAATATTCTGAAACTATTTTACGTGTGTGTTGGAAAGTCAGAGAGATGGAGAGAGAGTTAGAGACAGACAAACAGACAGACTGAGAGATACTGAGACGGACATTGAAAGATAGTGAGAGATTTTTCGACATGATTCGTACCTAGTAAGTACAATAGAGGTTTACGAGCAAGTTCAACATCAAATTTACTTTAGGAACTGGTAATAAGCTACCACACAGAAAAGCAGGTGTCGTCTAAGGAAAATGGTCGCCAAATAAAATATTTTGGTAGGTGCTTATGAAAAGAATTTAAGATTGTTTTTGGCTGCGAAATGCAATTAACGTAGAATTTTCGAATAACCCAGTACTACCATTATAGTGAAAAGAGAAGGTGTAAACACCAATTACCAAACACCAATAAAACTTATTTGAAAGTATTGCGTTTGTAAAATAGCTCTTGTGACATACTTCTTATATATAGAAATATGTTTTAATGATTTATTCAACCAAAACAATAGCTAAAATTCTTATTTTGTTGACGAGTGAAGACGTTCTCGGAATACGATAGCTTACTGCTAGAACTAGTATTTAGATAAAAGATATATCAGGAGACAATGTTACGTTTATGATAAAAAGTGCGGTGCTGAAAATTTATGTAATTCTGGATAAAATCCATACCTCTGACTTTAAACGTATCTACTATAGGGGAAATATGACTAATATTCGCAAGTTGTCTTTTTTCTTTCAATCCGTGTTCTGGTTAACACAACTGTTCTTGCCCTGTGTTAGAGATGAACAACTTCTCGCTTGTCCACGTTTTCACGTTAACTAATATTTTTCATCCGACGACTTTGAACATTCATATTATTTTTACGGAAACATTTTATAGAATAAAACTTGGCACAAGAGTAGTTATATGAATGAAAGAATACGCAATGTTGTTCTTTTTTTCCTGAAGATGTTATGGAAATGCAGTATTTAGAACGGAAAGGTGAATTTATCGCGAAAATGCAACGGGGGGGGGTCGGTTTCTATTGCAAATTCACCATATTTCAATTTTTGATTAGCCTTTTATCGTGAAGCTTGTGAATACCTTCACATTTGTTTCTTTTTTTATAAAAACTGAAAGTATATACCAAAACTGTCATATCGTTTCAAATTTGCGATCTGTGTTCTCGTCCACCTACCTGTGTTCTCGAAATAAGGTTGAAGGGTGTTGAGTACTACTGGCCATAAATGTTAAACTTAAAGCTGTTTAAAATCGAAGCGAGACTTCCTGCTGGAGTCAGTGAGCGGTGACCGCGGAGTACGTGGGTATGGTCAATTGACAGTTGGTAGCGATACTTATGTTTACCACACACATTCTATATATAAACCCCACCAAGGGAAAGGGACCATCTTGGAAGGATGGAAAGTATCTACCCTAGACAGGCGGGTACTGGACGACCGGGATTGCAACTTATTTTGTTCTAGTAGGATTTAAAAAAAATAATGGGCCTTCGAACATCCTTTTTCGATAATTATTTAGATAACCTATGCTGGATCCGATCTCTTATTATCCAGGACAATCAGGGGTCCCAACCGGAAGAAAACAATACAGTTAGGAAGAATGGTCCTTCTCGATTAAGAAAAACGTAAGGGAGCAAATTTGTCGACCTGAGCAATCCGTTATGACCAGGGTCCAAACTTATCACACTTCCCAAGAGATCTTTTTGTACCTAACGGTTCACATATTTTAACTGTTGTTGTTGTTGTTAGATTTGGGGGGATTCTGTAGCAGAAAAAGATAAGACTAATTCATTCAAGTATACACGCCATGTATATTGTTTATTCTAAGCTAAGTAAAAAGGTAAAGAATCGAAGAAAATATTGTTAAATGGTCTCTCATCTCTTAATTCTGGCTACAAATGAAATTGTCAAATAATTTTGGTCCTTCAAAAACTCAGTTTAAGCAAATTTTGAATGCAGCTCGACAACCTTTGTCCACCCAAATCCCATTTTCATGGATTCCGAAACTGTCACCAGAGACGCAGCTGGAGCGAGATCTCTTATTTTCAACTTCCATCTTCAGAATTCCATTCTTTGCATTGACTTTGCATTCGGCATATTTGAACTGCCAGCTATCGCAGTTGACAATTTGGATGGTGGAGCATCTACAGACCTCAAACGAAGCTCTACATCCTCTGTTTACCCACATCCCTTGGTTATTTGTTCCAAAGCTTGTTCCGAGCTCACAAGCAGAAGTCGACCTTTTGTTTACGACTCTAACACTGTTTACAGTACTAGGAGAGTCCAGTGGGCAGTTGGCGTACTTGAAATCCCAGCTGTCACAGTTAACGAATGATGTTTTCGAACACTGACAAGCCCTAAAGATACCGCGGCATCCATGGTCAACCCAAAGTCCATTCTTATTTAAACCGTAGCTCTTACCTAGTTGGCAGTCTGATTTCGATACCTTCTTTGAGATCTGTTGAATAAAAATCATGTTTATTTCAACCATTTTCACACTAAATGAAACCTCCTTTTCAGAACCACATTCAAATCAAAAGACTGAAAGCACTTGAGGAACTATAGTTGCGGGTAAATATTTCTTTTCAATATCAAAGTTATGAAAATCTCATGCACAGTGTTGATAAGTAGGTAAGGTAGACCAAGATCAGGCTGCATTTTTATGCAGGCAGGTCTTTGTCTATATGTCCTGCCACTATGGAAATACTCTGGATTCAACATAACAAGGGGTAAGTGTGTAACGATTGTAAATGTAGATTAATAAATAATTTTCCAATAAATATACAACAAATTACCAGTTACCGATTTCAGTTCTCTTCAACGCGAATACGAAATCGCAATAATTGTACTACTTAAAACGACATTTTTAAAATAAAAGAAGCTAGCAAAATGATGCTATAATTAACCAATCGCTGGCCCCGCCAACTATATCCATTGGCCACGCCCATTTACTCCGACATAAAGTCCCTCTTCGATTTCGTACGACGTTTTTTTCGCAAAATTCATGGCCGGTACCATGTGAGAAAATAGTAGAATAGTTGGTTGGCTACCTAAACGGCGTAACTAAAGCTTGAATAAGCTATGTTTACGACGTTTAAGACGCCAAAACAACAAAAAAGGTCATCAAAAATGTTGGAGTTTCAAAGTCATTTCTGGTCTAAAAGAATTATTTCATTGGTCGACTGGTTATTTGATTAACAATGGCGATTGGTTAATTGTTCTTTTTTACATACGTTTAGATTGATCGTCTTAGTGCGACCAAAATACCGTTATACTGCTTGAATGAATTTATATTTTCGTTATAGATTTCGACCATCGACTGTATACAAAACGAAAGAATTGCTGTCGAATTTTTCACACATAAATTGTTATCGTAAAAGACTTTGGTGATCAAAGGCTTTCAACCAATATATAAACTTTGCAGAAGAAACAGTAAAATACAATACCTGGGTCGCAATTCACAGATCGCTGGCTCCGCCCATTTGTCTTGGACGGGAAGTTCCCCTTAGATATTAAAAGTCGTTATTCACGAAAGTTTAGAGTCAACTGCATGAAACATATAAGTACAATGGTTGTTTTGAGGAATAATCTAATATAAAAATCTTCATATTAACGGCGGGCAATGTTAGACTTCAAAGTACACTTCCGGTCTAAATGAATGTCTTGATAAGTCGATGATTGACAGGCTAGCCGTCAACTCCTACGGCGGTTGTCCGGGAGTTTCGAAACAGCCAAATCCGTGTGGCGTTTAGAAGGTAGCCATTTCGTTATAGTTTCACTGAAATTGTTAGATTCTGTGATTCTGGTATCTCTAACAACAGACTTTAAACAGTTAGAAGCCGCCGTCATAGCGCAGTCGGTAGAGCGTCAGACTCCTAATCTTCATTCATGGGATGTCATGGGTTCGATTCCCGGGGACGGCAAATATTCTTTCCGATATTTGTCTTTCACCAATGGGTGGATAATCGTAAACCTATGTGGGATAGCAGCTGGAGGCTAGGAAAGGATGTGGTGGTAGTACTGGTGTGAGAAATACCAGGAATCCACTGTTAGGTGCTCCAGCCGCCGCGATATGACCGAAATACTGTTAAAAGTGGCGTTAAACCCCATTCAATCTATCAATTAAACAATTAGATAAACATGGTCTCAACTCTGTGTCATACTTCCAGGACTTCACTATATTTCCATATTCAATGGTATTCCATTTTTCAAACAGTCTTATTTTGTATTTAAAGACTAGCTTACAGAAGATTTGTTATTATCCTTACAAACTGTATGAAGGTTTCCGTAGTGGAAATATTGGTCATTCATTCAAAAATTTCTCGGATTTACGTTTAGTTTACAAATTATGTAAGGTAAAAAATTTAATTTCTCTTTATTTTCTGGTATATAATAAAGGGAATACTATAACAGTATTTCTGTCATACAGGCCGTATCTTGTCTCGTAGTTTGTGTAAACCTTCGGCCTTCGCTCTCGTCAAATGGTATTCTACACCAGTCATCTATGTCCATTTGGTATATCTTTAAATCAAATCCAGTCTAGACAGACTTTTCCACATGAATATATAATTATAGATATTTTCAGCATATGAAACTAGAAAATTTGATATTTTGTTTGAATTTTAGTAAAAATGAGATCTTTAAACGTCACGTTCTACCGTTGTCGCTATAGTCCCGCTCCAAGACCTTTTTGATAGCACCCGTTTTATTTCATTTAATACCAATTAATTATACAATTATTTCATGTGAATTAATAAGACATAACATGCCATAGAAAAAATCATCTCCAAAACTTAGTCAACTCCGTTACAACCTTAAAACTGAGGTAAAATGCAAATTATATGAAGGGAAACATGAAAATTGATGAAGTAATTTTAAAAGTTTTTAGCGGGAAAGGATTTTTGCATGGTGGAAAGAAAGAAGAAAAGTTAAGAGGTATGTCACCAATATCGATAGTTCCCGTAGAAACGTTCAACTCCGTTCATTCGTGAAAACATGTAGTAACTGTATTATTGAAAATATATTCCTGAATCACTCAATAAACTATTGTATCCTCCCTGTATGATGTTGTTTGCACAAAACTACGCAAATAACATTTAAAAAAGTCAACTCCGTTACGGTCATCTCCGTTATGTGTATTTCGTAACGTAGTTGACCGAATTGTAACGGAGTTGACTGTTCTTTACACATGTACGCTTTTGCAGTCGAAATGAACATTAAATTGTTAAATATAGATTACATTTATAATCTAGAGAGAAGTACTAAAATAAAATGTTTTTTTTTAATCCTCTGTACAAGTTAAAGATAAAAACAGCAGGTCCTCTCTCAAAGTATCTGACTGTCTGTCTTCGAGTTGTTATCTCTTCTTTGTTTCTTTTCTTCTATGCTCTCATTACACAGTAGTTAAAGTCTACTTATAATAGAACTAAATCCAATTTGAATTGCTTTCTGCTACTTCTTTTCTCAATCAAGTAGTCTACAATTTTGGCGTCTGGTAATGACTTAAGACTTTGATATTGGTCTTGATAAAATTTTGTAACTCTGGGTTGGGCCGATTTTTGACCCAATTGGTATCTAATCTTAGCAACCTTGGTTGATAACTACCTGGATAAACTACATATATACCAAATATGAATGTGTCACACTTTATACATCGGTAGGGAAAGATTTTTGAACATTCTCTCATTGAATGCTTTTTATAACTTTGGATGCCTTAGGAAGGACATAACTTCAACGCACATGGTAGATAACTATAAGGTTATGCTACATTCGAAACATAAACACTCTAGAATATATTTTTTAACTTGCAAATTGATCGATTTTCCAAATTTCAACCCCTCGAGCAGGAATGTTTTGGACCCTTGGGGCATAATTTATAGTAACACGTTTCAAATTGATCTAGTAATGATATATACCAACTATAAATGTTTCAGGCTTTGAAATCGCTCATATTGAATGAAACTCCCAATGTTGACCCCAGGGACATATAAAACATATAACATACTACAAAACCATCTAGTTACATTACATGCCAAATATGAATGCCCTATGCCATATAGTTTAGGAGTAGAGGACTGAACTTGCTCTAAATGATCGTTTTTCCCAACTTTGTAATTCTGGAGCGGGGCCAATTGTGCCCCAATGGGTATATTTTTTAAGAAACAAGTCGTTATGCCTGTCTGTCGGTCTAGTAAATCAGTTTTTTTTCTAAATGCTTGTATGACATCCCATTTCAAGACAAAGGAATTTCAGTTTTAAACTTACATTTGTTTTGCTTAAAAACCGCATAACCACAGAACACTCAACTTGTATTAAATTCTTTCATTTGTTTTCTGACAACTTTTTCAAGAATCTAAAGTCTTGCAGTCACGGTTTTCATTATTACTGTAGTCCCATTGTTGGCACAACATCGGTGTAAGACCAAAATATTGTAAATACAGTTTTGAAAAGGTGTTGTTATGAGGCCTTTCTCACCCTTTAATTTTCTTTAACATGTTTCTTATGATTCAACTGTCCATATAAAGATATTGGAGATTAATAATAAGATCTTTTTAACATTAAAACGGATTGAACAGATCTTTAATAGAATTTGATATAAAAAATATCTGCTTTTTAAATAGTTATTACAATATCATTTATAAGCTATATACTCTTTCAATCTACTAAATTCACTATAACTTTAATGGAATTTGAAACATCGAAATTTATCGGGTGAGATCGTTATTCTTTGGATGATGGCTATAAATACTGTATTGCTTGCGGAAGCCAATAACTACAAACTAATGCATTTTTGGTGCAATCAACAGATAAAGATTTACTCGATGAATTCCGCTATCGTTCGGGTTGAACTTCGCTATGTTATTTGGAGTTTCTTTATGCAGAATATGTTTTCTTCTTTTCTTTCCTTTTTTAAATTATCAACAGTCGAATCATTACAAAATCAGCTTAAAAACATTATTACAAATATCTGAAAGCATTACAGTAAGAAATTTGAAAATTGTGAGCATATTTTTTCCATAATTTGTGGAAGAGCCGCTTTAACTCATGGTTTAAACATACCACGAAAAATGAGATCAGGCTCTGAATCATATGCTAATAATATTAAAGTATTAGAATTGCAAAATGACCTACCGAATGATGCTTTACTTTGCAAGGCAAAGTCGTTTTCTTTTCATTTTTTTGATTACAGCTGAAATAAGCGAATGCGTAGAGGAATATTTAAAGCTTTGACAGTATTCCATTTCTAGAGATAGTACTTGATATTTATGAGGAGGATTTTGGAGTTAAAATTAAGATATAAGTCAATCTATTATATTTCCTTTTCAAAAACTGGTAGTCTTTGTTATTTGTTTTCATATTAGCAAATATTTTATGCAATTCTCTTTCCTTTAGTCGAAAGAGATCATTCATTCTGGATGAAATCTTTAGCATTAATAACTCAAATAACCGAAAAGTCTCACAATATTCTCTTTTCATGTTATGCACAAAGTTGGATAAAATCAATTACTTCTGGCAAACAATTACCGACCAGAGGTAAAGAAATGGCTTTGCTGGATACGTATCTCGATCATGTGACGGCCCGGCAATGTGAAATACCCCGATTATATGGGACTTGATTAAAAATGAACATAACATTTGAATATTGATTCAGTTTTAATGGCAATTTAATGGTTAGAAGCATACAACAAAACCAGTTTTTCCCCAAACATTTCCAGTGGTTTATCATTTTGTTGTTGTTTTTTTCCACGTGTTTCAGAAATGTTTGTAAAATGTCAGCTCCGTTACGTTGTCGAACCAACACGATCACCTCCGTTACATAATGTCACCTCCATTACATGCAAGGTTTTAATGATCTTTAGAATTCAGTTGTAATTTTACCTGTCATATGAATCATAATGTAGAATTTCTCATTTTGATAGTTGAATTTTCGTGTTCAGTATAAAATTCACAAAAATATGTGAGAAAAACTATCATGCCCCTTTCTCTATGAAATGATTAATTTAGTACTGTTGTCCACGTTTGTGTTTTTTGACGTATTCTTAGGGTTAATTTTGTTTGTTTAAATGTCTCCATTATAAAGGAAGCCTACTCAAATCACAGCCAATGGTACCTCTGCACAAGATACATCTACATGTGTTGAAGGATTTATAAATGAACTTGTATTTTGTGTGATTTTTTTTCGAGTCTTATCAAAAGAAAAGGGAACGGGCGAACGTAACTGAGTAGGTTGCTCGGTGATAGTCGTCGACGAACAGCCTAAACTGTTTACTATTATATACATCAATTTCTTTAAACAGATTGTCGGTGATTAATTATCGATGTAAATCAGGAACGGGATTAACTTATTGTCTGTGATAAATTATTGATGTCCGTTAGGGAAGGTAATAACTTATTGTCTGTGATTAATTATTGATGTCTGTTAGGGAAGGTATAAACTTATTGTCAGTGATTAATTATTGATGTCGGTTACTTATTGTCAGTGATTAATTATTGATGTCTATAAGGGAATGAATTAACTTATTGTCTGTGATAAATTATTAATATCTGTTAGGGAAGGCATTACCTAATTGTCTGTGATCAATTATTAATGTCCGTTAGGGAAGGAATTAACTTATTGTCTTTGATTAATTATTGATGTCTGTTAGGGAATGAATTAACTTATTGTCTGTGATGAATTATTAATGTCTGTTAGGGATGGTATTAACTTATTGTCTGTGATTAATTAAAAATGTCAGTTAGGGAAGGTAAAAACTTATTGTCTATGATTAATTATTAATGTCAGTTAGGGAAGGTATTAACTTTCTGTCTGTGATAAATTATTAATGCCAGTAAGGGAAGATATAAACTTTTTGTCTGTGATTAATTATTGATGTCAGTTAGGGAAGGTATAAACTGATAGTCTGAAAAGGCTACAGACCCACCGACTGACAAACCAATTACCCACCAACGGTTCATCGTACTCTCGCGTATCGCTATCGTACTCTCGCGTATCGCAATTGTACTACCCCGATATCGGCCTTGCGCTGTCGACAACACGTAATAATTAACCAGGACACAGCCTCCAAGTTGTGCAAGTGGTATTTTCATAATTTAACCCAAATTCAAAGTCGAAAGGCAATAATTTGTCAAATGTTTCCGTGACGATAGATTACATTGATTACAACACTTTGATTCTTATAAGTAGTGGCATCATAGACTATCACATCTACCTACTTTTAAAAGATAGATGAAAAAGTAGAGTCTTTGACATTACCTTGGTTGTTACATACGACTTGCTGGACGGGCATTCGGCGTATTGACCTTACCTTGGCTGTTACAAACGATTTGCTGAGCGGACATTTGGCGTATTGACCTTACCTTAGTTGTTACATACGACTGACTGAATGGACGATCGGCATATAAAACTTACCTTGGGTTTTACATACTACTTGCTGAATGGAGTTCGGCGTATTGACCTTACCTTGGTTGTTACATACGACTTGCTTGACGGCTATTCGGCATATTGACCTTACCTTGGTTGTTGCATACGACTTTCTGACGGACTTCGGCGTATTGACCTTACCTTGATTGTTACATAAGACTTGGACAGACATTCGGCATATGCGAAGTTCCAACTAGAACATGGAATCTCTTCACAAACGTCATCCTCTGGAATAAGACATCGTTTATCACAAAATTTTACTGGCTCGAATTATTTTTGCCCCGAAGGGGAAAATAGGAGATAGACCGTCCGTCTGTCTATCTGATTGTCTGTCTGCGTGTTTGTCTACCTATATTACAGTCTCTCTCTCTCTCTGTCTTACCCAGTGATGGCGCGTATATGTTTCTCTCTCTCTCTCTCTGCGCTCCCTCTGTGTGCTTCTCTCTCTGCCCCTGTTGTCCCCCTCTCTCCCCCTTCTGTGCCCCTATGTCTCTTCCTCTGTTGTCAATATTATTTTCCTCTCACTCCCTAGCAGTAAGTATTTCAATATACATCTTTTTGTATCACTACCTTTCTCTATTTTTTTCTGTCTTTCTGACCATTTTCATCACAGTCCATCTCTTTTTATCTCTATCGAAGTCGATGATTATAATTGAGTCATTTCAATATATCTAATTTATATACAATACAATTCAAAAGGTTTATTCCTTTTTTTAAACATATTTATAATGTTTTAGCAAATGATCAAAGAAAATAGAGGAAATACTTGATTTGATAGAAGAACATGTAATTAACTTGAACATAAGTTAATTTCTTACTTTGATCTATTGGTCACAGCTTTTGTGAATTTTTGAACTGTTAACCAAGCATAATAGTGACGTTTTACATGTTTGGTTTTAAGAACAGAATATTTCGGGGAAAGAAGTTTAAAGGGAAATTCATTTTCGACCATGGTCTATTACAATGTTTACAGTTTCTTATCTTTCCTTTCGATGTTACAGTATCGACCATATTCAATTTCTAAATAATGAGACGAAACCCTTAATCTAGCAAATGTACATCTGATCTTTTTATCTTGTATAAATTCGGAGTAACTGTCGAAAGCAATCTCGTGTTTGAAGAAAGTATGTGTTTCAAGTCGATTTGTACTATTAATAGCTGAATGACAGCCTTTGTTGCATTAAATCATAGTTGATTTGAGTGTTGAATAGGTTTTGCCCAAATGAAATGTAGAATGACTTTTGCTAAATAATGCTTTCTAATATTTCCTTACAAAATGTCTAAGGATATAATTAGTAACCATAAGCTTAAAAAGGTTCAATCTCCGACTGTATTTTTTTTTAATTTGAATCTAGATGCAGATTCTATTTCAAACGAAGAATAGTCACTAGAATGAGACGGTTGTCGATTGGTTTTCTTTTATTGTTTGTATGATTTTTATGTCGCAGATTTCAATCATTTTCTATTCTTTCTCATATTGTTCAAATGCAATATTTCAAAAATAGTAGATTTGCAAAAATCTGAGACCGTTTCTAAGAAAAGAATGATGTAATTGCTTAACTGACTACATATCCAATTACCTCTAGGAGAGGTACAGTGAATTTGGGACAATCAGTTGATGCGCCAAACGCTTGACCTCACGCTTTCAGTTTGAACAGACCGATTATGCCCTCGTAACCAACGTACTGTGGCAATGAGCCGACATGTACGTTTTTTTTTTAGAAACACACACACACACACACACACACACACACACACACACACACACACACACACACACACACACACACACACACACACACACACACACACACACACACACACACACACACACACACAGAGAGAGAGAGAGAGAGAGAGAGAGAGAGAGAGAGAGAGAGAGAGAGAGAGAGATAAACCCTCCCAAATATTTTCCGTATTATACATTTTTTAAATAAAAAAAAATTGACTTAAAGAACGGTTATTGCGTTTTTTTTTATTTAGATCTAAAGAGAAAAACATCAACAAAAACAACAAAAAAAAACCCTATCAAAACATTTACGTTTTTCCTTTTTTAGAAAAAAAAGAAGAAAGAAAAAGAATTGCTATCTTGTGATAACGAGATACAAATCAAAACATAATCGGTCTTTATTCATTTGAGTTACTTAAAATGGATGCAGCGTTAGAGAAGTAGCCTGGTAGGATGATTATCTCGTGGGATAGACTTTCTATCTCGTGCACACGACATATAGACAGGTTTTGATTGGTTGCGTACCTCGATCCCACAAGATAGCAATTCGTATTCTTTTTTCTTTTATATACAAATATATACATATTAACGGCCTTTTCCACATCTTTCTAAAATTCTTTTTAGATTTTCAACTAAACGGGGGCGCATTTTTTATCTTAACTCAAATTCCGTCCTTGTAATACTTTTATTAAATAGTTTCGCCCTAAGTGCTTCGACCTAAAACACTTTGCGAAATTTTTCTCTTAATCGAATACTTTATACGAATTTCAGTCTTAGCAACCTTCACCAAAGTTTTTGTTAAAATATCGCAATAATTTGTGGAACACACATAAAAAACCTAGCTAATTGAAGAATAAATTTACATTTTGTCAAAATATCGGAATTGTAATAAACTTGAATTTACAGTCATATTTCTCACTTCTGAGCTTTTAAACGGGTAAAAATTTAGTACCGCTCAAGAGTCATTTTGAAAGTATGCAAGCAAGCCGTATCTTAAATGTTGACAAAACTTTTAACTATTTGATACCATTTTAGGGGTCACTGTCTTAGCATTTTTTGGGTCATATACTTTCAGAGATAAGCTCAGGACAAAATCTTAGTCTTTAAAACAACAAATGACAATAACTCAAAAATTATGCAAGCAAGAGTTGATTTTTTGGTGTTCTTGTGCACTGAACTTCACCTCAATGAGATCTATCGACCTATGAAGTTTCAAGTTGATAGCAATTATACTTTCAGAGTTATGCTCCGGACAAGTTTAGTGACGGAAGGACAGAATGACGACAGGACGAAATGACGGACGCAGACCATTACTTTATCCCCTTCGCCGAAACGGCGGGGGAAAAAAGGGGGAAAATGATACTGAAAATGACGGAATGACGACAGGACGAAATGACGAACGGAGACCATTACTATATCTCCTTCGCCGAAACGGCGGGGAAAAAAAGGGGGAAAATCATACTGAAGTATAGGAAACGATATGAAATATACTGATTTCAAGAACTACTAGTATATTTTTAATCTAATTTATTATAATTTATCCCCCTGAAACGAATGGCAATCTTAATCATATATGCATTATGAATATATGAATACATAAAACAGCAATAAAGATGCATCTTCTCCGATTTTGCTACAGTGGCTACTGCTGATAAAAAATTGCCATCTTAGATGAACGAGATTTAATTAAATATCATCACCTAAAACTATCCTACAATTCTTTTTATCTTTCTGATGCATTCACCTTTCCTTATACTCTACGTTTGACATTAGGCAAAAGCCACAGCAAGGTTAGATTTAAACATGCTTACATTTTTTTCATTTTGTATCAAGGGTGAGAGTTTATCTTTCGACTACTAAACTCAGACTTGTTCTGTTTAATCAGGAATCAAGCAGAAAATAATTTCTATTTAAGGCGTTAATAAAAACTTTAAAAAACAGAACTTAGGGCGAATCCTTACTACTGTCACCACTATTTACATCGGAATGCCATTCTAAGATTAATACATTATGACTCATATTTCAAAATGAAGGAATACCATCATCAAATGATATTATTATCATCAGTTCGGATTTTTCTCTTTTGAATATAAAGAAACTATTGCCTTCCCGATTGTCGTCGGTGTAGTCGTTACTGTTGCCGTTTGTTTAGATGGCGTGACAAATTGCAATACCTTCAGCCGAGAATAACCTTTTTTTTTCATTGTATTCGAAGTGAGGTCTTGTTTGTTAAGATAAGCTTACCTTTTTCATCTAGATATTCCAACTTGAACGGAAACCATGTAATCTATCACACGTATAAAAGATTGTCTATTTGAGAACTTCATTATCATTTCATTTACTTTAATTGGTATGAATCTATATCGACTAATATGTACAAAACACAATAAAAAAGATCTGAGGAAGGATAAAGACAGTTCTGGGTTTGAATAAGATTTAATTGACTAAATGATGAATACTTTTTAAAGACAATCACAGTTTAACAAGTATTAACTTAAACATGCTTTTATTTTTTTCTCTTTTTTTCTTTTTGTATCATGGAAAGGAGTTTATCCTTTAGGACTCGACTGACTACCAGATTGATGTCTTATTTTGTACTTGTTTTATAAAAAAAAAAAAAAAAAAAAAAAATAGGAAATAATTGCAATTATTTTTTTTAGAAAAGGTGTGAGTACAGTTATTCATATTGAGAAAGAAAAAAATGACAATAAAGAAAAGAGACCATATTATATATTCTGATTTCAATAATTACTTAATTCATTTTAATAACCTTATACCTTATTACATTTGCATCATTAGTAATGCTTGAAATATAATTACATGAAAACAGCACCAAAGGCGCATCATATCCGAATATGCTACTGTGGCTACTGTTTATTTTGTAGTTAGATAAAAGAAATTTATCAACAACAACAACAACACCCCCCTAAAAGTATGCCACAATTCTAATAGCTTTTCACCATTTTCACATTTTCCTGTACTCTGCGTTTTCCTAAGGTAAAAGCCTCGAAATGGTTAAAGTTAAAATTTTGACTTGCCTGGTATTTATTATTTGTAATATCATGATAAATATTTAGTAATCGAAATGTCCTTACGAACTCAATTTACTACTAAAATTAGACACTGATTTTTACTTGGTACATTTGTTAATATCACCTTAAGTGCTATATTTATGTATAATATTCCGTAACGTATTAAAACTAATACGTGTAATATGACAATTCATATTCCACGAATCACTTTAAAATTTCATTTGAATTAATTTGGGTTACAATAATGATTTATAAACACACGTATAAAGAATTGTGTACTAAACACAAAACAAAAAGTTAGGATAAAGGAAAGATAAGATATTTCGTGGTTTGAAGAAATTAAATCAAATTAACTTGATTAATGAAAAATCCTTTATTTGATTAAAACGAAGTCAAAAGGCGTTAATGCAATTTATTCACAGTGAAGAAATAAAATGATACTTGAGGAAAGGAAATCATAAGAAATATCTGATTTTAATAATTACTTAATACTTTGTCATTGTTAAGATGATCAACTAAAACTATGCTAAAAGCATAAGTACTTGTAACAAACTTCTATTTTTTTAGGAACTCTGCGTTTGACATATGGTAAAATCCATAGCAACGTTAAAGGTGAAATTGTGACTTGCCTTTGTATCACCAACTCGTAATATCTTGAATGATTTGCCTTTGTAACACCAATTCGTAATATCGTGTTGAATTCATATTTATGAAGCTAATAATGCCTTCTTTCCAAATAATAGCAAAACAAGGGTTGTGCTTCGTTTTCATAAAAAACAATCCATTGCAAACTTTTATCCTGAATTTTGGGAAATAGATATAACCGACCAAAAGTAGAGACAATAACGCGTCAATGAAATATCACCAACCACCTTTACTTTTAAATACAAGCTTAATCAGATTTGAGTCGATCATTAATTATCGATCAAACCTGAAGGCACTTATGATTTAATAAAAAAATATTCAATTTAACTTCTAAATAAAATCTACCTCAATTTTGTGTCTATATTTTTGATCTCGTGAACAGTTAAGTCAACCCAATTCTTGCTTACTGCTACTAGATGGTTGTCCCAGGAAAACTGCTGTCGAGCCCGCAAAGTTTTGTTGGCATCATGTTCAGGACAAGCACAATTTTAGTGTTTGACCTTGAGCTTTTACATTGAACTTGAAGCTTTCCAAAAATTTCTTTCAAACGGCACATCTACTCATGCTGGAGAAAAGTTGTGCCAAATCAATTTATGTTGAAATCCTTCATTAATTATAAATGAAATGTTCTTGACAATCACAATTGTAGTGTTTGACCTTGAGCTGTGACCTAGACATTAGAACTATCCCAAAAATTCTTTCAAATGGCAAATCTACTCATGGTGGAAAATAATTGTGCCAAGTTATTTTGAAAGCCATTCATAAATGTAGGAGTAGTTTTCCTGACTGATTCAATTTTAGTGTTTAACCTTGAGCCGTGACCTTGGCATTAGAACTTTTCCAAAAATTCTTCCAAATGGCACATCTACTCATGCTGGAGAATAACTGTGCCAAATTATAATGAAATCCACCCATAAATATAGGAGTGATTGTCCGGTCAAATTCGGACGGACGGATAGACTAACTAACGGACTTATGCACTAAGCACATACACCGCCTTGTCATAGAGACAACAATGTCTCGCTCACCGCAAGCGGACTCGACAAAAAGAGTCCGTCCTATGAGATTCAAAAATTCAAACTTATAAGTTCTTCCTTTGTGATATTTAGGTTTTTTGTCTTCTAAATAAGGCAGACACCTTGGGGTACACGGATATTTTTTTATTCATTCTATACAATTAATCCATCTGAAATGAATAAATCGCTATATCATGTATTATCTTTCCGTATTAGCTGCTTCTGTTTGATAATTTCTATTAATAAAAAGGGTAAAATACAAAACTTAAGGCTCACCCTTCCAAATAGACTAGTGTGGGTACTGGTACATCGGAATATTATTCTAATTTAAATGAACTATAAGTGAATAAACACTTCAAAATGACGGATAACAAGTTAAATGTATCAGAATTGTGACAACATTTTGAAATAACGGAATACCATTATGAGTTGTTATAATTAGCCTCCAGTTCGACTCTCTTTCTTTTTGAAAAAAGTAAGCGAAATAATTGTCTTTCATATCGTCGTCGGTGTAGTCGTTGCTATCATTTATTCAAATGGCAAATTGAGGTGGCAAATTATAAAACTGTCTGCCAAATAATAACTGATTTCATAGTAAGGAATCGTTATTTAAATAAGCGATAAATTCTCACCAGGACATTTCAACATGAACAGAAGCAAAAGAAGCATTATTGGTAAAAGTCGACTCGAGTGCTATTATTATGTGTAACATCCCGTAACGTGGTAAAAAATTTCATATTCAATGAATTATCTTATATAAACTAGTTGCTAAAAATTAGTAAATCATAATTACGCGTATAAATGGTTTTTGTACTTAAGAACTTAATCACCATTCTTTTTCATTATCTTTATGAATCTCTATTGAAGAGTATGTACCTAATACAAAACAAAAGGAATTAAGAAAGGAAGAGACGTTTCAAGTTTGAATACAATTACATCTATTTAAGTTGCTTAAGGTAAATCTGTTATTTAATTAAAACAAAGTCAATTTCATAATTGATTTTAGATAAACTTGAAATATACTTTTTTTTGCATTTTTTAAGGTTTTGTTACAAAGAAAGGAGGTTGTTCTTCATGACTCATTAACTCCTAAAATTAGACCTTGTTTGTACTTGCTCAATTAGGAATAAAGCTGGACATATACATCATCCATTAGTTTTGGAAATGGTGTTAATACAATTATTGGTTATGAAAAAAGGAAAAAATGATACTGATGAATAGGAATCGATTGTATAACATTTTTAAAATATAGATACATAAAAAGAGCACTTAAGGACATCCAATCCGATTTTGCTACTGTGGCTACTTGCCATCTTTGTTAGATGAACGAGCTCTAATAAAAATCATCACCTAAAATTATGCTACAATTCTAATTATCTTTCTCATGCATTCACTTTTCCCATATACTCTGCGTTTGACATGAGGCAAAAGCCACAGAAAGGTACGATTTTAAGATGCTTGTATTTTTGGTCATTATGTGTCAAGGAGGAGAGTTTATGATTTGTGACTCGGATGATTACTAAAAATAAGAACTTGTTCTGTACTTGTTTAATCGGGAATTAAGCAGGATTTAAGAAGGAAATAATTGAAACTTTTGCTTTTGGAAAAGGCGTTTATAAAAACATAAAAAAACAGAACTTAGCGCGAGTCCCTACCAAAATAGACTGCTGTCGCTACTGCTTATATCAGAATGTCATTCTAAGTTTAATACGTTATAACTCACATTTTAAAATAAATTAAATGATATAAATCATCAGTTGCGTCGGGTTATAATGATAATAATAATAAAGTCTTTATTTAACGAGGCAACACAGTTGGGTTAACCCATCCTTCCCTGTGGGCCTCAACAAATATTTACTGAGTCAATACATGTATTTACAACAAGACAAAGAATTCATGAAAGTCAAATAAAGAAGGTATATATCTATGGAGAACTTTGTGGAAAAAGGAGAAAGTGATTGCAACCTGTCTTAGAGACTTTTTACATACATTTTAGCTACAATTATCATGAAGGTTCAGTGCAAAACAATTAGAAGTAAGATAGTTAATATTTGAATTAAGAAACGGTATTGACATTTAAATTATTACAACCAAGTTAAAAAAGCTGCTTTGAATTTACTAATACTGTCAGAATTCCTTATATACAATGGCACTTGATTCCAAATTTTGGGTCCTGAATATGTGATTGATTTTCTGAAAAATTCTATTCTAGGCTTTGGAATTTCAAGAGCTAAATTTGTATTAGATCTCAGGTTGATGTTCTTTGATTCTTTAAAGAGGTATGTTATATACTGTCGAAGTTTTCCTTTAGAAGATCTATACATGGGTTCGATCCCAGACGGCGGCACTCATCCTTTCCGACTATTTGTCTCTCACCAATGGGTCGATAATCGTAGACCTATGTTGGATAGCAGCTGGAGGCTAGGAAAGGATGTAATGGTAGTACTGGTTTGAGAAATACCAGGATTCCATTGTTAGGTGCTCCAGCCGCCGCGATATAACTGAAAGATTGTTGAAAGCGGCGTAAAACCCAATTCAAACAAACAAATAATCAGTTACGGATATTTCTCATTTAAAAATCAAGATATTATTGCCTTCTGATGGTCTGTTGTTTATTTAGATGCCGTGACAAATACTTTCAGCCAAATTATAACCTTATTTTGTCATTGAATTGGAAGAGAGGACATGCTAGTTTAGATAAGCGTAACTTTTTCATCTAGACATTTCAACGTGAACGGAAGCCACAGAAGCATCTTGGGTTAATACCGTCTTAAGTGTTATTTTTATGTAAAACATTTCGTAACATGGTAAAACTAATATATTTAATATGACGATGCATGTTCAGTGAATTATTTTTATATTTTATATAAATTTGTTGCAATAATGTTATCCATCATAATCACACGTATAAAAAACTGTTTATTTTAGAACTTCATTATCATATTTTTTTTCTTTTATAGGTATGAATCTATATCGACTAATATGTCCAAAACACATAACAAAAGATCTGAGGAAGGATAAGGACAGGTCATGGTTTGAATAAAATTACACCAATTTAACTGACTAATTATACTCAACTCAACTCAAAAACTTTATTTAAAGGCATTCGGCAAAAAAATATGCCATTGGCCATTTACAATATTGCATGGAAATATGGCAATGACGCACTATGCTTACATACAAGTGTTTTACCAACAACATAACATTTCAAACATTCATATGAAAGTAAAGATATATATATATATATTATCAAAAAAAATCATATTAGTACATTTTGGACTGGTCAAACATTCGTGTTAAGTTAGGAATCTGAATTTCAACATGTATCTCTTTTAGAAAAGGATTCCTCCAAATACTTTGCTGTATTAATTTGTACTTTTTTGTTTTTAGAAGCCATTGTGCGAATGAATTTATTGACATCGGGCATTTACTTTGTCCTTAAAGTAAAACCCACGAAATGGTTGGAGTTAAAATTTTGACTTGCCTCGTTTCATTATTTGTTATATCAATATAAATATTAAGTAATCGAAATGTCTTTGAGGACTCAAATAACTACCAAAATTAGACAATGATTTGTACATGGTACATTGGCAAATATCACCTTAAGTGCTATATGTGAACATTTGGTAACGTGGTAAAACTAATACACGCATTATTACAATCCTTATTCAATGAATTACATTGATATTTCATTTAAACTAAATTGCGATACAAAAATCAATTATAAACACGCGTATAAAGAATTGTGTACTTAACACAAAACAAAAGGATCTAAGGAAGGATCAAGATATAACATTGTTTGAATCAACCTGCATCAATTTATTTGATTAGTGATACATCCGTTTATTAGATTAAAGCAAAATCAAAAGGCATTAATACAATTATATATAGCAAAGAAATTAAATGATACTGGAGGAAAGGAAATCATAAGAAATATTCTGATTTTAATTAGTACTCAATACTTTGTCATTGTTTCAATAATACAACTATCAAGCTTAAACGAATGGTAATTTCTATGATACATGCCTTGTCATATTCGCTTTATTTGTACTAAATGTTCTTTAAAAATGTAAATAGAAGAAAAAAAAAAAAAAAAAAAACAAAACAAAACAAAAAAAAAAAAAAAAAAAAAACAGCAATAAGGGTGCATCTTATTCGAATGCGCTACTGCAAATACTGTTGATAAAAGGTTTTCACTGTTAGTTGAACGAGATTTAATAAGATTATCAACTAAAACCATGCTACAAGCTTAATTACTTGTAACAAACTTCTCCGTTTTTACGAACTCTTCGTTTGACCTATGGTAAATCCATAGCAACGTTAAAGGTCAAATTGTGACTTACCCTTTGCATAAATATCGTAATATCTTTAATGATTTGCCTTTGTAACACCAATTCAAATTTATCAAGCTTATTCGGCCTTCTTTCCAAATGACAGAAAAACAAGGGTTGTGTTTCGATTTCATAAAATCCTGTCCATAGCAAACTTTTTAACCGAAACCTTAGCAAATAAATATAAACGACCAAAAGTAGAGACAATAATTAGTCAATGAAATATCACAATTTTACTTTTAAATACAAGCTTAATCAGATGTGTGTCAATCTTTAATTACCGACCAAATCCAGAGACAATAATGATTAAATAAATTAACATCATTCAATTTAACTTCTAAATAAAATCTACACCAGTTTTGTGCCTATATTGTATGATCTCGTGAACAGTTAAATAAATACAAAATTTGCTTACTGCTTTAATTAAGAATAAAAAAGAGTCCGTCCTACGTGATGCAAAGTTAAAACTGGCAAGTTCTTCCTTTGTGATATTTAGTTTTGTTTTTTCTTTTATATAAGGGAAACAGCTTGAGGAAAAAACGGATTTTATTTATTCATTTAATACAATAACTCCATCTGATATGATTAGTACGCTTTATTAAGTATTATCTTTCCGTTTTAGCGGCATTTGTATTATGATTTCTATTAATTCAAACGTAAAAAACAATACTTAAGGCGAACTTTTTTCAAAAAGAAAGAGAGCCGACCTGTGGGCTAACTATAACAACTCATAATGGTATTCCGTTATTTTAAAATGTTCTAATACATTTAACTTGTTATCAATCATTTTGAAATGTTTATTCAATTATAATACATTTGGATTAGAATGACATGCTGATATAAACAGTAGCCACACTAGTCTATTTTGTAGGGTTCGCATTAAGTTCTGTTTTTTTTATGTTTTTATTAATAGAAATTATAAAACAAATGCAGCTTATACGGAAAGATCATACATGATAAGGCATACTTATCATTTCAGATGTATTTATTGTAAAGAATGAAGGATCTAAGGAAGGATAAAGATATTACTTGGTTTGAATGAACTTACATCAATTTAACTTTATTAATGATAAATCCATAAATAGATGAAGACAAAGTCAAAGGGCGTTAATGCAATTATTTATAGGAATGAAATAAAATGATACTGGAGGAAAGGAAATCATATGAATTATTCTGATTTTAACAAGAACTGTCGCCTTTAAGGGCTGACGAATACCCCAACTGCCGCCTTTTTTTAAACGCGGCCAAATTGTAAACATTGAAATGTTTGCCAATCATGATTAATGAAGTGAACAATTTTTTTACAAATTTAAGCCAATGAGGGGCAGTGACTGTGTAAAAAATAGGAATTTTATTCAACGTTGAAGATGGAAATTACGTGCAACGTCAAACATGGCGTTAATGTTCTGGAATAAACATGTCAACCACTTTAGTTTTTTTTTATCTGTTAACATGTTCAGGAGTTATGATTTATTCTCTATATGTTGTATCTAGGAAAATAAATCAAAGGGGCATAACTCCTGAAACAGTTGTTTTATCATTATGAAAATTGCAGGTGCACAAGTTCCCATTGCAAGGAAGACTTCGGTAAAGTTTCAGCAAAATTGGTTTGGAAATGTGGGAGGAGACGAAGACACAAATTATGTCCACCGACGGACAGACGGACGAACAGACGGACAGACCGACGGACGAACAGAGCGACGGACGGCCAGACCGACGGGCCACCTAATTTCAGTTTACCCCCAATTACTTTGTACATGTGAACCACTTTTAATTTATTTATCTGTCAATCTGTTAAGGAGTTATGATTTATTCTCTATATATTGTATATAAGAAAATAAATCAAAGGGGCACAACTCCTGAACTAGATGATTAATCATAAAGAAAATGCAGGTGCACAAGTTCCCATTGCAAGGTAGATTTTGGTAAAGTTTCAGCAAAATTAGTCTGAAAATGAGGGATGAGATGAGGACACAAAATGATATATACGGATGGACGGACAGACAGACGGACAACCTGATTCCAGCATACCCCCATAACCTCGTTAAGGGGAGTATAATTATTACTTAATACTTTTTCATAGTTACAACAATATAATTATCTGTTTTCTGTCTATATTTTATGATCTCGTGAACAGTTATGTCAATCCAGTCTTGCTTACTTCTTTTATTAAGAATAAAAAAGAGTCCGCCTTAATAAGTTGCAAAAGTTCATACTTCTTTGTTCTTGCTTTGTGATATTTAGTGTTTTTTTAGCTAACCTGGGCACAACGTGATCGGTAATTGTCCGGCGTCCGTCTGTCCGTCTGTCGATCTGGCCGTCCGTAAACAATTTTTTAAAAAATCTTCTCCTCCTTGAGCTTAAATATTTGATACATATCATCACCTATTGACCCTCTACCAAAAAAACTAAAAGAAATGCTGAACTCTTAAAATTAACCCTTTTATTTGCGATCCCTGTTTTTACGAAGGAAATCTTTGAAAATCTTCTCCTCCTAAACCATAATGTCAAGCGCTTTGATATTTGGTACATATCATCACCTATTGACCCTCTACCAAAGCACTTCAAAGAATTATCGTACTTTGAAAATTATCGCTTTCCCGGATTTTACAAAGGAATCAAGAGGGTAATCTTTGAAAATCATCTCCTCCTAAACGATAAGTCCCTAGAGCTTTTATATTTGGTATGTATCAACACCTACTGACCATCTACCAACATAGTCCATAGAAATACTGTATTAGGAAAATTAGCCCTTTTCTGTGCGATCCCTGATTCTACATAGGAATTAAGAAAGGAAATCTTTGAAAATCCTTTCTCTTTTAAAGTCTTCTTCTCCCAAACGATTAGGCATAGACATTTGCTACATGTCATCAACTATTCACCCTCTATTAAAATACTTCAAAGAATTACCGTATTCTGAAAATTAGCCATATTCTGTGTGATCCCTGATTTTCGATAGGAATAAAGAATGCTATATTTGAAAACCTTCTTCTCCTTAACCATTAGGTCTAGAACTTTGATAGTTGGTATGTATTGATGGCAATACTTCAAAGAATAACCATATTCAGGAAATCATCGCTATATGGTGGGATCACCAATATACCTGGGATGGATAGAGAAAATCTTTAAACTTCTTCTCCAAAATAACTAGACAAGTGTTTTGCCATGAACCACCATACTCAGGGAAGCGATTTAGGACCACCATGATCCTCTTGTTTATAGAAGGCAAACAGCTTGAGGAAAAAGCGGATATTTAGTTATTCATTCAGTACAATTAATACATCTGAAATGATATGTAAGCTTTATCATGTATTGTCTTTCCGTTTTAGCTGCATTCGTTTTATAATTTCTATTAACAAAAACGTAAAAAAAAGATTCTAAGGCGAACCCTACCAAAAAGACTACTGTGGCTACTGTTTATATCGGTAAATGTATTCATTTAAATGTATTATAATCGAATTACTTTTCAAAATAACGGGTTACAAGTTAAATGTATTATAATTGTGACAACATTTTAAAATAACAGAATACCATTATGAATTGTTAGAATGAGCCTCCAGTTTTGTTCTCCTTCATTTTGAAAAGTAAGCAAAAATCATTGTCTTCCATATCATCGTCAGTGTAGTCGTTGCAGTTATTTATTAAGATGGCGAATTTTGGTGGCAAATTATAAAACTGTCTGCCAAATAATAACTGATCTCATAGTAAGGAATCGTTATTTAAATAAGCGATACATTCTCACCAGGACATTTCAACATGAACAGAAGCAACAGAAGCATTTTTGGTAAAAAGTCGTCTAAAGTGCTATTATTATGTGTAACATCCCGTAACGTAGTATTTTATTTTCATTTTTTTACATTATTTGCTAAAAATTAATAGATAATAATCACGCGTATAAAGACTTTTCACTTGAGAACTAAATCATATTTTTTTTCTTTATCTGTATAAATCTATATCGAACAAAGTCAATATCATAATTAATTTTAGAATAACTTTTTTGAAGATTTTTTTTCGAAGAACGGAGGTTGTCCTTCATGACTCATTAATTCCTAAATTTAGACCTTGTTTGCACTTGTTCAGTCAGGAATAAAGCTGGAAATATATATCATCCATTGGTTTCGGAAATGGCGTAAATAAAATTATTTCATATAAAAAAGGGAAAAAATGATAATGCAGAATAGGAAGCGATATGATATATTCTGATTTTAAGAACTACAAATATAAGTCAATTATAATTTCAATATAATTTATCCCTCTAAAGCAAATGCTTATCTTTATAAAATATGCCTTGTCGTATTAGCTTCATTTGTATCATATTTCTTAAAATATAAAAAAAAACATTAAAAGAGCACTAAAGGCGCATCTAATTCGACTTTGCTACTATGACTACTTTTGATGAAAGATTGTCATCTTAGTTAGATGAACGAGCTAAATAAAAATCATCACCTAAAACTACGCTACAATTCGAATTATCTTTCTCATGCATATTTTTTTCATATACTCTGCGTTTGACATAAGGCAGAAGTCCAAGCAAGGTTAGATTTAAAAATGCTTACATTTTTTTGTTAGTTTTGTATCGAGGACGAGAGTTTGTGTTTTGTACTCAATTGACTATTAAAAATAAGAACTTGTTCTGAACTTGTTTAATCCGGAATTAAGCAGGAAATAATTGTAATGTTTGCTTTTGGAAAAGGCGTAAAACAGAACTTAGGGCGAATTCCTACAAAATAGACTACTGTCGCTACTGTAACTGTTCATATCAGAATGACATTCTAAGTTTAAAATATTACAATTCACAATTAAAAATGAAGGAATACAATCATCAAATAATATAATAAATCACCAGTTCGGATTTTTCTCTTTTAAAAAAAGAACTTCATGCCTTCCGACTGTTATCGATGTAGTCGTTACTGTTGTTATTTATTTAGATGGCGTAACAAAATTCAATACTTTCAGCCAATTATAACCTCATTGTGTCATTGAATTCGATGTGAGGACTTATTAGTTTAGATAAGCTTAACTTTTCCATCGGGACAGTCAAATGTGAACGGAGGCATCTTTGGTTGATATCGCAGAAAGTGCTATATTTATGTTTTACTTTCTATTACATGGTAAATTGGATATAACTATGCAATTACAATGAATTATTTTGATATTTTATCTTAATTTGTTGCAAAAATGTTATCCATCATAATCACACGTATAAAAGATTGTGCATTTGAGAATTTCATTATCATTCTTTTGTGTTATAGGTATGAATCTATACAAAGTCAATTTCACAAGATTGTAACATTTTTTTAACTTATTTCATTTTCCCCCATTTTGTATCAAGTAAATGAGTTTATCTGTTTAGGCCCCGATTGGCTACTAGATTGAGATCTTATTCTGTACTTGTTTAATCAGGAATTAATACGGAAATAACTGTAATTTATTTCTTTGGAAAAGGTGTTATTACAGTTATTCAAAGTGAGAAAGAAAAGAATGACAATAAAGAAATTGAGACCATACGATATATTCTATATTTTGTAAACTGTTTGAAAATATTATGATAAACAAAATTCAATCTGATGTTTTGAATAGCAAGCTTAATTCCCTTTACCCCAATAGCAAGAGGTTCAAAAAGAGCTAAGTTGTTTAACGTGCGCTTTTAGTCTCCAGGTAACAGCCTATAATGTGCTAATTTTAAAACTTTGTGAACTAGGTAACGTCGCTAAACTATGGGAGGACATTCGTTCCACTTATAAACAAGAGGCCCATGAGGGCCTGAGACGCTCTACTGGTTATCAAGTTTTCCGTTAAAGAAATCTGATATTAAAGGAAGTTAATTGCCCAAAGAAGAATGCATAAAGAAAAAAGGGCTTTATCCCCTTTATCATTCTAAGCAACAATCATCAAGGCCCATTTTCCCATGTTTCATGACGGATCCACTCCATTTCCAAAAGAAAGTTACCTTATGACCCTAAAATCATTTTTTGAATATTTCATTAGAATCTGACAATAAGTGTGGACTTTATCACATAAACAGGATTGTTTTGAATGAAAATCAATTAGGCCCCTTTTCCTGTGTTTTCTGATGGATCAATTTCATTCCAAAAGGAACTTTTCTTACAACCCGACAATTGTCCTGTGAAATCTAAAAGACAATTTGATAATGATTGTGATCTTCATCACATACACAAGACTGTTTTGAATGATAATCTGTAAGGCCCCTTTTCCTGTGTTTCGAATGCCACAATTATTCCATGCATCTTTGAAGAGAATCCAATAAAACTGTTGACTTTATTGTGTTAACAAATATATTAAATTCAAGTTCTCATAAGGCCCCTTTTCTCGTAAATATTTTACTGTTGGTTTTATCATTCTGTGAAAGTTAAAAGAGAATCCGATGAAATATTGGGAATTCATTATGTTTACTAGAATATTTTTAAAAAATCATGTGGCCCATCCTTACATGATACTTGATGGATTGTACCAAGTACTGAAAAGAACCATTTAAGTGATTGTACAATCATTCTGTGAAATTTTGAAGTGAATCCGGTGAAATTAAGGGACATCATTGTGTTAACCAGAATATTTAAAAAGTTTTTCATAAGGCCCCTTTTTATGTGACACTTGCCATAATCAGATCCACTGTAAAATCAACATTTGGAATGATGGTACAATCAATCTGTGTATTCTGTGGAATTTATTGTGTTAATGAGTTTATAGTGAAATCTTCATAGGGCCCCTTTTCTCGTGATACTTTACAGAACAAACCATTCAAAAGGAACAATTCTAATGAAGGTTCAATCATTCTTTAAAAGTTAAAGAGAATCAATGAAAACAGTGGACTGAATTGTGTCAAGAATTTTTGTAACAAAATTTTCATAAGGCCCCTTTTTCCGTGAAACTAACAAATCAGACCCAATGTACAAAGGAACAATCCTAGTGATAGTTTGAAGAAAATAATAAAGACTATGGACTTTATTGTAACAATGATGTTTTGTAATGAAAATTTTATAAGGTCCCTTTTCTCGTGTCACTTAACCAATCAGGCCTAATTTACAAAGGAACAATCCAAATTATGGTACAATCATTCTATTAAAGTTTGAAGAGATTCTGATAAAGACTGAAGACAGTGTTGTGTTTATGAGGATTTGGTAATAATTTTTCATACAGTCCTTTTTCCTATGATACTAAACAGATCAGGCCCAATTTGGAAAGAAACAATCCTAATGATGGTACAAACATTCTGTGAAAGTTTGAACAGAATCTGATGAAAACTGCAGAATTTATCTTGGTGTAAATTTTTTAAAATAAAATTTTCATAAGGCTCCTTTTCCTGTGATACTTGAAGGATCAGGTCTGAAGGCAGCATCAACAATAGTGATTATTGTACAATGATTCTGTGAATGTTTGAATAAAATCCAATGAAAGCTCTGAGCTTGGTTACAAGGATTATATTCTCAAAAGGCCCCTTATCCCATGATACTACACAGATCACGCCTAATTTGAAAAGAAAGAATCCTCATGATGGAATAATCATTCTGTGAAAGTTTTAACAGAATCTGATGAAAACTGTTGACTTTATTGTGGTACAACAATTTTAAAATTAAATTTCATAATGCTCCTTTTCCTGTGATACTTGACGGATCGGGTCTAATGCAAACATCAACAATCATTATTATTGTAAAATTATTCTGTGAATGTTTGAAGAAAATCCGATGAAAGCTTTGGACTTGGTAACAAGGATTTATAAATGAAATTTTCATAAGGCCCCTTTTCCTGTGTTTCTTGATGGATCTGAACCAATTCCAAAGGGAACACGTCTTACAAAAGTATAATTATTCTGTTTGAGTATAAAGACAACCCCATATCATCTGTAGACTTACCAGCATCAATTAAGATTTTTGTAATTGAATTTTCCTAAGGCCCCTTTTCCTATGTTTATCAATGGATCAGACCCAATTTGAAAGGAACAATCCTTATGATGGTACAATCATTATGTGAAAGTTTGAAGTAAATCAGGTGAAATCTAGGGCCATGATGTGTTAACTAAGATTTTTTTTATTGAATTTTCATAAGCCCCCTTTTCCCATGAAACTTGATGGATCAAACCTACTTCCGAAAGGAACAATCCATTTAATGTAATAATCACTCTGGGAATGTATGAAGAGAATTTGTTGAAAACAATGGACTCTATTGTGTTTATGAGGACTTTTTCAATCCAGTTTTTGTCGGGCCCCTTTTTCCCGTGGTCCTTGACTGATCATACCAAATTTTTAAAGGAACAATTCTTATGATGGTACAATCATTCTGTGAAAGTTTGAAGTCAATCAGATGAAAACTGTGGACGCTAGAGTGTTAACATAGATCTTTGAATTAAATTTGAATAAGGCCCCTTTTCCTCAGTTTCTTAAGGAATCATATCCGATTCCGAAAGGAACAATCTTTATGATGGTACAATCATTCTGTGAAAGTTTGAAGTGAATCCGTTGAAAATTGTTGGCTCTAGATAATTTATGAGAATTTTATATTAAAATTTTCATAAGGTCCCTTTTTCCTGTGTTTCTTGACCGATCATACAAAATTTTGAAAGGAACAATCCTTATGATAGTACAATCATTCTGTGAAAGTTTGAAGGGAATCCGATGAAAACTGTTGACTCCAGGGTGTTAAAGAGGATTTCTTTAAAGATTTTTCGATTAAATTTTCAAAAGGCCCCTTTTCTTGTGTTTCCTTATGGATCTGACTAAATTCCCAAAGGAACAATCCTTATGATGGCACAATCATTCTGTGAAAGTTTAAATACAATCTGATGAAAACTGTGGACTCTAGAGTTTTAACGAGGATTTTTTAATTAAAATTTTTAAATGGCCCTTTTTCCCGTGTTTCTTGACAGATCATACCCATTCTCGAAAGGAACGATCCTTATGATGGTAAAATTATTCTGAGAAAGTTTAAAGAGATCCGATGAGAACTGTGGACTCTATCGCATAAAGGAGGATTTTTAATGGATTTTTTTTAATTCAATTTTCATAGGACCCCTTTTCTCATGTTTCTTGACGGATCATACCAATTTTGAAAGGAACGATCCTTATGTTGGTATAATCATTCTGTGTAAATTTAAATACAATCTGATGAAAAATGGGGTCTCTAGAGTGTTAACAAGGATTTTTTAATTAACATTTTTAAATGGCCCCTTTTCCCGTGTCTCTTGACAGATCATACCCATTTTCGAATGGAACGATCCTTATGATGGTAAAATCATTCTGAGATAGTTTGAAGAGAATCCGATGAAAACTGTGGACTCTAACGCGTAAACGAGGATTTTAAATGGAATTTTTAATTAAATTTTCATAAGGCCACTTTTCCCATGTTTCTCGACGGATCATACCAATTTACGAAAGGAACGATCCTTATGATGGTGCAATCATTCTGTGAAAGATTGAAGAGAATCTGATGAAAACTGAGGACTCTATCATGTAATCGAGGATTTTTTAATGAAGTTTTAATAAGGTCCCTTTTCCCATGTCTCTTGACGGATCATACCTATTTTCGAATGGAACGATCCTTATGATGGTACAATCATTCTGTGAAAGTTTGAATTGAATCTGATGTAAACACTGTACTCTAGAGTGTTAACGAGGATTTTTCAATAAAATTTTCATAAGGCCACTTTTCCCACATTTCTAGACGGATCAAACCAAATTTTGAAAGGAACGATCCTTATATTGGTATAATCATTCTGTGAAAGTTTAAATACAACCTGATGAAAACTGTGGACTCTAGAGTGTTAACGAGGATTTTTTAACGGAATTTTTAATTGAATTTTGATAAGGCCACTTTTCCCATGTTTCTTGACGGATCATACCCATTTTCGAAAGAACCGATCCTTATGATGTTACAATCATTCTGTGAAAGATTGAAGAGAATCCAATGAAAACTGTGGACTCTATCGCGTAAACGAGGATTTTTTAATTAACATTTTTAAATGGCCCCTTTTCCCGTGTCTCTTGACAGATCATACCCATTTTCGAATGGAACGATCCTTATGATGATACAATCATTCTGTGAAAGTTTGAAGGGAATCCGATGAAAACTGTGGACTTTATCGCGTAAACAAGGAAAAGTTTAACGGACAGGCGACGGACGGACGGACGGACGGACGGACGGGAAAAAGCCATTGCTATAGCTTTAGTGGCCTTCGGCCAGTAGAGCTAAAAACCGTACATGCCAAATTATCGTTAACAGAAACAAGTCACGCCTAGTCTCCGTTACGCGCGGCGTTCGGCAGGGCGGGTTGGCCTCTACATTTTACTATCTCGTCTTTATACTACATTTTACTAATTCATCCTTATAGTTTAACTGTTACAGCCAAATAGGCTGCTGTGACAGAATGTCGTTTTCTGTTAAATGAAATATTATTGCGAACCTTTAAAGAAACATAATACAATTATGAATTGTTTTATTTTATATTTACAGGAAATAACAGCAATTCATTTTAGGTTGAAGGCGTCAATGAATTTAATGGGAGTGAATACGAGAAAAAGGATTTTAAAGAAAGGAAACCATATGATGTATTCTGATTTCAATGAAAACGAAATATATTTCAATCCTGATATAGTTATGTTTTTTTTTTTAATCTGAAACGCATCTTAATCTTAATCATTAAGTTTTGTCATTCTAGCTTCAAATGTATTTTCATGTTGATAAAAGAATGTAATTCTTATCTTGATGAATGAAATTTATTAAATTTATCACAAAAAATAAAAGTCCACCAGATTATGCTACATACTAAATATCGAAGCTCTTGAACTTTAAGTTTGGGAAAAGGAGATTTTTAAATGTTTTCTGTAGATAAGCCTTTGTTAAAAATTGGTACATCTTGGTACCAGCTAATTCTGACCCTAGGGCCATAATTTATACAACCTTGATGGAGTTCCACCAGGTGATGCTACGAACAAAATATTAAAGCTCTAGGACCTCCTGTTTGGGAGAAGAAGAGTTTTGAAGTGTTCTCTATATAAGCCCTATGTGAAATTCGTGACGTTCGGCAATGGGTTAATTATGACCCTAGGGAGATAATTCATATAATATTGATAGACATCTACCAAATGATGCTACATACCAAATATCAAAGCTCTAGGCCTATTTGTTTGAGAGAAGATGATTTTTTAAAGTTTTCGATATATAAGCCTATGTTAAATTTGTGACATCCGAGAATGGGCTAATTTTGACCATAGGGTCATAATTGTACAATCTTGATAGAGGTTCAAAAGAGGATGCTGTTTTCCAAATATAAAAGTTCTATGCCCTACTGTTTGGGAGAAGATTTTCAGTAATTTCACTTTATAAGCCTATATTAAATTTGTGACATCCAGGTATGGGCTAAATTTAATACTGAGGAAATATTTTTTACAATCTTGATAAAAGTCCACAAGATGATGCTGCATACCAAATATAAAAGATTTAGGCCCTCCGTTTTGGGAGAAGAAGATTTTTAAAATTTCACTATATAAGCCCTTTGTAAAACTTGTGAATTTCAGGAAAGGGCTAATTCTGTCTCTAGGCCATGATTTATACAATATTGATAGAAGTTCACCAGTTGATACCAATATAAAAGCTCTAGGCCCTCTAGTTTGGGAGAAGAATTTTTTTTGAAATTTTCAGTATATAAGCCTATGTTAAACTTGTGACGTCCGGGAACGGGCTTATTTTGATCTTGGGGTTATAATTTATACAGTATTGTTAGAGGTCTTTTAGATGATACTACATACCAAATAGTAGAGCTGTAGGTCTTTTGGTTTGGTAGAAAAAGATTTTCAAAGTTGTCACTATGTAACCTTATGTACCCTGGTCAACTCCCCCCACCCTAGCAAGGCCATTTCTTGACAGATTTTTTTTCTTGTACAAACTTGATAGTCCTTGCCCTAAAGACTCTAAATACCAAATGTAATCTTTGTTTGAATTGGGTTCTACGCCACTTTCAATAATCTTTCAGTTATATCGCGGCGGTTGGAGCACCTTACAATTGAATCCTGGTATTTCTCACACCAGTACTACCATAACATCCTTTCCTAGCCTCCAGCTGCTATTCCACATAGGTCTACGATTATCGACCCATTGATGAGAGACAAATAGTCGGAAATGACGAGATACGCCGTCGGGGATCGAACCCGGGACTTCTAGATTGACAGTCCGACGCGCTACCAGCTGCGCCATGACGGTGGCCCAAATGTAATCTGACAGCCGGTTCATGACAAGAATACTTTGATCTAAACCCTAAAACAATCAATGAAATAATATCCAAGTTACCTAGATATATACAATAGGTCAAAGAAAAGTTCATTTCAGACACAAATGCAGGCTCCCGAAAGTACAGACACTTGGAATGAGACGAAATTTAGTCACTAAAAATTGCGTTCTTGAAGTGCCAAAAGTAAATAAGTTTCAGTAAGAATTTCTTTCTCTTTTTTAAAATCAGCAACAATCTTTGCCTACTTGTTTCACATAAAGTCCCTGTATATCCATCAGCACAAGAGCAAACGTAACCATTGATACCATCAGTACAGGCTCCACCATTCTGACATGGACCACTTGTACACTCATCTATATCTGTGACGATAATGAGTAATTTTTACAAACCAACAATGCCATACTGAAACCATACAACTATACAATCTAGACTCACAACTATAATAAGTGTAATGGTAGCATGTAAGACTCCTATTCATGGGGTCCTGGGTTCAGTCTCCTCTACGGCAATAATCTTTGCTGACATTTCTCTTCCAGTAATGAGTGGATCATTGTTAACCTAAGTGAGATTAGCAGCTGTAGACTCCAAAATGATGTAGTGTCAGTATAGATGTGAGAAATACCAGATTCAATAATTTGTTGCTCCAGCTGCCGTAATATGACTAAAATACTGTTTAAAATGGCGTTAAATCAATTAAATCAAATAACCAAGCAAAATTCGAATAAGAAATTCTTAATTATCTAAACAGTCCTACGCCTTGAAATACAAGTTTGATATGATAGGTACAATTATGTGAAAAAAGCACTGGTGACTCTTCTATAGAGCCTTGACCTTGAACTTGAAGCTATTTAAAAAATTTTTCAAATGCCACATCTTCTTAAGATGGAGAATTAATTGTTGTGCAAATTTATTTTGAAATCCACCCCAAATTGTAGGAGTAATTGTCCGGACAAACACAATATCAGTGTTTGACCTTTAGCTGTGACCTTGACATTAGAACTATTCCAAAAATCCTTTCAAATGGCATATCTGCTCATGATGGAGAATAGTTGTGCCATTTTTTTAAAATCCATCCATAATTGTAGGAGTAATAGTGCGGACAAACACAATTTTAGTGTTTGACCTTGAGCTGTTACCTTGCCATTAGAACTATCCAAAAAATCTTTGAAATGGCATATCTACTCATAATGGAGAATAATTTTGGCAAGTTATTTTGAAATCCATCCATAATTGTAGGAGTAATTATCTTAGTGTTTGACCTTGAGCTGTTACCTTGACATAAGAACTATCCGAAAGACTATTTCAAATAGCACATCTACTCATGATGGAGAATAATTGTGCTACTTCATTTTAAAATCAATCCATAATTGTAAGAGTAATTGTCCGGACAAACACAAATTTAGTGTTTGACCTTGAACAGTGACCTTGACATTAGAACTATCCAAAAAATATTTCAAATTGCTTATTTACTCTAAATGACGAATGATTGTGTCAATTTATTTTGGAATCAATCATAATTGTAGGAGTAATTGTCCGGTTAAACACAATTTTAGTGTTTGACCTTAAGATTTGACCTTGACATAAGAACTATTCCAAAATTTCTTTCAAAAGGCACATCTGCTCAAGATTGAGAATAATTGTGCCAATCCTTTATGAAGTCCATCCACAAATGTAGGAGTTATTATCCGGACATACAAAATTTTAGTGTTTGACCTTGAACTATGACCTTGACGTTATTACTATTCAAAACGTTCTTTGAAAGGGCACATCTACTCATGATGGACAATAATTGTGCCAAATTATTTTGAAATCCTTCGAACAATGTGGGCGTAATTGTCCGGGCAAATTCGGACGGACTTATTAACGGACAAACGTACATTCACTTTCTTGTTATATTGACAACTATGTCTAGCTTACCGCAAGCGGGTTCGACAAAAATGGTATAATTGCATTTTATGTTGCCATGTAAAGATTTGTCCTGTAAAATCATCAATTCAAATAAGTGACAGGAAAACTTATGAAAAACAAAACAGATCAAATACTAGACTTGTAAAAACGAAAATTTTATTTCATCTATCTTCAAGATCCATTAGAATTATCAGTAAAATAGTGCTGTAAGAGAGAGTCAAAAGGTTTCATAAGAATTCAAGAGTTAATTGAAATGTTCAAGATTGAATAAACAGGATCATTTTACCTAGATTGCTAGCTTGATTTAAAATTCAATTGTTTGAGGAAGCGCTAACAACCATTTTTTTACCCTAATTAATCTTATTTCATACATGTCAAAGAGCACAAAAACAAACCCCAAAAGTATGTAGAAATTTGAGGGGAAAAAGCTGTTACTATAAACAGCCTTTTCAGAAAAATTGTATCAAGATTCTTTGATCTTGACCCTAAAATAATCAATGAGGTCATACCCAAGGTATAATGAGATATTTACCATAGGTCAAAGTAAAGTTAATTTCAGACACAAATGCAGGCTCCAGAAAGTACAGACACTTGGAATTAGACGAAATTTAGTCACCAAGATTGGCGTTCTTAAAGTTTAAAAGTAAATATGTTTCCATAAGAATGTCTTTTTTCTTTTTAAAAATCAGCAACAATCTTTGCTTACTTGTTTCACATAAAGTCCCTGTGTATCCATCAGCACAAGAGCAAACGTAACCATTGATACCATCAATACAGGCTCCACCATTCTGACATGGGCCACTTGTACACTCATCTATATCTGTAAAGATAATGAGTATTTTTTACAAACCAATAATGCCATACTTCAAACATAAAACTTATATCTGGGCTCATAATTGTAATAGTTGTAATGATAGCGTGTAGGACTCCTATTCATGGGGTCCTGGGTTCAGTCTCCTCTATGCCAAATATCCTTGTTAACATTTGTCTTCCAGTAACGAATGGATCATTGTATACCTTAGTAGGATCAGCAGCTGTAGACTCCATAAGGATGTAGTGTCAGTACAGATGTAAGAAATACCAGAATCCATATTTGGATGCTCCAGCTGCCGTAATATGACTGAAATACCGTATAAATTGGCGTTAAACCAAATTCAATCAAACAAGCAAGCAAAATTAGAATGAGAAAATTCTTTATTTCTAAAATTAAACCAAAACAGTTATGAGCCTTGAAATACAGGCTTGAAATAATAGGTACCATTATGAAAGAAAACAGCTCTTGTGACTCTTCTATCCAAGTGACAAAATTTGAAACTTCTTTTAAATAACAAGGTTGGTTTGCAGAGCAAAGATTCTATTTTGCAAACATGCAGCTTAGATCTGGGCATAGTAGTGTTATCATTAAATCCTTATTCTTATATAAAAAAAAAACAAACTTCCTCTGATTTAATGCCCCAAAGAATCTATGGTTAAATTTCTGAATAATTGAGAACTAATCAGTATTGTTAAAAGCACAACTAGATGGTTGACCTAGGACAACTGCTGTCGAGCCCGCATCATGCTCCGGACAAGCACAATTTTAGTGTTTTACCTTGAGCTTTGACCTTGAACTTGAAGTTATACAAAAATATAGTTTCAAATTGCACATCTACTCATGATGGAGATTAATTGTGCTAATTAATTTTGAATTCCTTCCATAAAAGTAGGAGTAATTGTCAGGACAAACACAATATTAGTGTTTGACCTTGAGCTGTGACCTTCACATTAGAACTATCATTAAAATTCTTTCAAATGGCACATCTACTCATGATGGAGATTATCCATTATTGTAGGAGTAAATGTCCGGACAAACATTATTTTAGTGTTTGACATTGATATGTGACTTAGACATTAGAACTATCCAAAAAAAATCTTTCAAATTGCACGTCTAGTCATAATGGAGATTAATTGTGCCAAGTTCTTTTTGAAATCCTTCCATAATTGTAGGAGTAATTGTCCGGACAAACGCAATATATGTGTAGACCTTAGGCTGTGACCTTGAAATTAGAACTATCCTAAAAATTCTTTCAACTGGCACATCTACTCATGATGGAGATTAATTTTGCCAAGTTATTTTGAAACCCTTCCATAATTGTAGGAGTAATTGTCTTGACAAACGCAATATTAGTGTTTGACCTAAGGATGTGACCTTGACATTAAAACTATCCAAAAAAAGCTTTTAAATGGTACATCTACTCATGATGGAGATTAATTGTACCAATTTATTTCAAAATCCATCCTTAATTGTAGGAGTAATTATCCGGGCAAACGCAATTTTAGTGTTTGACCTTGATATGTGACATAGAGATTAGGACTATCCAAATACCCTTTCTAATGGCACGTATACTCATAGTTGAGATTAATTGTACGAAATTAGTTTGAAATCCATCCGTTATTGTAGGAGTAAATGTCCGGACATACATTATTTTAGTGTTTGGCATAGAGCTGTGACCTTGATATTAGAACAATCAAAATTATCCTTTCAAATGGTATATCTACTCATAATGAAGAATAATTATGTCAAGTTATTTTTCATCCATCCGTAACTGTAGGAGTAAATGTCCGAACAAACATAATTTTAGTGTTTGACCTTGAGCTGCGACCTTGACATTAGAATTATCCAAAATTTCTTTCAAATTGCACATCTACTTATAATGGAGAATAATTGTGACGATTTATTTCGAAATCCATCCACAATTGTAGGAGTAATTGTCCAGACTAACACATTTTTAGTGTTTGACCTTGAACAGTGACTTTGACATTAAAACTATCAAAAAGATCCTTTGAAATAGCAAATTTACTTATGAACGAGAATAATTATGCCAATTTATTTTGAAATCTATCCGTAATTTTAGGAGTAATTGTTCGGACAAATACAATTTGAGTGTTTGTCCTTGAGCTGTGACCTTGACATTAGAACTATCAAAAAAAATTCTTTCAAATGACAAAATTACTTAAAATGGAGAATAATTGTGCCAATTAGTTTTAAAATCCATCCATTTGAAATCCATCCATTAATGCAGGAGTAATTGCCCGGACAAACACAATTTTAGTGTTGACCTTGAGCCGTGACCTTGACATTAGAATTGTCCAAAAAATTCAATGAATTGGCAAATCTACACATGATGGAGAATAATAGTGCCCAGCTATTTTGAATCCGTCAATAAATGTAGGCGTAATTGTTCGGACAATTTAGGACGGACGGACTAACACACTCACATACAACTTCATGACATAGTGACAATTTGTCTCGCTCATTGCAAGCGGGCTCGACAAAAATGGTATAATTGCATTTCATTTTTCTTATTAAAGATTTTTCCTGTAAAAAATCATAAATTAAAATATGTGGCAGGAATACTATGAAAACAAAAACAGATCAAATACTAGACTTGTCAAAACGAACATTTTCTTTCATCTTTGTTCAAGATCCATTAGAAATTATCAGTAAAATAGTGCTGTAAGAGAGAGTCAAAAGGTTTTATAAGAATTCAAGAGTTAGTTGAAAGGTTGAAAATCGAATAAACAAGATCATTTTACCTAGATTGCCAGCTTGATTAAAAATTTAATTGTTTGAGGAAGCGCTAACAAGCATGTTTTACCCTTATTAATTGTTTTTCATACATGTCAAAGATGCTACAAAAACAGACCGCAGAAGTATGAGGAAATATGAGGAAAAAAAGCTGTTACTACAAACATCTTTTTCAGAAAAATAGTACCAAGATACTTTGATATTGACCCTAAAACAATCAATCATATCCAAGTTACCTAGATATATACCATAAGTTAAGTTAATTTCAGACACAAATGCAGGCTCCAGAAAGTACAGACACTTTGAATGAGAAGAAATTCAGTCACCAAGATTGGCGTTCTAGAAGTGCCAAAAGTAAATAAGTTTCCATTATATTTTTTTTCTCTTTTTAAATATCAGCAACAATCTTTGCCTACTTGTTTCACATAAAGTCCCTGTATATCCATCAGCACAAGAGCAAACATAACCATTGATACCATCAGTACAGGCTCCACCATTCTGACATGGACCACTTGTACACTCATCTATATCTGTAAAGATAATGAGTATTTTTTACAAACCAACAATGCCATACTGAAACCATACAACTTATATCTAGACTCACAACTATAATAAGTGTAATGGTAGCATGTAAGACTCCTATTCATGGGGTCCTGGGTTCAGTCTCGTCTACGGCAATAATCTTTGCTGACATTTCTCTTCCAGTAATGAGCGGATCATTGTTAACCTAAGTGAGATTAGCAGCTGTAGACTCCAAAATGATGTAGTGTCAGTATAGATGTGAGAAATACCAGATTCAATAATTTGTTGCTCCAGCTGCCGTAATATGACTAAAATACTGTTTAAAATGGCGTTAAACCAATTAAATCAAAACCACGCAAAATTGGAATAAGAAAATTCTTTATTATCCAAACAGTCCTACGACTTGAAATACAAGTTTGATATGATAGGTACAATTATGTGAAAAAAGCACTGGTGACTCTTCCATAGAGCCTTGACCTTGAACTTGAAGCTATTCAAAAAAGTTTTCAAATGGCACATCTTCTTATGATGGAGAATTTATTGTTGTGCAATTTCTTTTTGAAATCCACCCCAAATTGTAGGAGTAATTGTCCGAACAAACACAATATCAGTGTATGACCTTTAGCTGTGACCTTGGCATTAGGAGTAAATGTCCGAACAAACATAATTTTAGTGTTTGACCTTGAGCTGCGACCTTGACATTAGAATTATCCAAAATTTCTTTCAAATTGCTCATCTGCTTATAATGGAGAATAATTGTGACGATTTATTATGAAATCCATAAACAATTTTAGGAGTAATTGTTCGGACAAACACATTTTTAGTGTTTGACCTTGAACAGTGACTTTGACATTAAAACTATCCAAAAGATTCTTTGAAATGGCACATTTACTTATGAACGAGAATAATTCTGCCAATTTATTTTGAAGTCTATCCTTAATTTTAGGAGTAATTGTTCGGGCAAATACAATTTTAGTGTTTGTCCTTCAGCTATGACCTTGACATTAGAACTATCAAAAAATTCTTTCAAATGACAAAATTACTTAAAATGGAGAATAATTGTGCCAATTAGTTTTAAAATCCATCCATTTGAAATCCATCCATTAATGCAGGAGTAATTGCCCGGACAAACACAATTTTAGTGTTGACCTTGAGCCGTGACCTTGACATTAGAATTGTCCAAAAAATTCTTTGAATTGGCAAATCTACACATGATGGAGAATAATAGTGCCCAGCTATTTATATCCGTCAATAAATGTAGGCGTAATTGTTCGGACAATTTAGGACGGACGGACTAACGCACTCACATACAACTTCTTGACATAGTGACAATTTTGTCTCGCTTGTTGCAAGCGGGCTCGACAAAAATGGTATAATTGCATTTTAGTTTTCTTATTAAAGATTTTTCCTGTAAAAAATCATAAATTAAAATATGTGGCAGGAATACTATGAAAACAAAAACAGATCAAATACTAGACTTGTCAAAACGAACATTTTCTTTCATCTTTGTTCAAGATCCATTAGAAATTATCAGTAAAATAGTGCTGTAAGAGAGAGTCAAAAGGTTTCATAGGAATTCAAGAGTTAGTTGAAAGGTTGAAAATCGAATAAACAAGATCATTTTACCTAGATTGCTAGCTTGATTTAAAATTTAATTGTTTGAGGAAGCGCTAACAAGCATTTTTTACCCTTATTAATCGTATTTCATACATGTCAAGATGCTACAAAAACAGACCGCAGAAGTATGAGGAAATCTGAGGAAAAAAAGCTGTTACTACAAACATCTTTTTCATAAAAATTGTACCAAGATACTTTGATATTGACCCTTAAACAACCAATCATATCCAAGTTACCAAGATATATACCATAAGTTAAGTTAATTTCAAACACAAATGCAGGCTCCAGAAAGTACAGACACTTTGAATGAGAAGAAATTTAGTCACCAAGATTGGCGTTCTAGAAGTGCCAAAAGTAAATAAGTTTCCATTTTAATTTTTTTCTCTTTTTAAATATCAGCAACAATCTTTGCCTACTTGTTTCACATAAAGTCCCTGTATATCCATCAGCACAAAAGCAAACATAAACATTGATACCATCAGTACAGGCTCCACCATTCTGACATTGGCAACTTGTACAGTAAAGATAATGAGTATTTTTTACAAACCAACAATGCCAACAATGCCAAACTGCAGCCATACAACTTATATTGGACTCGTCCACGAGGTTATGCTTCATACGAAATATCAAAGCTCTAGGCCTTTTAGTTTGAGAGAAGAAAAGTTTAAAATCTTCATTATACATGCCATATGTTAAATTCGTGACGTCTGGGAATGGGCCATAGAGCCATATTTCATACCATATTGATAGAGATTTACCAGATGATGCTACATACCAAATATCAAAGCTCTTTGCATATCTGTTTGAGAGAAGAAGATTTTTAAGTTTTTCACTATATAAGCCTATGTTAAATTTGTGACATCTGGTACTTGGCTGATTTTAATCCTGAGACAAAATTTGTAAGATCTTGATAGAGGTCCACAAGACGATGCTGTATACCAAATATCAAAGTTCTAGGCCCTCCTGTTTCGGAGAAGAAGATTTTTACAAATTTCACTAAATAAGCCTATGTTAATTTTGTGACATCTGGTAGTTAGCTGATTTTAATCCTGAGACAAAAATTTGTACAATCTTGACAGCGGTCCACAAGACGATGCTGTATACCAAATATCAAAGTTCTAGGCCCTCCTGTTTGGAAGAAGAAGATTTTTACAAATTTCACTATATAATCCTATGTTAAATTTTTGACATCCGCGAATGGACTTATTTTAATCCTTAGGCAAAAATTGGTACAATCTTGATAGAGGTCAACCAGATGAAGATGTATACCAAATATCAAAGTTTTAGGCCCTCCTGTTTTGGAGAAGGAAATTTTTTACAAATTTCACTGTATAAGCCTATTTGTTACATTAGGGTTTGGGCTTATTTTAATCCTGAGCAACTATTTAAACAACCTTGATAGATATTCATCAGATGATGCTGTATACTAAATATCAAAGTTCGAGGCCCTCCTGTTTAGGAGAAGATTTTTACAAATTTCACTATATAAGCTCTTAGTGAAATTTGTGACGTCTGGGAATGGGCTAATTCTGGCTCTTGGGCAATTATTTTCTGAATCTTGATAGATATTGACCAGATGATGCTACATACCAAAGGTCAAAGTTCTAGGCTCTCCTGTTTTGGAGAAGAAGATTTTTGAAATTTTCACTATATAAACTTATGTCAAACTTGTGACGTCCGGGAACGGGCTAATTTTGACCCTTGTGTTTTAATTGATACAATATGATAGAGGTCCACTAGATGATGCTACATACTAACTATAAAAGCTATTGGTCTTTTGGTTTGGTAGAAAAGGATTTTCAAAGTTGTCACTATGTAAGCTTATGTACCACCTTTGTCACCCCCTAGCACGGCCATTTCTTGACAGTTTTTTTTTCTTGCACAAACTTGACAGTCCTTGCCCTAAAGACTCTTAATACCAAATGTGAATCTAATCTGACAGCCGGTTCACGACAAGAAGATTTTTAAAGATGTACCCTTTTTGGCCCCTTATGGAGCCCCAAGGGGAGATAACTCCATGACGTATACAAATCTGAAGCGCCTTCCCATAAGGATGCTTCCTGCCATGTTTGGTTAAAATCCTTCCAACGCTTCTTAAGAAGAAGTCGAAAATGTAAAAAGTTAATGCACGCCTCACAACGCACGACATACGGCGCACGACGACGGACAAAACACGATAGCAATAGGTCATCATAACCTTCGGTCAGGTGACCTAAAAAGAAATAAGTCTATTTATTCAATGCAGTTGATCACTTTTGAAAGAAAAGTAACCTTTATCATGCGTGTCTTTTCTCATGAGCTGCATTTGTATTATAATATCCATTAATATAAGAACATAAAAATAGCACTTAGAGCAAACCCCTACCAAACAAGGCTACTGTGGCTTCTGTTTATATTAGAAAGTCATTATTTGTTGGATGTCTTATTATTGACAACATTTCAAAATAGCAGAATACAATTTAAAATCGTTACGATAATCTTCGGTTCGGCCCTTTTCTCTTTGGATGAGAAATAGGAATAATTGCTCCTTACAGTCGTTGCTGTAGTTGTTCATTTAAAAGACGTTACCATCTTCTAAAAATTCTGCTTAATTCCAACCTCATTCTGTCTTTAAAGTGAGGACATTTAATTTTAATTAAGTGTATCATTCTCACTAGGACAGTCTGACGTAAACTGAAGCATACATCTTTGATAAATGTCGCCTTAAGTGCTATATTTATGTATTACTTTCCGTTTCATGGTAAAACTAAATAATGCAAAATTACAAAACATATTCAATGGATCATCGTAATATTTATATGAATTAAATGCAATTAATTAAATCTGTTATAAACACTCGTATAGATGATTGTGTACACCAGAACTTCATTATCATTATTTTCTTTTCTCTATATGAATCTTTATCGACTTGTATGTACAAAGCACAAAACAATATGACCTTTCGAAGGATAAGACGTTTCAAGGTTTGAACGAAATTACATCAATTTTACTTACTTAATGATAATTCCGTTATTTCATTAAAACAAAGTCACAAATATTATTAGATAAACATAAAACATGCTTATATTTTGTTTAATTGTATCAAGGATTTAGGACTAAATTGACTACTAAAGTTAAACTTTGTTTTGTACTTGTTTATTCAAGAATTAAGTAGAAAAAAATGAAATTCAATTTTAGGTAGATGTAATAATTGAAAGTGAAAAAAAAAAAAGATTGTAAAGAAAAGAAATTTTGAGATATATTGTAATTTCAATATTTACATAATACATTTTTATCATTAAACGATTCTATTTTATCCATCTGAAACGAATGTTAATCCTAGCCATGTATGCCTTATCATATTAGCTTCGTTTGCATTTTAATATTGAAACTATAGATACGTAAAAACCGCACTACAGGCGCAAAGTATCCGGATATGCTACTGTTGGCTGAACGAGATCTAAGAAAAATTACCATCTAACACTATGCTACAATTATAATAACTTGTCAGATTATTTCACTTTTCCATGCACGCTGAGTTTTACCTAAGGCTAAAAGCAACAGTAAGGTTAAAGGTCAAATATTTTGACTTGCCTTAGTATTACTAATTTTTAATGTCTTGTTAAATGTAAATTTATCAAGCTTAATTCAGTCTTCTTTCTAAAACTAGGGCAGTGCGTTTGTTTACTAGATTAATCTATGACAATTGATCAATTATCAAAATGTCTTAATTTCTCATAAAAAAACCCCCACTGATGAATGCTATAAAAGTTCAACTGTGTTCGAGGGAAAGTACGCTAGATACGACTTTACAAACAGAATATTGGGTTGCGTAGTCAATATAACGGTGATACGCATAAACGATGTTAAGCAAATGAGCTTATGTATAGGCCAGATAAATAAAAAAGAGTTGATAATGCGATCGTAAACTATGACACGTTAACGGAAAAGAGAATGTTAAAAAATCTTGAAAAGAAAACATATGCACAAGTCACTACAGGTGTTCCATCTACAAGTTCATCTATTAATAAAACTGATTCAAGTTTCCAAATGATGGAAATTATCTAGTGTCCCAATGGTGGAAGATTGACTATAAAGCAAATTAACGAAAAAAAGTTACAAAAGAAATAGAAATAAATCCTAAAAGTTCCATGCAACAATAAAAAACGTCAAATATTCCCAAAAGAGTTCCAAGTCACTCTAGGTAAAACAAGACCCTTAAGCAGAAAAATTAAATGCCAAGCGTAAAACGACAAGTGAAAAGTGCATAGCTGTCAAGAAACGACGGTTAATATCATTTCACGTTTGCAATATCTACCCAGATATTAGTGATATTTGTCAATATCTTATTGATTGTTGAGTTCAAAGCACACATAGTCGTATGTTTCGCGGTAAATATGTCTCCGCTGCCAAAGTGAACACACCGGACTTATACTTAGAAATCGTCGAAAAGTTGATTGGTTAACTGAATGGAGTTGAGTTTAACGCCACTTTAAACAATATTTCAGCCATATCGCGGCGGCTGGAGCACCTAACAATGGATTCCTGGTGTTTCTCACGCCTGTACTATCACCGCATCCTTTAATAGCTGCTATACCCCTTGGGATTACGATTATACACCCATTGATGAGAGATAAATGTCTGAAAGAATATGTGCCGCCGCCGGGGATCGAACCCTTCACATCCCATGAACCGTCGAAAGGAATGACTATTGGTCTGCTGAGATTGAAATACACAAATGGAAAGAAAAACGCGAGTTGAACCGCAGCAAATCCGAGCATTTAAGTGTTAATTACAGGAGGTAGAGACAGTACGATAACAATAACAAGGGAAGTATAGGTGACGGACAAAGAATGGTTACACAGGACAAAAGTGAGGAGTATGATAAACGGTGAAGATTATTATGTGTATTCGGGCAACACGTCCTGTGGTCATACTTTTAATGACAATTGACTGGGGAAATTACCTGTCACATGCATAAACTTTTGAAATTCAGTAAATTAAACATCTGTGTAAATTTCTCGAAATATAGGTATGATAAACGTTCTAAAACTACAATTACTTTCGTAATTACGGCGCTAACTGTCATGTGCTGGAACGTGAGAGTGATAATGCCCTCAGCGCTTGCACTTTCAGAAATATTGGACGAAAATAAGGTTGATATATTTATCATTACAGAGCATAAGCTTTACCTAGTTCTATAAGTTTTAGGGACTCGATAAATAGAAAGTATGACTTCTTTACCATCATTGACACATCTTTCGAATGACAAGGTGCAACAAGATTTGATGAAGATCGGGTTTCTATACTTCTTAAAAATGTGTTTTGGCAAAAACATTACTTGTGTAAAATGCCAAGAAAATAAAACATACTAGGTATTGAGGTCCGCAGATGCCCGCAGATAGTAACTTATATGATTCATATAGAGAAACGATAAACTGTCTTCATGCAATATGCTTAAATCTTTAGAAATTGGAGAACCAGTTGTATCGGGGAATTTCAATTGCAAAACTATCTTATTGTAAACAACCGAAAAAGATAAGATGTCTAACCAGTTCCTTATTGAAGCAGGATTTACTTCCCTTTGTCGAAATTACACTAGATATACACATTCAAAGAAGCGGCGTGTTTTAGACCACGTACTCATTGAAAAGCATTTATAAGGCATTGCTCCGATATTAGAACTATTCCGTTGAGAGATATTGTAACATCGGGTCATTGACCAATTTTTGACGAAAATAAATTAGTTTAATTTTCAGTCTTCAGCTTGGAATAAATGCACCGAAGAGACCATTCAGTTGTACAAAGATATGTTGGTAGATAACCCGTCTCTAATATCCGATACTGTGAACGGAACGCCCTAACGAGTTATCAGACTTAATAACCAATACGGTTATACGAGCCAACCCAATCACAAATTCAATATTTATTCTTAGCCCTATAGGTCAAGCCAATTAAAAGAAGCTCATTCCGAATCAGACCAAAGCGTAGAATATAGATACAGCATGTTAGACCACGTGGTAATTCTTATAAAGCAAATTGCGATTATTAAGTGAGTTTCGAAACCTTCAACGTAAAAATTCAAATAGGTATTTAAATGAAATTGCCGAAAACCTTGATCGAAGTGCCTTAATAATTCGACTAAAGATTTTTAGGGGGACGCGTCAATCGTTAAAAGAAAAATCATGATATAATACATAATTAATCCTTCAATGCTAGGCAATATGAAAATGAAACTGTTACCATCGGTTTCGAATTATATTTTCACAGTATTTTCAATGACGATAACGCAAATCGCCATAGCGAAGCCGGATTGTGAAAAACACTGATAATACCCCTTGGCCGCCTATAGTTGAATTCGAACGATCCTTTACCCCAGAAGAAATTTTAGAGGTAATTGCGAACCTCAAGAGAGATAAAAATCCGCCTCACTATAATGTATCGAATGAGCCCATTCTTTATGCAAAAGATATTTTTTTGTGATATTGCTTCTTGTACTATTCAATAGTATTCTATACCATGATCAAACTCCTGATGGAGAAATAGTTGAATTTGTATGATGGGCCCCTACCAATATCCATAATTACTCCGCTTAGTTTTAGTATTAGAGTGACCTCCCTTAAATCTTTGGGTAGTTCTGGTGAAAGAATCGATGATATCGGCATCGAAAAAGAATATGCAAATTGAGAATGCATTGTAGAAAAAGAATATGCTTGTTGCAAGCACATTTTTTCCTTTTCCAGAGAATTTCTACCCTACAGAATATTCTTTTTTAAATTCATTGTTTTATATATCATTTCATGTATTTAAGTATTTGAGAAAAAGTGAGAAATGTAAAAAATTGGAATTTTAAAAGAGATGACCGTAAGAAGCGTTACAAAGATCAAACTAAGACAATCTATGAATGTGTTAATCCATTTACCAAATTCTTATTACTATATTGAGATATATCATGCAATGACATATATGATACAATGTATATATATATACAAAAAGTTGTTGTAAAAAAGTGATTTTAAACATGTTTGTTTTAGATTTTTCTTACTTAAACATTTTTTCCTAATTTTTTCTAAATGAGAAACGTTTTAAAATAGATTTCCTTTACCGCTTACATAGAATTAGAGGGAATAGCAAACGACTTCCTTTTTACTTGTAATAAGGGGATATCGGGTGAAAATCAAAGGCAAATAGCCGATCATCATGAGATATATCCAGTGTATATCCAAAATACCACCCTTGGTCTATTACGCAATCAGAGATACCGATCAGAAGAGTGTAAGTTACTTGGATTAAAACAGCAGTTTATGAGAGGACATCGTTAACTTACCATTTAACCCTTTACAGAAAAAAATCACAGAACGAAAGAGGATACGAACGCAATTTTAATAGCCATGTGTACCGAAAATAATGGATCTTTCAAATGTAGAGAAAATCGGCGTAAAAAGTACTCTTTATCGCAATATTGTTATTCTTGGTTGTTGTTGTGTGGTTTCCTTGTTTAGATAAGTCTTTTCGAGTTAAAGAAGTAAACGCAATGATTTCCTACAAAGGACGCCTTTGCTTATTTTGTTTCGAAAATATGAAAACTGGACGCAAATGAAATTGGTTCCTAGGTCGGGAGAGAAAAACGATTAAAACGTGTCAACGTTGATATAAACTACCACAGCATTTCCATATTCTAAGAGTATTTTTAGAGTACTAACCATTCCTCTGTATCAAATTCTGAAAAAATATCTGATTCTACGAAAATAGGAGCATTTAGTCTCAGCCCTTATATTCTCTATATAGCAAATTTAAACCGGAACTACCCTGTCAAGTCAAGGGAGTTGACTAAAGGACAATTTTCAGGACAACTCCGTATATCGGTAGGGACCCATTCCAGTCTATAAAGGTAAAAGAAAGCATAAAAATGATCCGACGAACTATAGACCCATATTGTTAATCCCTACTTTCGTATCCAACCAATGGGTCGATAATCGTAGACCTATGTGGGATAGCGGCTGGAGGCTAGGAAAGGATGTAATGGTAGTACTGGTGTGAGGAATATCAGGATTCCATTGTTAGGTGCACCAGCCGCCGCGATATAACTGAAAGATTGTTGAAAGCGGCGTAAAACCTATTCAAACAAACAAACCTACTTTTGTAAACTGTTTGAAAATATTATGATAAACAAAATTCAATGTGATGTTTTGAATAGCAAGCTTAATTCCCTTTACCCCAATAGCAAGGGGTTCGAAAAGGGCTAAGTTGTGTAACGAGCACTTTTAGTCTCCAGGTAACAGTCTATGATTTGAAAGACCTCCATAGCAAAGACTTTGTTGTGTTCTTAGATTTAAGAGCGCTTTTGATAGCGTCTGTCATAATGTGCTATATTTCAAACTTCGTGAACTAGGTAACGTCGCTAAACTATAGAAGGACAATCGTTACACTTATAAAAAACCGTACATGCCAAATTATCGTTAATAGAAACAAGTCACGCCTAGTCTCCGTTACGCGCGGCGTTCGGCAGGGCGGGGTAGCCGCTACATTTTTCTATCTCGTCTTTATAGTTGAACTGTTACAGGAATTAGAGAATTCACAACCTAATTTACGTTTGTGCAAACTATCAACGATAAATGCGACAACCCTGCCTTCGCTGGCGATTTGGCTATTATATCGTTGACCCCCGATCATCTGATATAGTTTACAGATATACATACAAATGAATTGCCAAAGGTCGATTGTTATTCCGTTTAGCAATGATAGTTTTAGTCAGTCCCGACAATTTATATTGGATGACGCATTTATAAAACAGTCTCAATCAAAGTACATCTCGTAATTCCTCAGGATTCTAACCTGAGACTATCTAGTCGTATTTCGGAGTGTTCCCAAAAAATAAAGAATGCTTTCTATACTTTCTACGATCAGAAATACTTAATCCATTAGCATGTGAAAATTTTATATATCCGTAACTATTCCTATTTTACTTTATGGGTGTGAATTGAGGAATATCATGAGTAAATCTTACATTGAAAGCTTAAATCGTAGTCAACACAATATAGTTAAGAGAACAAAGTGTTTTCTTGTACGAGTAAGACATGTGTGAGTCGATGCAGGGACTTTCTTTCCCAAATTACAGGAAGAAGGGTATGTTTTTATACAAGATTCTCAATAATACTGTTACTTGAAATATAATATTTATAAGACAATTGTTGAATTACATGTATATCCCCACCAGATCTACTCAAGATTTCATTCCAGACATTTCAATTTGCTTAACAAATACAATTTAATGTTCCTAGCAAATATATATCTAAGTGATCACTGTTTTTTTTGTATGAAAGCACATTTCTATACGCCTGTACGTTCTTGTGAAACAAGCGATTTTAATTAGAATTCGGGAAATGGTCTTCAACAGATTTAATGCATACCATACAGAGATATATCCGTATTCGATGTATTCTTTATATGGAAGGGGTTTAACTTCCCATAAACTGGCCTTTATGGCTAAATTATGGGTAACTGTCCCCTTCCATGAACATAGGATGTGCAAAAATGATCGCTTATTTTTCGACGAAATGCAAAAAACGAAAGTGAAATGCAATAATGTTGAATGTCCAATTATTTCAGGTATAAAGACATTTTCTTGAGTCGCTAGCCTTTACGATACCTAAAGACGTAATCGAGTTTTATGCTGGCTCCGAGAGACGATTTTTTAAATTTGGTACTTTGGTAACCCTCAGCTCTGAAATGTCCGAATCTGAAGAATTATTCTTACGAAAGAAATGCGTTCATTTTATATACCAATCTTATTATGAATCTTATTAACCGAATCAAAGAAGAAAATGTAGCTATAAATCTCTTTTTTATCTGTTATTGTTTATATTCTGAGTGAAAATGTGTTCTAGTTTATGATTTGATAAAATACCTTGAATTGTCAGTGATCAATTAATCTCCACAAGCAGAGAATTAATGAACACCAGATATGTCTTTATCTTTTATGATCTCGTAAACTGTTTATTCAACTGAATTATTTCTTACTGCTTTTATAAGGTATCAGAAAAAGATACAAAAGTAAAAATTGTAAAGTTCTTCCTTTGTTATAATTTTTCCTTACACTTATTATTTTTCGAGTTGTTGTTTTTTGTCAATTAAAAATAAACAAAACAAACACACAAATGTCTCCTCTTTGTCATCTTACTGACGCCATCTTGACTAGATGTTATATTCGCTAACCGATTTTCGATTTTGTAAACCTCAGCTTAAAGTTATCGTAAAAGCTTACATTAACGTAAGAACTTTTAGTCTCTTGATTTAACGAACTTAAATAAGATAGTCGTTCTTTCAGAATTTGAAGTTGAATTTGAGTCATATGCTCACGCGGTGTCAACATCAGATTGAGTAAATTCGTAATAAAAACGCCTGATTCCCCTGAATCATTGATTACCACTTAACAAAGCAAATTCCTTACTAGTTTTAATGAAAAATTCATATATCTACTTTGTGCGCAAGCATACAAAATAGTTGCGTGCTCAAAGTTTTGTTCATGGAAGTAATAAAATATAGCATTTCAAAATCCACGGAATCTTGATGAACGGAACTAAAGTTGAAATATATATCGATCACCTACGGTTTTGATTCAAGACAGGAGGGCCGTAACTTTCATTTGTACGTGATCTCATTCCCATAGAAATAATTCATTTTTTTAGAACCTTCTTCGAATATACTAATGCTCACGAATGACCCTTAGGATTCCGAATATGGGTCGAAAGATATTAGATTAGATACAGAATATTCAATTATACAGTCTCCGATGTCTCAGAAGGAATGATACGACTTAGTTTGTTGGCTATAAAGGATTAACCAAATCAATCCAATTAATCTTATTTTTGTGTTGTTTCGCTTGTTTGTTTGATATTTGTTTTTGTTGTTGTTTGTCTTTTAAAGGGTGGTGCAATGTAAGGGTAGTGCTTTTATAATCATATTTTTTTTTACCATTTTGTAGTGTAATATTTGCTAATGATAGTGTATTTAAAAAGCATTTCTTCACAGAAAACGCTGCAAAGAAAATTGGGTGTTTAGGCAAATTTCGATTTTTGAGCCTTTTGGCCCTTTTGTTTATTCATTCATTTTCGAAAATATCAAACTTGGTTTCCATATATCCTGATTTCTTTTTCATTATCGTCTGAGGGACTTACGGGAAACCAAAAATTGACAAATCAAATCATTCGTTAGACCTTGTGTACAGTTTGAATTCTGCCAATGGTCGGCACATATATGAAGGATTTGTATCAGCTTGGCGAATAAACGTCTTGAATACAGCTTAAATAACCTGTAGTTACAAAATAATGTCGCTTAATATCCAAGTTGAACATCAGTTTGAGTCCGTGTGCGTGGCCCGTAGATTGTAATTTACTTTATGGTAACAAAATGTTTGGATTAGGCAAGCAAAAAAGACCATAATGCTGTTTTATCCCTTTACCGATTTTTTATTTTAAATAATACATAACGAAGAAAACTATTCTAGATACCGTTCGTATTTTCTGTGCAAGTTTCAGATGTCCATTGGCAGCCTTTCTTATTGTCGTCCCAGAGAAGACCGACAGGACAAGGCCTATTGTCGTAGCTAAACTGGTTTGAGCACGTGACGTAGACACCGCAGCCTTTACAGGACTGGTAGTTACCATTTGGCTTACCAGCACATGAACTTACACAGCTTGTAGTGCCTTCAAATAAGTAAAGAAAAATATACCTTTATGAAGCACTTTCAAATTATTGGCATGTTCGAGAGCGACGTGGTTTGAAGCAAAGTTTGAATAACATTTCTCTGACAGATAGATATTAACCCTTGTCAAGCTAATCCCGGAATATTACTTCTTTGTCAGGAGGTATGTGCAAACTGATCTTAGTCTACACCACATGTATGTCCTATTTAAGCCAGACCTATCCATAAGATCAATTTCCTAACTAGATATTTGCCCTGACAACCAGACCTACAGTGCCTTCAGCCCTTTGATTTTAATGCATTTCTGAACAAGGATTTTATTTACATGACAAAGGTTAATTCTTCGAAAAAAATTGTCGACATGTAAGCTTTGTCTAGGTACTGTATATAGAATTATCTACTGATACAAATTGTCTATGTACTGTATACATGGAATTATCTACTGATACTTTTTTGGTAAATTGAAGTTTAACAAAGTACAGCAAAACTTCCTAGTAAGATATATGTGTAAATCTGTCAATAATGAGTCCCCAACCGGTTGCCGGCTGGGGGACATTAGGTTTGCTCGATTACGTCAGTACGTCCTTCTGTCTGTCTGTCCGTCTGTACGACGGACCGTCACACTTTAGTCTGGGCTATATCTCCTAAACCATAAGTTCTTGAAACTCCAAACTTTACATACTTATAGATCACAATGTGGAGAAGTGTCATGTACAAGAACAGCTATTCTAACCTGCCCGTTTTTGAGTTATTGTTCTTTGTTGTTTTTACATTTATATGTTTGTCTGGAACATTTCTCCTAAACCATAAGTTCTAACAACTTCAAACTTTGCACACTTGTTGATCATAATGTGGAGAAAAGTTATGCACATAAACCGTTACAATCTTGTCTACCTTTATATTTCCAAATTTGGTAAGCCATTTCGCAAATGGCAACAATACAGACTAGGTCAAATTTAAAGCTGCTGCAGGCTACAAAATGAATATGAATAATACGATTTAATGAACATTGAAGTAGAGAAAATATTGAAGAAAAAGGAGAGAATGTTAATTATATGCGTTGCTTCTTTTCACTCAATGATTTCCTAAGCTTACTCTTAGGGACGTCAAAACTAGGTCTTGTTTGGGAAAAAGATTAACTATAAAAAAACCTCCTTTTTTTGCATCTCAATACGGCATGCACTTGTTCATATTAGCATTTAAGAGATGAAGAGAATATTTTTTGTTTTCATGGAGGTATGAACCGAAAAACCTAATCACACAATGTATGAATCCGCTTCGATATACATGTATATAAATTCTCAACGGGTTTGTATCACTCCCGCGCCGTAAGTCACATTATAAAAACTTTGAGACAACTTAACCATCTATACATCAAACATATTCTCCTCGCCTATTAAATACTTTTCCTCCTCATCTAATCGAATCTTGTAATTCAAACATTAAATGGCAATTTCTGTTTCATTCTAACCATGCTTTTAAATAGTTAACCTAGAAAGGGATGCGAACATGTAGTCAATTTAAAAGACGTGGTGTCCGTGGTCGAGAGGTAGAGCGTCGGCTTTTCGATCAAGAGGTCCCGAGTTCGATTCCCGGGAGCGGCTATCGATCTTGGTTCTGTCATTGTTCCACATAATCGACACGAGTTCTGGTGTATTCTCATAAAAGCCGAATCGAGAGGGATTAATCTAAGTTGGAAGAACTTGTTTCCCAATCGATGTACAATAATTAGGTTAAAACCATTTTTACAGAGATTTAAATAAGAGACTACCGTTACATTCCGTATCGCTTATCAATGAGACAAAGGTCATCAATGCAAGGGCAACAAGTTTGGAATCCATCATCGAAGACCTAAAACTAAAAGAAAAGAAATGAAATTATTCATTAAAGCATTAAACAATGTAACATTTCAAGGCAATGATAAATATTCTTTGGAAAGTATGGATCCCAATAAATATTTTTGGAAAGTGCAGGTTTTTGTCTGATGAAAAAGTTAAGAGATTGGTAAGCCCGTCTACACTTGTTTGCCTAAAGGCATTTGAAAACCGTTTGCCAAAACCGCCTATTCCTCTTTGTTTATTTAAAGGTACCAACAAAAGCTTGTATTTGATAGACTACGAGAAAACGTGAAATCTATAAAGTAGCTTTCATCATTTTTTTCAATCTAAAAGGGGTCATTTTTAAAGTCGATTCTATGTTTGTTGAGGGCAGAGACACACACACAGGCGCACACACGCACACACGCAAACAGCTGACCTAGAATATATAGGATTCATCATAATCTGTTTCAGACAAATTTATTTTAACACAATTATCATAATATAATGGCGTTAAACGAAACAAAAAATCAAATAAATACAAATGTTGCCACCATTTGTAAGAGCAATTTTGAACGCAAACATTCAAAATAGCTGCGTGCTTAAAATTTTGTTCTTTGAGGTATGGATAATTTTTGGGCCGATCAGGTGGTTCGTTTTTTGTGTGGACAGTTCCATGATCTCATTCTCTAGTATTTACAACTTTTTTTCCATATTGATTTTTTTCACAAACAAGATATAGAGAAATAAAAGAATAGTATTAATCTAGAAAAAAAAAAAAACAAAAACAAAAAAAACACGATACATCATTTAACGAAGTAAAACCTGCTTTTCAGAAGAGTCACAATATTTTTAGCTGTTTTTTTTTTCGACAACGCCACTGTTTTACATCTACCTGATGGTAATCGTGTAATTTATTTATTTTTTAATTAATCTATTTGAATTCAATCATTTTTTTCATGTTAGTGCTATACAAACAACACGATGTGAACATTCACAAAGAAAAACAATTAGCTGGTAACTTCAATTGTTTTAAACGGAAATTTCTATTACCAGTTTGAACAAATATGTCATTTCTATAACAATCAAAACTAGAAGACTATACGGTTTTCAACATCAGCTTTCGAAAGAGCAGAGTCCAATTAGTCCAATATTTGAGTTTTTTCCGTATGACGGGTTATTTTATTTCAATTAATTTATCTGAAGAGCTTTGCAAATATGTTTTTGTAATCAGCAAAACAAGGTTTATAATTGTACCTGAAATTGAAATTATGATTTATGTTATTTATTATTACTTTTATTTATCATTACTTTTTTAATTCAGAATTTCCTCAAGCGAAAACAGATAAAACTTCAAGCCGATGCAGCAATCAATAACAATTAAAGTGAGTTTCAATTAAAGACTTTCACCAATATTCTTGTAATAAACAAATTCATCTTTAAGTACCAGAGAATAACAATCTAAGTCTGGTATCTTTTGTAATGTTTCCTGCAATTTGATTTGCTCAAAAATATGTTTCGTATCTCCATGAAAAAAAAAATAAATGAAAAGACAACTACTTTGTATCTCGAACTGGTAAAAACTTCTCTATTTAACATTCGTTTTTTATTATTCCTTGACAATTTCAAGTTACATGGAGGTAGTAAATGGAGATAGTATTTGTTTTCATTGTGATGTGAAAAGTCTGATCACACTTTTGGTTCGAGTAAAATCTTTAGTTTTATATCTCAATGAAAAAACAACAAAAATATTATCTTGGTCTCTTATAAGTAATAAATGTTAATTTTCAAAGAAAATATTTTTTCGGGAAACGTTATGATTTTTAATATTTTGCATATATATTTCACCTTTTCCCACAAACTGCTAATTCCTATGGACATTTGAAAGTTTCATTATCTCACATCAGGCTCCAAATCGTAATTGATATCGATTTTTCTAATTATTTATCTATCGAAGATAGAACACGTGTGTTATATTTCTTCTGCTCGTATTTAACCATCACTTATTACGGTAACACTCCTATTGAATTACAATTCATTTAAAAATATAGTAAATTGAAAGGGACAGTTTGAGAAGGGCAGAGTGTCACTCAAAAATTTGTTTCACGTATTAGACATTCCTATAGGAGTATGTCGAATATTTTTTAAGTAAAAATGGTCCGAGAAAATTTTTAAAGTTATTTATGTCCTCTACGTGCTTTTCATATTAGCATAAAAATGTTTAAAAAGCATAATACCTTATTACACGTAATAATTATATGATTAATTATGTACTTGTCTCCAGTCCTTTAGCTAGACTTATTAGAAAATTCTTTTCCGGACGAAAATAAAAGAGGTACCCACCACGATGCTACTCTGTTATCAAAGTTTAGTCAGTAATTGTGCAGAAAACAGTTGGTGAGGATTCAAGAGGGGGTTCATATTTATCTAATTTTACCCGTCGTACGATGCAAGCTTGACTGATTATCGGCAGATGGAATCGATAAAATCAAATTGCGCAGTTAGTAAAAGTTCATCATCGTTCATTGAAGCCCGTATAATCGATTAATTTGTTTGAATGGGGTCTTGTGCCGCTTTCAACAATCTTTAAGTTATAACGCGGCGGCTGGAGCACCTAACAATGGATTCCGGGTATCATATCCTTTCCTAGCCTCCAGCTGCTATCCCACATAGGTCTACGATTATCGACCCATTGGTGGGAGGCAAATCGTCGTAAAGGATGAGTGCCGCCGTCGCAGATCGAACCCGGGACTTCTAGATTGACAGTCCGACGCGCTACCAACTGCGCTATGATGGCGGCTCGTATAATCGGTTAAACATTTAAAAGTATTAAACTTGGCTGCTAGCAAAGGAGAGACTTGTGTCTGTAATGAATTTTCACTCACTTTCATAATTATGGTAATGTCACCTTAAAACGATATTGCTTATCCCATTCACATTTAATCCCCGAATAGAAACTTTGATATTTCATCAACTAAATGTGTCGTCTGCAATTTCTTTGTATGTGGATTAGTCTAAAGTTTTGTCGACTGGTTTTGGTTAAAAGATATGTCGCTTATTAGGGCGTTGATTACCTTGTACCAACGGGGTCTCTTGTTGAATACTATCTATCATAGTATTTTTAGGAGATAACGTTTATTTATGTTAACTTTATACACGTAAAAACACAGAAGTTGCAAGCAACCAAACCCTCTCTGTGGAATCGATTGAAAGTCTATTTCAGCTCGCTGGTTCAGAAGCAAGATGAACTGGAAGCAATACATGTATAATTAATGCTTGTGGTGACAACCTGGTGTCTAAACTGCAATTGACAATCGGATGTCTAAATAGGATGATATAGTGACAATCGAATATCTAAATAGCTTGCTGTGGTGACAACCTGATGTCAAAGTATTGGCCTTGGTGACAACTGGGTGTCAAAATAGTTGGTTATATTGACATCCGGATGTCTAAATTGCTGACTGTGAAAATAAAGTGGAACATCTTGGCGTGGGAAGCGGCAGCAGTGAGACTAGCCATTGATTGTAAGTTATGAAAACCTAAAGAGTTATCCATAGTGACCTTTTGATATCACTTCATAATATTCAAAATGTTTCGAGCGTTTTTCGAAATGTAAAAGTAATTTTCGATGATGACATTTTATGACAGTTGGAAGCATTTTAAATTGTTTTTTCAATACCAAGAAACACGCCCAGCCTCGGGTACACAAGCGGTAGCTAGATTCATTTGCATGCCTTGGCTAAATTTCGATTTTATCGCTGCTGCCAATTAGGCATATACCGGTAGACAATATTAGATTGATAAAAAGGAATTAAATAAAACATACGATATTTTAGAAGTAAGAGTTGGGCCACTCTCATGTCGTTCATTTTTTGATGACAAGCCCGCTATCGTCAAAACGTGACTTGTGCTACACGTTTGTATGATTTGTCTGTAATTAAGCTCTCTGTTTGTGGTGGTATTGGTGGTTGTGGTAAAATTCGAGAAGCAAAATTTGACGAAATATTATTTCTGTATTGAATATCTGTGCAGTCAATGAAAGAAACGAAAAACTAGCCTTAGACCGACGTCTAACATTGATATGAGCGTCTCGATTTTAAAACATGTTCCAATTTAAAATACCGTCAATCTTGCTCATGCGACCCACTCTATTGAGCAACCACATTCATTTAAGAGATGAAGAGAATATTTTTTTTGTTTTCATGGAGGTATAAATCGAAAAACCTAATCACACTGTATGAATACGCGAAACTGTAGTTACGACGTTTGGAACGAAAACAAAACAGTTTATATTCAACCAGGCTTTCAAGAAAAACGCGCATCTTTCTGTTCAAATGGATGTTCAATCGCTACCCTGCTTCATACATTTTTGGGCGGCATATTCGTGCATTTTAGGGTGTCTCGTACAGGTATGAATCTCTCTCATAGAATTGGTAAGGTTATCCAAGCAACATATAGTGTAGCTCATGAATAATTGACTATTGGTATCTGTTTAGTAACTTTCATAAAAATGTTATATTAAATCTCTTGATGATTATAGAAGAGGGTAAGTTTAATGTATTTAAATCAATACCGTACCAAGATTGTCAGTCAACAGGTGAACAACCTACGAAATGTTCTCTAATTGTTATTTCGATATTATCAACCCAATAATAACCATACCATTAGATATAAATGCGTTATCTATCACTTTATCTAATATCTTTTAACGACTTTTGTTATTGCGCATTTTGGTGCATTGCAATAATGACTGAATATGGACAAACTCTCCATTGTTTGGTATCTGGGAAAATTACCAATATGAAGACGGGGAATCTTATGATACAAATCGGTTTCAATAAATTCAGCTCTCAATGTCTCCCTAATTGCCTAATTTAACAAATACTTGATTCATAATTTACGGATCGCTGGCTCTGCCAACTGATCTCCGATAAGAAGTGTAACTACGATATCAACGGCGTTATTTTGCAAACTTCGTGGTCAGAAGCATGTAACAATCAAAGCGCTAAAAGCCCTGAAGGCCTGGTTTATAAAGAGGCAAGGTGACATTTGAAGGCACGCCCTCCAATTTTTGCATCTTTTTAGCAAGGCTTTTTTAGGCGAGGGAAACCAAGAGTTCCAATTACCTATAGGGATCGTAAGCCACATTCCGAACTCACTTCAAAGGAAAAATGTCGAACGGTATACTCACTATATAGCGCTGAGTCCGCCAAAAACAACTAATTCCCAAGGTATAGATTACTACGCCCGATACCGCTTTGCAGACAGGCGATATTAAATGGTGTTATTTTGCAACATTCGTGGTCAGAAGCATATAACAAAAATGGTGAGTTTGCGGCCTTTAATGTCTTAATTGTAAGTTTTCAGTACAATCTGTCTAAACCAGCGCTCGTTCAGTAGCGCCATATAAAGAAAGAAAAATGATGACTAATTCCAAGAGTAGAAAGCTTTATTCCTAAAATTTAAATGTTTGTTTGGTAAACTCGTAGACGGACTGTCGATGCTGATTTCGAATTAAAAAAGTTGCATATGTCGAAAATCTTTTTTTACAATCTAAATATCTCTGCAACTTTTTCTTTGGTCAACAAAACTGACGCTAAAACTTCACAAAGGTGCGGCTGTTTATGACAGGGTTTCGTTATCTTGATAGCATTTCGGACAAGCTTAGATTTTTTTTAAATAAAGTGTAATATTTTAATGGCAAATACTTCAGTCGTGTCTTGTTCTTTTGCGTACACGCGTGAAATATTTTTGCACAAATTGTGTACACTAGAGCTTAAGAAATTTCAAAAAATTTAGTCTCTGATAATGTGATTATCAAATCTTCATATGATGCTTTGCTTTCGTCTAATGGTAAAGGAGATAATTGGTGTAACAACGTTAAAGAATTGTTAACCGAGCATGGTTTTGGTTACGTATGGAATAATCCATTTTGTGTAAATCATAAACATTTTACAAAGTTTTTAAGCAACAATTAATCGATGAATTTAGGCAGAATTTATGCAATGGAATCAGTACGAGCCAGGTACTCAGTACATATAAATATATAAAGGAGTATAGCGAAATAGCTGTATATTTAAATTTGCTACCACGAAAGTGGAGAATCTTTATTTCAAAATTTAGATTAATTTGAACTAAATAGAGGATGAATAGCATTTTTTGCTAGTTTGTCCATATTTTGCTGAAATTCGATTTTTTTTTGAAAAGTACTTTTATACACGTCCTAATATGCTAAAATTCAATACTTTGATGAATACGAAAAATAAAAATGTTCTTTTAAATTTGGCTTAATTTATTACGGAAGGTTTTTCATGCAGAACCAAATTAGTATTTGATAACAAAGATAACTCATAAACAGTGCAATAGTATTTCAATTAATTACATAATTATTTGTGATTGGGAAAATATTGCTCTTTCCTAACAGATTTATTATTTCTTTACACAAATATTCAACAGCTCAGCTTCTCTTCCAAGATGTATAAAGAAACTGTAGATTGTTCGTTTATCAGTCATGTTTTCTTTTTAATTAATTGTATGTACATGTATTATGACATGATACTGTAAAGTTTACGTCTATTAAAGTATCTATCTATCTATCTATCTATCTATCTATCTATCTATCTATCTATCTATCTATCTATCTATCTATCTATCTATCTATCTATCTATCTATCTATCTATCTATCTATCTATCTATCTATCTATCTATCTATCTATCTATCTATCTATCTATCTATCTTAAGTGCTCAGGACTGCACTGAACCGAAAGATGATTACTCTGTTTGATTAGTGTTTTTTATCTAAAGGACTGGTGGTATGCCAAACAAAAATATTTTGGCCATACACAATACGTTTTCAGCGATATAAAATTGTCTCTTAACCAAAACTAGAAAATATTCCGCATTCTACCTTTTAAAAAAATCTAAGGGAACATGGCGCAAATGTTGAAAAACTAACAATCAAATTTATAAAGATATTAAAGAACCAAGATGAAATTTTATCCTGTCCCCTGCCATAAATACAGCGTTTTAGTGGTGATAAAGGCCATGCGATTAGCTTTATCATGTCACTTGATTAGCTAACCGACCTGAAATACTTTTATAATGGTTGGGGTACTTTATAAAACCTTGATTTGAAAATATAAATGTTTAAATCCGCAGCTAACATTCCTTTAGTGACAACCTACGACATCGTATGGGCCTCATAAACACTTTGAACATCTGCCATTTCAGTTGCGAAATGCAAATTTATTCCTTTAAAAAGATGGAAGCATATTATCTTAACTTAAGCCCCCTACCTAATATGGCGTTGGTAAATCTATATGTGAAATTAATTTGTCATGAGGCAGCTTTGTAACTAAAAACTCTTTAAAACATTTTTTCTAACATGGCGTAATCTTCAACAGTCATATTTGCCTAGTTTATGATGGATACAGTTTACATTTCTACAGAAATGCTACAATTTGTTGTTGTTGCATTCGAATTTCCTCATTTGATTTTAAACCTACAAATTCAAATTCCTTACTTCCAGTTGCTTTCTAAATATGCAATGCTTTCTTCACCCAAATCAAATATGAACTCAATGCAATTGGATAAAAACATGTCACCTGATGGTGCAAAGAGTTGTAACTGCGGGGACGTAGTATTAACATGAAGACTGTAACGGGTTGAAAATCACGGAATGCAAATGTTAGACAAAATAAAATCAAAAGAATCATTTGTATTGTCGTTGACGGAAGATTTACATGACAAAATAGTTCGTCTAAAAGAGTTGTGAATTTAAGAATTACACTAGAAAACAAATTTAAACCTTTTAAACCTTTGTAAGACTTTTGTTTGGTTATCGGTTAGAATCGGCGTCTGCAACTTCTTTCAATTTGTACCAGTATAAAATTACGCCGTCTGGAAATGGGTTTATACTTTAATTCTAAATTAAGCAATATTTTTTCGGAATTAAACAAATGACTTATTTTTTTCTTAACAACAGGATATTATTATACATGATTAATGATTGTCCAACATATCATATATCCTCTTTCTATCCATTCACTTATTAAGTTTTTGATAATTTTGCAAAATTCAGAACACCCACATGAATGAGCTGTATATTAAGAAATAAATGTAATTTGATAGGTCAATTCTAGCCGCCGTCATAGCGCAGTAGGTAGCGCACCAAACTTCTAATCTCCATTCATTTGATGTCATGTGTGCGATCCCAGGCGGCGGCAAATTTCCTTTCCTACATTTGTCTTTATAATTTACCAAAGGGTGGATAATCATTAACTTAAGTGAGATAGCAGCTGGAGGCTAGGAAAGGATGTAGTGGAAGTACAGGTGTGAAAAATACAAGGAATCCATTGTCAGGTGCTCCAGCTTTCGCGATATGGCTGAATATGCTGTTAAAAATTGCGTTAAACACAAATCAATCGATCAATAAATTTTTCTGATCTCGCTGTGGATTTCTTGCCTCTGAACCGGGTTCAATAAGGCGTATATTAATTTATACTTTCATGTCACAGAAGATTATATTAATTGCGTTGTATGTTTAACATTAAACCATGAGTCAGTTGGAATTTTACCGTGCTTACTTTAGCCTCAGAAAGCTCACGCAATCTCAGGCTAAAAATAACAACAACAACAAAAAACATGTAGCAAAAAATTCTAATTGTGAAATTCAATTTAGTTGTCCAAACGGGGTAAATGAAATATGCTTTAAAGGATTAAAGTTATCCAGCAGCAAAAATTGTTCGATCCAGTCAAGCAAGAACAACCCCTTATCTGCTTTCAAGACGGTGCTTAACGACGCAAGACACAGTCGGAACCGAATCCCTTTAAAGATTATCTTTGATGGAGGTCATATGACATCCATAACTCCAATGTTAGACTGTTCCCATGGGGAGGATAGATGCCAAACGCCCCTTGGTTATCTTACACAGAAATAATGTAATGCAAAAAACCTCACTGTTCCAAAGCCTTGGGGATTTTTTTGAATTACTGTTAATCTTATAGATAACCAATTGAAAATCTTCCAAGATATGATTTTCAATTGGTAGGAGATCAATTTGTATAACCATAAATTCGAGATTGTATTTCCGAAATTTACCAAAACTGCCTTGAGCCCAACTGGACGCATGCAGTAGACAGATTTGCGAACAAACTATTTCGATTATTGCATCTGAATTTCTTTGAAAATTTTGCCAAAATGTGTCATTTTCAATGCGTTCGTTAAAGGGTCGAACACTTGAAGCTGATGGGTGACATTGAAAAATCATTGAACTTTACAAGTCCAGAATTATCAAAGGGGGTAAAAGAAACAGGATGGTCACATGATTTAAAATACCATCGGTTGGTAAACAGATATTCAGGAATAATCTACTGACATATCAAATGATAGAATCTAAGCATAGGATCAAACAAAGGAGAGACGTGGCTAAAGAGTTTTCTCAACGTGTTACGAATAATTTGATTTTACATTCCTTATTTGTTTTAGCCTATCCTTCATTTATTTCCCAGGCTAGGATGAAAATACTTAAAGTCTTTTATATTGCATATTTTTTTTTAATCATTTACATTGTTATTAGTTTTCAGGTGTTGGAAGTTTGCATAAACACAAAATACAGTATAGATCATGTAGGTATTTATCTTGTGTACCCAATGTCCTAAAGCTATCACATTTCCATAAAATTACTGTTTAGGCTTTATACTAAAGCTTTCGGGGATGATCTAAGCATACTATATTAAAAGTCTTAATTAACCATTCCCTTTTTTTTCAAAGTTTTACATTGGACCCATTTGAAAGTAGTTGCAAACGAAAATCTGGTTTTCACAAAAGTTGCTGATTTCTTGCATGTTGCCCATGTTGTCCTAAAAAAACATAAGGTCCCTGATGCCTCAGAAATTCCCACATTGCCTAGAAAGGAATACGTGACCGTTTACAGGTTATGTGGTATTAGAGGAGTACGTATAATACAAGTCGTTTAATCTTGGAGTTCTGGAAATATAGAAATTGGGCCGGTTGAATAACAAAAGTTTAATGATAAACTCGACTTTAAACTTAAGTTTAAGAGGCGTTGGTTGCCTAGGTCATTTTCACCTAGAGTTAGGAATTAAACTTCGAGGTTTTCTTAAATGTTGTTTAGCCTATGTGATCGTTTATTTTATAACCACTTGAAATTTAAACTTGCATTGGGCCAGGTTTCAGTACTAGTTGAAGCTTTGAACTTTACCTATTTTTCACTTGTAAATATTGGGATGGCAGGCAATATTCTGGTAATTCAGAATGGTAGAATGCACAATAATTTTGGGAGGGGTCGGATATTTAGAGACAGCTACAATCCGTTTAATATGTATGACGATAAAGAATTCAGACAGCGTTTTCGTTTTAGAAAGGAATCAACTATTGAAATAATCGCTATTAATAAAGATAATATCGAGTCGCCATCCAAACGAGGGGTTGCCATTCTAAAACATTTACACATTTAATACCATTGCACTTTTACGATACTGGTCAATCGTATAGGGTGAGTGAGGATTTGATTGGAGTTAATATAGCTTCGGCCTTAAGAGTAGCTAAAAAGGTAACAGCTGCTATTGCGAAAGGAAAAACATTTTGATCAGTTTCCAGACGTGAGAGAGGTTAAAGAAGTGAAGAGAGGTTTTTATAGAGTGGCTCATTTCCCTGTCGTTATTGGAGCAATAGAATGTACTCATATGCCAATTGTCAACCCCAGAGGTCCCAATGGAGCCAGGTTCGTTAACCGAAAAGGGTTTTACTCCATCAATACCTAGAGGTCCCAATGGAGCCAGGTTCATTAACCGAAAAAGTTTTTACTCCATCAATACCTAGGTAGTACGTGATGCTACAATGAAAGTCATCAATATTTTTACTACGTGGCCTGATGCATCGGATTATAACAGAATATTTCTGAACAGAAGATTTCATTGTTTATATATTTCTTCAGGGAACTAAGCTAGAGACGTCCCTGATTAGCATTATTGCCGTATTCGTTCTTCACCTTCTAGCATTAAGGGTAAACGAAATAACAGAAGGAGAAAACGACGACGCGGATAGTAACGATGATGAAGAACAGGCAAAGGAAGGAGCAGTGAATCATCAACGAGGATGTGTAAACTCAATTTCCGTTATAGATAAACATTTTACTGAATAGCACTTTTTATATGTACGCGTATCAGTGACATAGCCTAGGCCTCTGCTCATGATAGCTATATGAAGTTATCACAGTTTAGTAATCTTTCGGAGGAACATCAATCAAAACATAACGCGGCCATTTCCGTAGAATAGCAGAAGGTTCCCGATTTGGAAGAACACATGTCAAATAATGTATTCGTTAGATATGATATACACTGGGAAATATCATTGCTTGACATGTGATATCTGCCTCCTATTAAATAAAATGTGAAAACAACAACAACAACAACAACAAGCAAACCTACACACAACCCCCAACATATTCTTCTTTTCCTTATACGAATCGTCGTTGGGCGATAAAACGTTGCAACTTCGTCTTGGATAAGCTAGAGTTACGTGGTTTTGGTCGACCAACACCTATTCACAATCTAGGTTGTATTATTTGTTACAGGTAATATTTAATTTACCAAGGGGACTCTCCTAAAGAAATATCATACACGCAAACCGTAACATATAATGAATAATTTGATGGTCGCTCATAAAAATTATAATCGTATCATAAAGGTATCCTGAAGGTAACCTGAAGTTGTTTGTCAAAAATATTGTAGTCGAAAAGGTCAATAGGGTCATAGTTATTCGCATTCATACGCGGATCAAGGAGTTTTTCTCAGTCCGAAAATATTTGTCTTTTACTATGACACAAAAAAACTTGTATTAAATGGCCGCCTAAAGGATCACCAATAAACGGTCGTCTTAGGCAATGGTCGTTTAATACATCTTTCTGACAAATCAGGGAAATATTTTTGGTTCCATATGTGAATTATTGCTTAATCAACCATGAATCCCCAATGATGCTTGAACTCACTAGAATCGTCTAAATGAAGAGGTTCCAACGAGTTCAAGCAACGTTCGGAATCATTTACGATAACTTTTAGACCAAATGCCCATTTCCTTAGAGATTGTTTTGTGGAGCTACTGAAAATGGTTTCTTAATTGAAATGGTCGTTTGATAGCGATTGTTGCCTGAGAAAGGTTGACCTTAGGAAGGGCCTATATGTTACTTGCCATGCGTTCAGGATGCAAAACATTTTTTAAATATTTACAAATTACGCATGTAGGTACACGTCAAAAGCGGGTTAGCAATTTCTAAACGTTTTGCAAAAGTTTTCATCGTGAACGCAGGGCTTGTTTCCAAAGTTTAGGTTATATTTGTCGAAATTCGAGTGTGAGTCTTAAAACTCCGCCTACCTCTCTTTATCCACACATAGATTTGTTAATATAACACGGTCTTTGGATATAGAACATATACTTCGATTTCAAAGGGAATGTCTTCAGTAACGCCATATATCGGACATTTTTTTTGCACGACAGAAACACTCTATTTTCAAAACTTCCAGAAAATGTCGTTAACAAGAAATTATTTGTTTGATTTGTTTGAATGGGGTTTTACGCCGCTTTCAACAATCTTTGAGTTATATCGCTGCGGCTGGAGCACCTAACAATGGAATCCTGGTATTTCTCACACCAGTCATACCATTACATCCTTACGTAGCCTCCAGCTGCTATACCACATGGGTCTACGATTATCGACCCATTGGTGAGAGAAACAAGAAATGAAAAAAGCCAAGTTACAAATGTTTATAGCAGGACAATTGTTTTTTGGGAATATGTCACAAAACGCGGAATTATATGTGACCCGTCACGCGAAATTGGACAATCTGGTAACTTCGTCAAATAAATGTTTGAAAAAGAGATTTGTTTTAGCACAGGTCAACCAGAGGTCGCATTTCAAGAATTCTTTCACTGTAAAGTAGATTGATCATTCTTTATTCAGAAAAAAAGCAAAGTGCGAAAAGTTTCTACCCCAGCAATACGCAGTCTGACTAGGGTCGATACTTCACTCACTACCAAGATGGTCCCTTTTCTTCTGATTTGTCACATATATGAAATTTAGACTCTTCAAATTAATAAATACTTGTTTAATTGGCTGAAGGAGAGATTGCCCAACTGTTACTTGTAAAGATTCCATCTGTTTTTTAATAAGTCTGATTAAGCAACCTGATTTCGCTTTTTTACTTCTAGCAGTCCCAACTTTGATCTTTTCTGTTCAATCATAAGTTCTTTCTTTTCACGTAGGTAATCCATTCGCTGAGTTCTCTTCTTCAGGGAAAACTTTCATCTGATCTTCCAGACTACTATTACAAGACCTCTTTCTTGATTTTGGTTTATTGTCATTTGTGGTAACTTTTGAAGAACTTGTGGCTGGTTGTTCTGGACTGGTTGACGAGCTTGCAGAAGCTTTATTAACTGGCACATTGGTTACGGGTGACTGCTTCATAACTTCTGTTTCTTTTGATGGGATTTCCCGAGTATTACTACCAATGCCATGACTGAAATATATATATCAATAATTTGTTGATATGATGACAACAGCTCACCTTTTTTGTTCCAAAAGTGCCGGGCTGATAAGAGTCGGATACAGCGTTATAAGGCATTCACCCGTATCAAATGTATAAAATTTCCTCTGCAACGTAGTAGTAAAGGAACTTGTATTTTCTGCAACAAGTTATATGATACATCTTTCTTACAAATAGATAGATATAAATAGAGAAATATCCTTAGTCTTAAGCGATCGCTTTAGATCGGTATAAGCGGTAATGTTTTAAACTAAAATCGTATTTTCCTAAGAATTCCAAAAACTGATGGACTGCTTTTGCCAATATGGGTGTCGATTAACCGATTAAATCATACACTTAGATCGGAGCTGCAGTGAAGAACGTCATCTATGTGAAACACTCTTCGACCGGCGACTGAAAAATCATCTATATAAGTGACCCGTCAGGCAATAGGGACCACCTTGTCACTCAAAAGTCGATTAGGAAAAGGAATTGATTCCAGTAGAGGTAAACCGGAGGTCGCATTTACAGGACGATAGAAATGATCATTCCAGATTCAGAAAATCAGCGAAGCGTGAAAAGCAATCAGGCTGAGGTCGACTTTTTACGCGCTATCGAGATGATTCCTTTTCGCCTGACGGGTCACATACATGTATACATATCTATTAATACTGTTTAACGTCGAAAATACTACCCAACATCAACTTCCTTTGTGGATTATGTCCGCATCTATTTATTGTGCAGAGAAATGTCGTTTTACATACCCAATCAACTGGCTTTTAACAGATGGGTTGGTGCGGTAAGAGATCCTTCATTTACTTGCTCCAAGCAAGGATCCAGATCAGCCTGCATCCTTGCGCAATGAATAATACCTGGTAATCGTCAATCTGCGCTCTGTAGAATAATCCCCGACAGCGGCACACGTCCTACAGGGCTCAAAATCTTGTGGTATTAGTTGAAATACTTGCTTTGACAGCTTGTCGGGGCATGCGGGCCTGTCTCTCCCTCCCGTGGCGCGTGCCTTCTTTATAAAGTCAGTGAAGTGTTTCTTCGCCTCAATCTTTAGCCACTTATAGAGATCTTTGAAGTCGAATGCTGTACGTTGCACCCTCGCAGCTCCATCACTGTTGTATGCATCGGTTATGCTGTCCCATAACTTTGCCCTGGTCTTTTGAGTTTTCAAGTCACTTTTCTTTGACTCTATGAAATTTTGATTTCCCTCAAACAAGTTCAACAATATTGATTTATCAAATTGTGAAAATATATTCGGAAAAATTGCCTTCCCATATACGCGACATTTTAGCCTTTATACATGCAATCAAATAACAAATGTATTTTAAAAAGGGATGTATATTTTATCGCCGACCAACTTAAGAAAATAACGTAAGTGAGACTTAAAATGGCTTGAGTTAAGATATTTTTGTACGGTTATTGACAATACCACCTGCGCAAGTGTTGTTGCGAGGACAACAAAGGTGCAGTAAGGTAAATAATACCAATTCAATCAATCCGCAACTCAAAGTAAAAACAAGATGATGTATCGCCATAGTAACATAACATTCAATATTATTACATACCTAGAGTTATTTCTAGTAAACAGTATACATTCTACACATACAAGATCAGACACGTCAAAAATAAAGAATAAAAAAGTCCGTATCTGGTATATAAGGGACTCTAAGATGACGTCATTTTATTTCTGTAGGTGACGTCATAATGCGAATAGACGTAATCAGACTGGTAAAGGAGAAGGGAAATACCTGAAAAATACAGATTTTTTTTATCATTTCAATGAAAATATTTAATAGAATAACTATTAACTAGGCATAAAATAAATGGAATACCATGCCATGGTTATGATACATATCTTGTAAATTTACTTCTCGCTGCGGAGGGAAAAGTTGTGGTTTTTATGGCTTTTGCATATAAACAAGGGAGTTTTTCTCCGGTGAAGTATACTTCAAGAGGAATAGCATGTCAAGGATTGAGCTATTGGGATTACCCAGAGTCTGGTATCCGTCCGTCCATCTGACTGTACGTCCGTTCATAATTACAAGTCATCTCCTTATAAACTAACATGTGAATTTAAACCAAACTTCATAGAAATGATCCTTCAAATACTTCAGAGAAATGAATTCATGAAGAACTCAAGTTTCCATGGCCATCGAGTGAAAAATCTTACAAATGCATTTTTTTCCATACCATAAAGCCAAGAACTTTTATGTGCGATATGCATATCATCGCATATTGCCCAACTACCAAAATACGTGTCCCTTTCCATGTGATCCCTACTTTTTTGCATAGAAATAGATATGGCAATCTTTGAAACTGAAAATAATTTACTCTGAAAACCAGCCCTTTACTGTGCGATACCTTGATTTTTATGTTAGAAATAAAGAGAATTTTTGAAAATTTTCTTATTCCAGACCATAAGTCCTAGGCTTTGATATTTAGTATTAATCAACACTGAATGACCTGGTACCCCTATTCTTCAAATAACGAGTCAAATTAGCCCCATGCAAATGATGCAATCATTTCAAATAAACACCACTTTATTTCTCATAATTTTGTGGTTGATATCAGATGATGGTTTCGGTAAACACATCCCGCTCTTCCTCATTGGATTTTAATGATGTTGAAATTATGCTATTTTCTGATAGTTTATCTATAAAATCTAAAATTAACTTACTGAAGAACAGGGACCATTGTATTGACGCATTCACTATGAAGGTGATTTGTAGATGTTTCATTTTTTGCACTAACTTAATGCAAAATTTGACAATAAAACAATACATGATATTTATAAGAAAACCCTTTAATATTGCAAGGCTGAAAACAGATATCAAGCATTTTGTAAAAAGTACTTTTCATAAGCTTGTCAACCACATAAGAAGAGTGAGTTTCAAGTGAAAAGTGCTTGTATGCACTGGACTCAGCAAAGTACATTTTTAGTAGCGATCCAAATGCTCGTAACTACGAGTTTTTGCAAGCTGTAGTCTCGACGAATTTGTCGCCCGCTTACGAAATGAATTATTTAATTATTCTAGCGTTTTCCTATAAAGAAACAAACAAACACCAATAATAAGAACATAAACAAAATGTAAATTAATTATATATATTAGAGTAATTATATTCAAACAGTATCAGATAATTGTATTTTCGTTTATTTATCGTCGCTACCGTAGCATATGAGCGACGCCCCCAGAAGACGGTTAGTTGTTACGGGGGATAGTGCAAGGATACAGGACGAAACTACTGAGAGCCCCGCCTGGTTCTTTAACGTACTCGATGGATAGCACCGTCACACGGGGCCTCGGTTTAACGTCTCATCTAGTTAGTTGATATGGTCAGCCCAGGGCTCGAACCCGTGATCTTGAGGTTTGAAGTCAAGTGCTCTACCAACTGAGCTAATCGGGCTGACAATCAGATAATTCTACACACCAGTTGTATATGTAACCTGGCTAGGAATTGGCCAATCGCTGGCCCCGCCCATTTACTACTTTGACCCCTCCCTTTGACTTCGACAGGAAGTTCCGCTTCGATTTTTTTCGGCGTTATTTTTGCGAAATTTATGGCCAATAGCATGTTACAAAAGAGTAGACTGGTTGTTTGGCGACCTAAACGTCGTAACTACAGCTTGAATAAGCTGTAGTTACGAAGTTTAAGTTGCCAAACCAACAAAAACATTTTACAAAAATGTCGGAATTTTTTGAGTACAAGGCTTAGTTCCTGGCTGAATGAATAAATTGATTTGTCGATTAATTTCTTGATTGACAGTCACGATTAGTCATTTTTTGATGTTTGGATTATCGGAGGTGTCACTTTCTCCCCACTTCTTTGGACGATTACTGGCAGATCTGACAACCTGTACGGCTAACGGACACACCTGCCCATTTCCTCTCGATTTTCTACCCATTTTACAGGTATTGTATGCATAGATACACAAGTATAAAAAGACAAAAAAGAATGGCATATGTCGCATCTTAAAAAAGTATACAGAAACACACAATAAATTGTACTCCGATAGGAAGTTCCTCTTCGAAGCCAAACGACGTCATTATACAAACTTTACGATAAGCAACATGTAACAGAAAAGACAAATGCTTGCACTTTTAAATAATGTACTCTATTTCGATATTTCGGCTACTGCCTTTTTCAAGAAATAACACATGGAAATGTCACATCTACATCTTTCTTACTGTGCGGAATGAATATTTGTTTTGGACGTCGCCGCTATAAACATGACGTCATTTTGGCGTAACTAAAGTGACGGCATCCGGCGAATTGACGTTGCTAGGTGTAAGGTCACTAATAGGCGTAAATAAGTCATTGAATACAGTTGGGAGAGTCCTCATGCTATTTTCAATGTTGAAGCCACTCGGTGAAGCTGTCTTAAGCCTCAGGATCCACAATCCCTCATGTAACTGGCGCTCTGTCCTTTCAGCCCCGTAGCATTTTCGTAATACAACTACAGACACGTCATCTACGGATTGACTTTTCATAGCAAAGTGTGAGTTGATTGGTTTATCCTTCTTCAAACGTATATCTCGCAAATGTTCCGTTACGCTCGCTCGGTCTCGCCTACATATATGGTCAACTGGCACTTTTTACAAATTAAACCATACGCTACATTTCTCGTACGACAGTTAGCCTCTTTTACTGTGTTGTAAGTGGAATAACCCCTAGTATCCTGAATATCTTCTTTGCAGATTAACGGGCATATGTTACAACTGTCGTCACATTTCGTTTTGTATACTTTAGTAGAATTGTTTGTCTTTCCGTGCACCAACACATCGCTGAGACTAGTGTCTCTTCTGTAGGATATGAGAGGCGGGTCCTTGAAAATTTGCTTCATTGTCTCAGAACGGTAAAGAACGGTTATATGTTTTCTCACGATCTTATGCACATCTGGTAGTAGATTGGAATATGTCATAACTAAGGGAACCCTCTTGTTATTTTGATTTTTGTCTGTATTCTTAGATTCGTAGATTCGATCTTTCTAGCCTGTCGACTTTCTGTAGTTGGGATTCTATCAATTTCCCACTATAACCCCCTTTTCTCAAGTGACTTTTTAAATCCGATCTATGCTTATTGTAGTCCTCATTACGCGAGCAAATCCTTTTAATTCTTAGTCCAAGGCCGGAAGCTAGCCCTTTCTTTGTACTTGATGGACGGTTGGAGGAACTGTTCAGGTATGATTGTTTATCTGATGGTTTTATAAAAAGATCTGTATAGACACATCCATTTTCCAGTTTAACCCAAATTTCAAGAAATTCAATTTTATGCTTGTGGTAACGGAGCTCTACCTTAATGTTGGGGTGTATGTTGTTAGCAAATTCTGTAATTTTTTTCAGTTCTGTTTCACTGCCTGTCTACAACCCGATACCATCATCTATGAAAAGTTTATAAGATGGGCTGCACAGGGGCTGTTAACAGAGTTTCATCCCACTTTCTCATAAAAGTACAGGCGAAAATTTTACCTAGCATTGATCTTATAGCGCTACCTTCTTTCTAAAAAAAGTTCTTTTCTCCCAGGTTGAAATTGTTATTATCAAGTACAGTTTCGATCATTTCCATTACACCGGCAGTCTCTATAAGAGGCTTAGATCTTTTAGTTAGGGCCTTTTCGCAGGCTTCCAGACCTCACGCGGAACAGATGGGTAGAGTTTTGCAACGTCGAAACAGAATAGAAAAGTGTTATCTGGAACAGGTTCGTTGATCCTATTCAATTTATTAATGAAATCAGCTGTATCCTGTATATAGGAAGGTGGTTGTTCAACATATTCATTTAGCTCGTTCTCGGCCAATCTTTCTGTTGGTGTGCCTTTGCCGTTAACTATCATGCGAAATGGGACTTTAAGTTTGTGTAGCTAAGGGTCCCCCCTAAGCTTCCCAGCCTGTGCATATCGTGGTAATAAATACTGCTTCATATCATTTGAGATCCATCCTTTTTTGTACATATTGTTAACTAACCTCTTTACTTTCTTGTGGATATCATCTGTAAGGTCAGATTCCGTTTCTTTATACGAGTTGGTTGATAATCTAAATGTTGTAACTACAGCTCGAATACATGATGCTGTAGTTACAATGTTTCAGACGCAAATATTATACCAAAGTACTGAAAAGTGCTGTCAGCTAGCAAAAAATTGTTTGGTTCAGTAATCTTCGTTTTCAATCATTATCATGATAAAGAAACGAGGTTATAGAAAATATTTAGAATTTTTAACAATTTGAAATTGTCGTCTGCAACTTATTTGAAGATTCTGATCAGAGTCATTTTGAACACGATGTGCTCAAGTGAGCTAAAAATACCTGAGAGATGAACTTGCATGCAGGGTTTGCAATAATCCTGAACTGCATAAGAACTACTTTCTATGACGTAGGCATTCAACGGATTTAGTGGTTAAGCCTCCAGAGGCAGTTCGCACTCGATGAACTTGGAGATGACCTCAGAATTTTGTCTGTTTACTTAAACTATCAAAGCTGACTTTTTGGTAGCTAAAAATCAGGATGATGCGGGAAGAGCAAACTGGGTATCGGGCGTTGAAATATATTGATTTGGTATAGTGTGGTTAAGCCAAGACATTGGGAATCCGAATATGTTTATCCAACGATTTGAATTAAGACTTGCCGACAGGAATATCGTTATTAGAACCAGAAAAATATGTATTCACAGTCACGCCATATAGTCATCTTAAGGCATTTACAAAATTAAGGTGTTCTATCCATAAACTTAGCATTGTATCTGGCAGACACAACAACACCTCAAGAAGGGAAAGAATATTTGTAAACATATTTCATGTATTGAAGATGAGTACCATGCCTTTTTCAATTGTGCTTAATATCTAAACGAGATATCGCATTCGTATAGTTGGTTCAAGGGAAACGCGGGCTTGACGACTTCCATAATATAATGAACGCAAAGTGCAATCGGAGAATACAGACAATCTGCCATTTTGTTTTAATTTGATAAATTTGATAAGTCAATGCAACAATCTAATTGTCAAGATCTGGACAGAATTACCGGGATATCAAAAATTAATCCAATACAAAATGACATCTACAATTTCAACATTAAATCTTGTGTTTGTACTTATATATTGTAAATGGGCAGGAAACATTTATTTACTTGAAAACAAAAATTTATATTTAAGCAAACCCTCTTTATTCCAAATTAATATCTTTAAGAAGACCATCTTTTTTCTCTAATATATTAGATAGGTAGAACGTTCGCCGCCCTTGGTACGACAAGATGATGATTATGTACAACTCTCAGAAGCGATATACAGACGTTGCACCCAGTGGGTAGAATTCGGAGGTAAATACATATAGACACAAAGTCCGAGCACGACCGAACTGTTTGCGGTGCGAATATGATCCTATGCATGGCCAATAAATTCCAATCGTAAAACCGACAGCGTCGCTTATCAGTTTGCGACAGCAACTTCGTCTAACATGATCTCAGATGGTAAATTTAAGCTGAGGTGCGTTCTTTTCGTCGAGATTCTTAAGATTTTTATTTAGATTTTTAAGATAAAGCGTTCTTTAGATTAAGTTTTTTAATGCCGCTACTTAAGAATCTTAAGAATTCTAAATGAGGAATTTAAGCGTACTCATAGGCGCGTTCTTTTCGTCGAGATTCTTAGGGTTCGTATTTAGATTTTTAAGATGAAGCGTTCTTTAGATCAAGATTTTTAAGCCGCTAAATAAGAATCTTAAATTGAGTATTGGCTTAAACAAGTAGCCTTAACAACATCGAATATTTTCACTAAAAATAACAAAAATCGTTCTTTAAATGACACAAAAATCTTGTTTAGCGGGATTTTTCATCTTGACGAAAAGAACGCACCTCAGAGGTGCGTTCTTTTCCTCAGGTGCGTTTTTTTCCTCGAGATTCCTAAGATTCATATTTAGATTTGTAATGATAAATCGTTCTTATATTAAGATTTTTAAACGGCTAAATAAGAATCTTAAGAATTCTCAATGAGGAATTTAAGCGTACTCAGTATTGGCTTAAAACAAGTAGCCTTGACGATGTGGAATATTTTCACTAAAGATAACAAAAATCGTTCTTTATGACGTCTCAAAAATCTTATCTATAGCGGGATTTTTCATCTCGACGAAAAGAACGCACCTCTGCAATGGCTTAAAAAAGTAGCCTTGACGACTGTGACGTCGAATTATTTCACTCAAATAACAAAAATCGTTCACTAAAATGTCTCAAAAATCTTATTTAGCGGGATTTTTCACATTGACGAAAAGAACAAACCTCTTGAGCTCTGCATATTTAGCGGGATTTTTCATCTCGACGAAAAGAACTCACCTCTGAATTTAAGACGCGTAAACAACCGAAATGCTTATCATATTTATCGGAGTTCAATATTAACATCTGGATTTAAATGAGTGATTTAATTTCTCAAATAATCTATTAAAGCGGCTCTTGCACAGATTTTTGAATTGCGAAAATTAAAAAAAATTCTCGAAAATTTGGAAATCGATGTGTTTACTGCTTAGATTGGATTGATAAAAGACGATTCATCAGAGGAATATCGTAAAAAATATAAGTAAAATCTTGATTTTTGTGTAATTCCCTTCCCAAAAAATTACGCGTAGCGAGACGCCTAAAATCTATTTTAAATTTCGAGCCTAAGACTAGCGCATGCGCAGCATACGTACATAGAGGTCATGGTCAAGGAAAATCACGCGTCACTCTTTTCAAAATGGGAAGACATAAACATAAAAGCGACAGCTCGGAAAAAGGGCTCAGGCTCTTCGACAACATAAATATAGATCTAGACAGATAAATATTGGCGACCAGATAGATCGATGGAAGGAGCTGAAAGAGATAATAGGAGCTACCAACGACAGCGCGGTCGTGGAAATTTTGATCGACAAGTAAGTTTTGCATCACCCCACTGCCATTTATTTGAGCTAACTTCGGTTTATTTTCACATTAATTCATACAGAAGTAAAATCATAAACATTTATTGATTCGTTTGTCTCAATTTTCCGATCTGTTTTATCGTACCATTGATTCTTCGAACTTCACATGCCCTCACGAGAACGCAAGAAATTTTGAGCAAATACATAGAATTACAGCTCCGTCTGAAATACTACATCACAATACTGATACGAAGAAAGCATGATTTATGGAAGAGTAGGCCCAATGAACACATGATGCTTCACAAAAAATGTGTAGATATTACATTATATACAAATGATAGAGCATATTATTTTTTCATCACACATAAGAGACCAATAAAGGTCATGTCTGTAAAATGTGGTGCCAGAGCAACACTTTGAACTCAGGCAGTGCCCATATTGCAAAAATGCAATACTTAACATTATAGGTATGGGCATATGCACTGAAAATTGTGGGACCCAGTCTAAAATTTAGGGGCGATGGTCAACTTGGCTCCTGTTGATCTTTTTCCTGCATGAAATTCTTTCAGTTAACCCATTCCCAGACAGTGACGCTTTTGGGCGCCCCTAAAGAAAAGCAATTGGGAAAACAAGTGTAGACTGAAGAAATTGTGACAAGCAATTTCTTCAGTTTATCCACTGTTTTCTACCCATTTAGTTGAAAAAAAAATAAAAAAAATCCATAAACTTTAAAGCGGCTCTTGCACAGATTTTTGAATTGCGAAAATTAAAAAAAATTCTCGAAAATTTGGAAATCGATGTGTTTACTGCTTAGATTGGATTGATAAAAGACGATTCATCAGAGGAATATCGTAAAAAATATAAGTAAAATCTTGATTTTTGTGTAATTCCCTTCCCAAAAAATTACGCGTAGCGAGACGCCTAAAATCTATTTTAAATTTCGAGCCTAAGACTAGCGCATGCGCAGCATACGTACATAGAGGTCATGGTCAAGGAAAATCACGCGTCACTCTTTTCAAAATGGGAAGACATAAACATAAAAGCGACAGCTCGGAAAAAGGGCTCAGGCTCTTCGACAACATAAATATAGATCTAGACAGATAAATATTGGCGACCAGATAGATCGATGGAAGGAGCTGAAAGAGATAATAGGAGCTACCAACGACAGCGCGGTCGTGGAAATTTTGATCGACAAGTAAGTTTTGCATCACCCCACTGCCATTTATTTGAGCTAACTTCGGTTTATTTTCACATTAATTCATACAGAAGTAAAATCATAAACATTTATTGATTCGTTTGTCTCAATTTTCCGATCTGTTTTATCGTACCATTGATTCTTCGAACTTCACATGCCCTCACGAGAACGCAAGAAATTTTGAGCAAATACATAGAATTACAGCTCCGTCTGAAATACTACATCACAATACTGATACGAAGAAAGCATGATTTATGGAAGAGTAGGCCCAATGAACACATGATGCTTCACAAAAAATGTGTAGATATTACATTATATACAAATGATAGAGCATATTATTTTTTCATCACACATAAGAGACCAATAAAGGTCATGTCTGTAAAATGTGGTGCCAGAGCAACACTTTGAACTCAGGCAGTGCCCATATTGCAAAAATGCAATACTTAACATTATAGGTATGGGCATATGCACTGAAAATTGTGGGACCCAGTCTAAAATTTAGGGGCGATGGTCAACTTGGCTCCTGTTGATCTTTTTCCTGCATGAAATTCTTTCAGTTAACCCATTCCCAGACAGTGACGCTTTTGGGCGCCCCTAAAGAAAAGCAATTGGGAAAACAAGTGTAGACTGAAGAAATTGTGACAAGCAATTTCTTCAGTTTATCCACTGTTTTCTACCCATTTAGTTGAAAAAAAATAAAAAAAAATCCATAAACTTTAAAGCGGCTCTTGCACAGATTTTTGAATTGCGAAAATTAAAAAAAATTCTCGAAAATTTGGAAATCGATGTGTTTACTGCTTAGATTGGATTGATAAAAGACGATTCATCAGAGGAATATCGTAAAAAATATAAGTAAAATCTTGATTTTTGTGTAATTCCCTTCCCAAAAAATTACGCGTAGCGAGACGCCTAAAATCTATTTTAAATTTCGAGCCTAAGACTAGCGCATGCGCAGCATACGTACATAGAGGTCATGGTCAAGGAAAATCACGCGTCACTCTTTTCAAAATGGGAAGACATAAACATAAAAGCGACAGCTCGGAAAAAGGGCTCAGGCTCTTCGACAACATAAATATAGATCTAGACAGATAAATATTGGCGACCAGATAGATCGATGGAAGGAGCTGAAAGAGATAATAGGAGCTACCAACGACAGCGCGGTCGTGGAAATTTTGATCGACAAGTAAGTTTTGCATCACCCCACTGCCATTTATTTGAGCTAACTTCGGTTTATTTTCACATTAATTCATACAGAAGTAAAATCATAAACATTTATTGATTCGTTTGTCTCAATTTTCCGATCTGTTTTATCGTACCATTGATTCTTCGAACTTCACATGCCCTCACGAGAACGCAAGAAATTTTGAGCAAATACATAGAATTACAGCTCCGTCTGAAATACTACATCACAATACTGATACGAAGAAAGCATGATTTATGGAAGAGTAGGCCCAATGAACACATGATGCTTCACAAAAAATGTGTAGATATTACATTATATACAAATGATAGAGCATATTATTTTTTCATCACACATAAGAGACCAATAAAGGTCATGTCTGTAAAATGTGGTGCCAGAGCAACACTTTGAACTCAGGCAGTGCCCATATTGCAAAAATGCAATACTTAACATTATAGGTATGGGCATATGCACTGAAAATTGTGGGACCCAGTCTAAAATTTAGGGGCGATGGTCAACTTGGCTCCTGTTGATCTTTTTCCTGCATGAAATTCTTTCAGTTAACCCATTCCCAGACAGTGACGCTTTTGGGCGCCCCTAAAGAAAAGCAATTGGGAAAACAAGTGTAGACTGAAGAAATTGTGACAAGCAATTTCTTCAGTTTATCCACTGTTTTCTACCCATTTAGTTGAAAAAAAAATAAAAAAAATCCATAAACTTTAAATTGTCGTATGCAACTCTTTCAGATTGGACCAGTCTAAAATGCTGTTTTGTGGGAATGAGTTAAATAGTTTGACAAGTTATCCTTTTTTTTTACTTATTTATTAATACTTTATTGTTTGTAACCATTAGAATTACTTTTGTTGAGTAACTGATGTTGCATGATATTTGAAAATTCTTGAATTTGATGCTGCTTTAGCAATATTTCACAGTAACATTCTTACTGTTGTGCTTCTTTAGTATCACCAATACCAGTTTAGGACTTTGAAATTTAACCCCAAGGAAATGATATAACTACATGTATGTGACAGGAATAGAACCATTAAACATAGTCTTCACTCGGATTATGAGTCTGCAGCCCTACCCACTGAGCCCTGCAGGAACCCAAGAAGTGAGGACCATGCATAATGCTGAAATACAATTGTAGAATATTTATTCCATTAATGTGAAAGTGCTATTTATCTTTCCTTCTATTTCAACTAAAAAAATGTAGATATAGATTACAGTTTTCTGCAACTGCATACTGATGTACAAAGTCATGAAGTCCTAGCTAGTATACACTTATAACTGATAATTATAAATCTGTTCTCATAACATTTAGCCCATCCCCACACAATCCAGTCAATAAAAGATGCCTAAGAAAACCTGTGTTTATTCTAGGCAGGGGGATTTGGTGATCCCCAAATTTTTCAAATATCCCCCATATTTAGTTGTTTTTTTTTTTTTTTCTATAAACAACAGGCATGAAATAAAAACATGTCTCAATTGTGTGCACTGAAATCCCCAACAACTTTTTCAAAATCCTAAAATGAACACTGGAAAATATTTTGGAAAAGGAAGAAATAGGTTGATACAAGGTATTTCTTCATTATTCAAAATATTTCAACCCTAGTAGCCAAAACTTTCAATTTTTTTGAAATTCAAATTGTCAACTTCAACTTATTTTAATTTGTTTTAGTCTAAAATTTTGCTTTCCAGTAACATTGGCAACGGAGAATCGATGTAACTGTTCTTAACACAATACTAGTAACATCATTTATTGTTTTGAAATCCTAATAGTAATTTCTCCTTCTGAGAATGTGTATAATTCATTATTGCAAAGGTATATGGAAAAGCCGTTCTGGGCATGCAGTTGCTTCTCTAACCCTCCAAACACCAAACTTGAAACAGATATTCAAAATGTTGACACCAGCACAACAAACAGCCACTTTGAAGGAACCTGATTAGTCATCTGTGACTGAGGACAATGATGGATCAGCAGTCCAGATGGTTATAGAGTATTTGTCTTCCATTTTTAGCTCAGCTGGGTGTAAAGCACTTAGGTTGAGCTATTGTGATTGACTAATGTCTGTCATCTGTTTGTCTACAATCCTAAAATATTCTCCTTATCTAAAGACCTAAAAAAAAACAAACCCAACATATAACCCTCTAAGAGGTATCTATCCATTTTTTATGGCACACATTATTTTTTACCCAATTCTGTCTCAATTGTTGTTTGAATGCAATATTCTGTCAAGTATTTTTGAAATCAAAGAACTGAAAGCTTTGTACGCTAGCAAAGCATTGTTTTGTTCAGAAATCTTCTTTGTCAAACGATATGATAAAGAATAGTTGTGGAAAACAATGTGGATAATGAAGAAATTGCTTGTTACAAGCAATTTCTGCATTTTACACATTGTTTTCAACCTAGAGAGATAAATATTTCAGAATTTACAACAATTTGAAATTGTCATTTGCAATTTTTTGAATTCACTTACAGGCAGAGATTAAAATACATAAGAACTACTTTTTATTCATCGATTGATTGAACGGGATTTAACGCCGCTTTTGACAGTATTCGAGTCATATTGCGGCGGCTGGAGCACCTAACAATGGATTCCTGGTATTTCTCACACCAGTACTACCACTACATCCTTTCCTAGCCTCCAGCTGCTATCCCACTTAGGTATACGATTATCCACCCAATGGTGAGAGACAAATGTCGGAAAGGATATGTGCTGCCAATGTGGATCAAACCCATGACTCTCATGATTGAAGATTAGGAGTCTGACAAGCTACCGACTGCGCTATGGCGTTGCCATTAATTGGATAAGCCTCCCGTGGAAGTTTGCACTCGTTGAACTTTGAGATGACCTCAAAATTTTGTCTGTTAACTTAACCTATCAAAGCTGCTGCTTTGCTTGCTAAAACGGAGATCGTATATTAGAATGAAATGTCTTTGTCAAGAAATCTATGTCTAATTTATTTTCGGTGTTAGTACATGCATTAGTCTGTGAGTTAGCGCATGCTTCTGTCCATTCAGATTTTTGTCCGGTGCATAGCTTCTACATTTATTGATGGATTTGAATTTTTTTTTGCACAGTCGTTCTTCTTGATGATTGCGAGTGTCATGCGAAGTAATTGTTGTGATGCCTCAGTGGTCAAGTTCACGGTTGAATGGCAAACAAGAAAATTGACCTTCTCTGCAGCCTAACTTCTACATTTAGGATGGAATCGAAAATAACTTGGCACATTTGTTCTATGATGAGTGTGAGAGTCATGCGAAATGTTTATTGTGAAAAAACCAAGTTCACAGCCCAAGGCGAAACAACAGTTTGATCTTGTCCACAGCATAATTGGTACATTTATAGATGGATTTGAAAATGATGTGGCACAGTTGTTCTTCTTGATGAATGCTAATGTAATATGATACATGCAAGGTCAAGGTCACTGTTGAAGGTGAAACGACCTTGTCCAGAGCATAACAACAACATTTATTGATGGATTTGAAAATAATAGTTGTTCTACTTGGTAATTGCTAGTGTCATGCTAAAAGATTCAAACAATTCTTGTGATACGTCCAAGGTCAAGATTTCAGTTAAAAAAAATTATGTGCACATCATTGTCTGTACAAATTAGTGGGCACGACATGTTGTCCCTGGACAGTCTATTTCTTGTTTTCTTATACTAGCTACCTATGCATTTAACCCTTTCCTGTACAAAACCAGGATTTAACGTTTGCTGTGTATTGGTAATAGAGAAAACATTGTGAAAAAAGAAGAAACTGCTTGTAACAAGCAATCTCTCCCTTCCCACAATATTTTCCACCACATAAAATGATGTATTTTCAAATTGCATCCAATATTTATTTATGTAAGTTTTCTTGTTGAAAGCTGCAATGAAATGTGCCAGAGTATGATGGTGCATCAAAGGCTTGACATGACACTTCCAGTTTACTTGCGTTTCAAAACACTGACAACAGTTTTGCCATACACCATTTTTCATGATGTTGACTTTTATCACTTTCTTTGCATACACTACCAAAGGTAGAAGTATACTGGTATCATGTTCTCTGTGCGTCTGTCTGTTCTTATGTATGTCTCACAGTTTGTCTTCATCTTCTTTCATATTTCAGTCTACATTTATAAATGAATTAATATGAATTTTTTATAGATTGCTCATAGTCACCTGACATTGTATACATTGTATGGGTTTTACCATTTTTGGCTCTGTCATAGAAAAAGGGGGCTTAATGCAAATTTTCTCTTTTAGAAAAACTGATAACCTCTTTAATCATGAACTTCCAGTTTTGTTTTGTTTTAGATGGAAGTAACTGGAGATATCTTTGACATCTGCAAGGTAAATGATCATCTACAGAACTACTCAAGAAGTTGCTTTGTAAAGAAAATAAATCGTATCTTGCGGTAACAATGATTTTACTAAGAAAGAAAGAAGGAAAGATTTGAAAATCATCTCATTTAAACTAAAGCCCAAGATCTTCAATATTTAGAATGTATAATTGCCTTTAGGCCCTCAGACAAATTACTTCCATCTAGTGGTACTATTGAATGAAATTTATCTGTAAGTTATGACAAAATGCTTTTCCTCTGACATAGAGCGGTGGGGTTGTATTTTTTTTTCTCAATGAAATCATCTAGTTTTCCAAAGAATGAAATTATTCAATTTGATATTTATATTTCTTTTCAGAATACCTGGCCCTTCTGTAATTCAGGATAAGGACATAAAGACAGTCCAAATTCCTATTCCAAATAAAACCAGGTAAATTTCTTCTTTCTAAAATCACCATGAAGAACATTTAATTGAATTTTCAGAATGATTTTGATGTAAACTTTTTATTGTATCTTTTCATTTTTATACGCCCGTCGAAGACGGGACGTATTATGGGATCACCCGTGGCGTCCAGTTGTCCGGGAGGTGTCCACTTCTTTGTCCAGAGCATAACTCTGTCACCATAAGTCCGATTGACTTTAAACTTGGCAGTTATATTCTTCTCATCAATACGGAGTGCAGTGCTCAATAACCATAACTCTACCTGGCCTATTTTTTGAGTTATTGCCCTTTGTTGTTTTTCATACTTGAATCTTGTCCGGAGTATATCTCTAAAAGTATTATAGCTAGGACCATGAAACTTTATGGGTGTATAGATCTCATCAAGGGGGAGTGCAGTGCACAAGAACCATAACTCTACCTGGCCTATTTTTTGAGTTATTGCCCTTTGTTGTTTTCATACTTGAATCTTGTCCGGAGTATATCTCTAAAAGTGTTATAGCTAGGATCATGAAACTTCATGGGTGTATAGATCTCACCAATGGGGAGTGCAGTGCACAAGAACCATAACTCTACCTGGCCTATTTTTTGAGTTATTGCCCTTTGTTGTTTTTCATACTTGAATCTTGTCCGGAGTATATCTCTAAAAGTATTATAGCTAGGATCATGAAACTTCATTGATGTATAGATCTCACCAAGGGGGAGTGCAGTGCACAAGAACCATAACTCTATCTGGCCTATTTTTTGAGTTATTGCCCTTTGTTGTTTTTCATACTTGAATCTTGTCCGGAGTATATCTCTAAAAGTATAATAGCTAGGATCATGAAACTTCATTGATGTATAGATCTCACAAAGGGGGAGTGCATTGCACAAGAACCATAACTCTACCTAGCCTATTATTTGAGTTATTGCCCTTTGTTGTTTTTCATACTTGAATCTTGTCCGGAATATATCTCTAAAAGTATAATAGCTAGAATCATGAAATTTCATGGGTGTATAGATCTCATCAAGGGGGAGTGCAGTGTACAAGAACCATAACTCTACCTAGACTCTTATTTGAGTTATTGCCCTTTGTTGTTTTTCATACTTGAATCTTGTCCGGAGTATATCTCTAAAAGTATAATAGCTAGAATCATGAAATTTCATGGATGTATAGAGCTCACCAAGTGGGAGTGTAGTGTACAAGAACCATAATTCTACCTAGCCTATTATTTGAGTTATTGCCCTTTGTTGTTTTTCATACTTGAATCTTGTCCGGAGTATATCTCTAAAAGTATAATAGCTAGAATCATCAAACTTAATGGACGGATAGAGCTCACCAAGTGGGAGTGCAGTGTACAAGAACCATAACTTTACCTAGTGTATATTTTGAGTTATTGCCCTTTGTTGTTTTTCATACTTTGTTTGAAGAAAAATATTAATTCAAAATAACCTCAGTTCTATTCAAACCCCCAGTTAATATGAAGCAGTGTGACGGGCGTATCTTGTGACAATTTGGCACCTTGTTTAAGCTGTTTTTTTGTTGTATTTTTTCTTTGCTTTATAAAACCTGAATCCTGTTATTTCATTTTAATTCTTACAATATCACCCATTTTAGCACATCATGACAAGAGCAAGTGTACAGCTCCCAATTGAGGCTCATACTCTAGAGTTTAAATATCTCAGAAGTTCATATTTTGACCTTGAATAATATTTATCCCGTGGTCTGTTTATTTACATATGTTATTCGATTATGTATCTTTTCCAGTCAACTTTGATTGTTCTTTGACAAAGGTTACATCAAAGTTATGGAAAGGGCAAACAATGTTAACCCCATTCCAAGACGGAAAATTTTCAGACTGGTCTAAATTTAAAGGAGTTGCAGACGACAATTTAAAGTGTATGCAATTTCAGATATTTTACACTTACTTAGTAGAAAACATTGTGGAAATTGAAGAAATAGCTTGTAACAAGCAAGTTATTCATTTTACACAATGTTTTCCCAAATGTTTTTCTTTAGGGTGTGTAAAACAGTCACTGTGTGGAAATGGGCTCAGTCAAAATTGTCTCTTACCAAATTTAGGGTGGAAATTGACAGACCTAGAAGATTTCTATGATCCAGACTATGATCCTTATGATCCAATGTACCAACCAGCGGATTTTAACATTTCCATTGTGTCAGTTTTGACCAATAGCTTTTGATTAGAACTAGCAAATTAATTTCAATTCACCGTTACTCGCTCGTTACTAAAATATAAATTTCAAATGCATCTATGATTACATATTTGACTTATCCTTAATCTTGTATTTACTCACTGGGCATGGATCTAACCAAATCAATACCTGTAATCTGCTGAGGTTTTAGAAGCATGGGAAAAAGTCTCAATGGTATAAAAGAAAGTGGGGACGTTTTACAAAATCTATTTATCACATAACAATCCCGCTAATAGTGCTTTACAACCAGGAGGACATTGTCCCCATGGCCCAAAAAAAATTGGGACATTGATGATTATATTTGGGGCAATGGTGCAAAAGGCAGCCTTGGCAGATCACTGCCATACTTTACATATTGTCTCTTTTTTGCATTATTGGCCATAAACAAAGTGTTCTTAAAATATAATTTAGTATCAGCAAGGATTTTTTTTCAATAAATATTAATATTATTTACTTTAATAATTATTATGCCCACCTTGGAAGAAGAGGGGTATATTGCTTTGCACTTGTTGGTTGATCAAAGGGCCTGTCTGTGTCTGGAGCAAAACTCATAAAGTATTGAAGCTAGAATCGTGAAACTTCAGGGATAGATAGATCAAATCACAGAGAAGCTCGGTATTTTAGAAAGATAACTCTGCACTTCATATTTTTGTATTTAATGGCCTATGCTAGTTTTTAAACTTTATTTCTGTCCAGAGCATTACTCATTAAGTATACAAGCCAGAATCATGAAACTTGACAGCTGGATAGATATCATGTTGGAGATATTATCTGAATAAAAACCATAACCGTAATGGCTTATTTTCAGAATACGGCAATTCTTTGAAGTCTTTTGGTAGAAAGTCAGTAGATGATGATACTGTCCAAATCTCACAGCTCTAGGCTGAATGATATGGGAGAAGATTTCAAAGATTTCCGTAGTAAAATCAGGGATTGCACAGAAAAGGGCTAATTTTCAGAATATCAAAGCTCTATGCGTAATGGTTTAGGATATTTTAATATTTTTTTACGGACGGACAGGTGGATTGGCTGACACCAGACATTTGTGGATCCCAATAGCTCACCTTCATCATGTTATGCTCAGGTGAACTATAAACCTTGTATGCACTGTAGAGGTCAAATTTTTTGCATCAAATGTCATGATTTTTTGCCAGAATGTCTGTCTGAATAATATTTTGGTCAAGATCTGTGTTAGGTCACTTGGGTTCAAAAACTATGTCTCAGGGCAATATGATGTTTTACAAATATTTCTTTTCATTGCAGGTATAAACGTGTTTACTCAAAAGCTGCGAACAACTGGTCAGTTATACCTGTTAGGGAGTAAAAAGCTACTTCTACATTTCTGATTTGTTACTACAAATTGGAAACAACTACACCTAGAAGGAAACACCATTAAGAGCTAAAACACCTATGCAAATTGATGACCCTAAAAGAATAGCATAGACAATATACCAAATATCCCCACCGAAAACAGCAGAACTGAAGGCAAAACAAGTGTCGAGAATAAAAGGAGAAAAAAGGTTAAACTAAAGTGAAATGCACTCCGTTTGTTGGGATTTGAACATATGACTGCTAGATTGACAACAGGGCTTGCCAGAGTGGGCTACAAAATATTCAAAACAACTCAAATCAAATGGAATCCATCATATGAATCTTAAAGGATTGGGGTCATCGAGGGATGAACAACATTCAATATCTAGATCCTCATGGTTTGCTAAAAAAAAAAAGAGCGATGGCACAGTCCATTTGGGACCCAAAGGACATTATTCCAGCATTTTTAATAAAAGGTCACCAGGCAATGTAACGGCAAAATATAAAGCCATTCAATCTCATGGTTTCTCATAATAGGTTAGAAAAGTTATCCTTCCTTGTTAGCTCGGCTGTTTTCGAAGAAAACCAGAGATATTGTTATCACCTTGGTGTCGTTCAGGTCGGCATTGGCGAGACAAACTTAACCTTGGTAATATCTCTATTGTTATTAAAGATATCCTCATGAAACTTGGCATGTGTATTGACCATCTAAGAGCTATCTAGACTATCAACGGGGATAATTCTAATAGTGTTTTTGGAAGAGTTTTGCCCCTATTTCTAATTCGAATTTTTGCATATTCCAGCACCTGCAGTCGAGCGTTGGCACCTGTGGGCGGTGCTCTTGTTTTAGTTTTCAGCTTACCTGAGCACAAAATGCTCATGTTGAGCTTTTGTGATAGTTTATTGTCTGCTCTACAGTGTGCATTCTGTTTTCAACAATTTCTACAAGTCAAAAATTTCAAGAAATCTTTCTCAAATTTGCTGTAAATGCTTTGGTCATCATAAGAAATATTCCATCTGAATAAAGTGACTGTGACTAATATATAGAGAAAAAGTGGCCTCATTGAGAATTTTCTTGCTCTTCAGATCATAATTTCTGTTCTACCATTCCCAAACTTGCTGAAATAGATACTCTTGTATTTTCTGTGTTACAGCTTATGTGATCAAATTGTTGGTCTTTTTATTAGCTCAACTGAGCACATAGTGCTCAACTGAGCTATTGTGATCCCCTTTTGTCCGTCGTCCGTCCGTCGTCCGTCTAGAATTTCTTTAAACAACATCTCCTCCTAAACCACTGGGCCAATTTGAACCAAATTTGGCAGAAATGTTCCTTAGGTGGTCCCCTTCAAAAAAAGCTAAAAGAATTGAAATCTGTTAAAAAATCTGGTTGCCATGGCAACAAAAGTGAATTTTTAAAATAATCTTTAAAAATCTTCTCCTCCTGACCCAGAAGGCGTAGAGCCTTGATATTTTGCATGAAGCATCAGTATATTGATCTATTACAAAATAGCTAAAATCATGATCCTCAGGACCCGAGAGGCGGAGCCCCAGGGGGATGGGGTTTATATAGAAATAAAGAAGGATTTTTTAAATGACATCTCCTCTCAAACCACTTGGCCGATTTGAACCAAATTTGGCAGAAATGTTCCTTAGGTGGTCCCCTTCAAAAATAGCTAAAAGAATTGAAATCTGTTAGAAACTCTGGTTGCCATGGCAACAAAAGTGAAATTTCAAAATAATCTTCTTCTCCTGACCCAGAAGGCATAGAACCTTGATATTTTGCATGAAGCATCAGTATATCGACCTCTTTTAAAAAAGCTAAAATCATGATCCTGGGGGGGGGGGGGTTATATTGAAATAAAGAAGGATTTTTTAAATGAAATCTCCTCTCAAACCACTGAGCCAATTTGTACCAAATTTGGCAGAAATGTTGCTTAGATGGTCCCCTTCAAAAATAGCTAAAAGAATTGAAATCTGTTAAAAACTCTGGTTGCCATGGAGTGAAATTTCAAAATAATCTTTAAAAATCTTCTCCTCCTCACCCAGAAAGCGTAGAGCCTTGATATTTTGCATGAAGTTTCAGTTTATTGACCTGTTTCAAAGTAACTCAAATCATGATCCTCGGGACCCGAGGGGCGGAGCCCCTGGGGGGGGGTATAGAAATAAAGAACGATTTTTAAATGAAGTTAGTCAAGCAATTTAGGGTCATCTTGCTAAAATTTGGTGCTCCTGGGCATAGCAAAATTTAGGCCTCAGATTCACAATTTGTGTAGAGGTATTCAAAGCAACATCATTTTAAATAGATGTCCATACGAATGATTGGGTTGAATGCCACTTTTAACATTAGTTCAGTCACAAAGGCTGGAGCATTTAATCATGGATATCTGGTATTTCTCACCAGTGCTACCACTACATTCTTTCAAAGCCTCCAATAACTCATCCCACATAAGTTTAAATTTATCCATCCTTTGGTGGGAGTCAAATTTCCAAAAGGATATTTGCGGCCGCCTTGGATAGAACCTGGGGCCCTAGTCCAAATAGTGCGTCCATAAAAACCAAATGGCAAACTTTTAGACTGGTCTGATTGGAAAGAAATAACAGATGACATTTCAAATTGTTCTTAAATTAAAAACTAGAGGCTCATAGGGCCTTATTGATCACCCGAGTCCAAAGAGCACAAAAACAAATAAAAGTCCACCAGATTATGCTACATAATAAATATCAAAGCTCTAAGCCTTTTAGTTTGGGAGAAGCAGATTTTTAAGTTTTCACTAAACAAGCCTATGTAAACTTGGGACATCTTGGAACAGGCAAATTCTAACCCTAGGGCCATAATTTATACAATCTTGATGGAGATCCACCAGGTGATGCTACAAGCAAAATATTAAAGCTCTAAGACCTCCTGTTTGGGAGAAGAAGAGTTTTAAATTTTCACTATATAAGCCATATGTGAAATTTGTGATGTTTGAGAGTGGGCTAATTATGACCCTAGGGCCATAATTCATACAATATTGATAGAGATCCATAAGATGATGCTACATACCAAATATCAAAGCTCTAGGCCATTCTGTTTGAGAGAAGAAAATTTTTTAGGTTTTCACTATATAGCATATGTTAAATTTGTGACATCCGGGAATTGGCTTATTTTAACCCTGAGGCAATAATTTGTACTATCTTGATAGAGGTCCACCAGATGATGCTGTATACCAAATATCAAAGTTCTAGGCCATTCTGTTTGAGAGAAGAAATTTTTTAAAAATTTCATTATATAAGCCTATGTTAAATTTGAGACATCTGGGAATTGGCTATTTTAATCCTGAGCCAATAATTGGTTCAATCTTGACAGAGGTCCACCAGATGATGCTGTATACCAAATATCAAAGTTCTAGGTCGTCCTGGTTGGGAGAAGAAGACACTATATAAGCCTTTTGTAAAACTAGTGATGTCCGGGAATGTGCTAATTCTGTCTCTGTGGCCATGATTTATACAATCTTAATAGAAATTCACAAGATGATGCTAAGTACCAAATATAAAAGCTCTAGGCCCTCAAGTTTGGGAGAACAAGATTCCTGAAATTTTCACTATATAAGCCTATGCTAAACTTGTGACGCCCAGGAACGGGCTAATTTTGACCCTAGGGTTATAATTCATACAATATCGATAGAAGTCCACTAGATGATGCCACATACCAAATATCAGAGCTGTAGGTCTTTCGGTTTGGTAGGAAAAGATTTTGAAAGTCGTCACTATGTAAGCTTATGTACACCCCCCAGCATAGCCATTTCTGGACAGATTATTTTTTCTTTTACAAACTTGATAGTCCTTGCCCTAAAGACTCTAGATACCTTATAAGAATCTAATCTGACAACCGCTTCATGACACAAAGATTTTTAAAGATGTACCCTTTTTTGCCCCTTGTGGTGCCCCAATGGGAGATAACTCTATGATGTGTACAAATCTGAAACGCCTTCCCATAAGGATGCTTTCTGCCAAGTTTGGTTGAAATCCGTCCAAGGGTTTGTAAGAAGAAGTCGAAAATGTAAAAAGTGAACGCACGGCGACAGACAAAACACGATCACAATAGGTCACCATGACCTTTGGTCTGGTGACCTAACAAGTAACAATGCAGGTAACACTGTGTGAAAAGGAGAATATGCATTTTACAAGATATATGCGTTTGTACTTTTCCGCAAAGTTTTCCATGATAATATTTTGCAGGGCCTAAAAATGCTCTAATGTGTGGTATTAGTTCATCAACTTTACTAGAGTAAACAAACATTGTTACATTAAAAAGGTTGAACATACAGGTCTCATGGTCTTTAACAAGAAGAATTTTTAGATGTTCTTTGTTTTGGCCTTTCTCTGGTTCACCTCTATTGTTCATTCTTCTACTTTTATTTTGCAACAATCATATTGTTTTTACCAGTGCATACAAGAACTCATTTTCAAATATTTGTTTAATGGAATTCCTGTGAGGACCTATTTGCACAACTGGTCATATATATGAATATCCTTTTGATGTCATTCACAAATAACTAGTGCTATTATCTATCTGTTATATTGATTATTATCATTGTCAGATACATGTATATGAAATATAAAATTGTACACCAAAATATTACTTTGATAACTTTTTAATTCGCTACATATAATTGATACAATGGTGACTCGGGACTATTTAAATTGCACAGGGAATGGGCTAATTCTGTTTCTGGGACCATGATTATACAATCTTGATATAAATCCACCAAAAACCCAGGCCCTCTTGTATGGGAAAAGACATTTTTTGAAATTTTCACTATATAAGCCTATGATGAACTTGTGACGTCTGGGAACGGGCTAATTATGACACTGGGGTTATGATTTATCTACATACCAAATATCAGAACTTTAGGACTTCTGGTTTGGTAGAAAAAGATTTTTAAAGTTGTCACTACATAAGGCTTTGCACCCCCATCCAAGCACAGGAATTTCTAGACAGATTATTTTTTCTTGTACAAACTTGATAGTCCTTGCCCTGAAGACTTTCAATAACAAATGTTGCCATGAACCTAACTCATATTTATAGTTAAACCTTTCCTGTTCATTTCCTGTTTTTTTCGTCCTTGCGATTTTATAATTGAGAAACTATTGTAGAAAAAGAAGAACTTGCTTTTGACAAGCAATTTCTTCCTTTTCAACAATATTTTCTACTCTACTGAATGGTTACTTTTTTTTAAATCCACTTTGAACTTTCATCTGTAAATCCTTTGAATTTGGAAATATCTAAAATATTGCTATACACGAAAGGGTTAAATGGCACATAAGTTCTGATCAACTATGAACAATTTTACATGCAATCATAAATGTTAGGATAATTGGCAAAAGGCTGACCCTGCCCATTGACTCCGGCAGGAAGTCCATTTATAAAAGAAGTTACATTGTATTTTGAAACATTTATGGCCAGTACTATGTAAAACAAGAGGACCATGATGATCCTAAATTCTTCATCTGGATCATCTTCCATTCTCCTGTTTGAAAAATGCAACCAGAGCCCAATAACTGTAACCAGTTTCATGAACATTAAGCCAAATGTGTGGCCTCTCATGTAAAACAAGAATTTGTCATTTAGGCCCCCTTTTCCTGGTTTTTTCTTTTTTTTTTCAAATAGAAACTTTACATAGTCAATAGGGTTCATCCCAATGACCTAACAATAATTCTGGCTACATTTCATGAAGACTGGGGAAAATTGTGGCCTCTAGAGTCTAAACAAAGTCTTTGTCAGGTCCCTTTTCCATGTTTTCCAATAGAACCCTCCCATAATCAATAGGGTTCATTCTTATGACATAGAAGGTGTTTTGGCCACTTTCCTTGAAGACAGCCAAAATTGTGGCCTCTAGAGTTTTAACAAAGGAATTATCATTTAGGCCCATTTTTCAGTGTTTTCCAATAGAACCTTCCCATAATCAATAGGGTTTATCCTAATGACCCAACAACAATTTTGGCTAAATTTCATGAAGACTGAGCCAAAATTGTGGCCTCTAGAGAGTAAACAAAGAAATTGTAAGGTTTTTCCGATAGAACCTTCCCATAATCAATAGGGTTCATCCTTGTGACCTAATAATTATTCTGGCAAAGTTTGATACAGAATTAGCCCAATTTGAGGCCTTTAACCAATTCCCACACAATGACGCTTTTAAACGCCCCTCAATATAAAAGCTTTGGAAAACATTGTGGAAAATGAAGAAATTGCTTGTGACAAGCAATTTCTTCATTATCTACAATGTTTTCTATCCAGAAAGACGAAGAAATTTAAAATTCCATCAACTTGAAATTGTCGTCTGCAGCTTCTTTCAATTTGGACCAGTCTAAAATTTCACTGTGTGGGAATGGGTTAAGGTGTAAACAAAGAAATTGTCATAAGTCACTTTTCCTGTGTTTTCAAATAGAACCTTCCCATAATCAATAGGGTTCATCCTTTGGGCCTTACAATAATTCTGAGCAAGCTTCATGGAGATTTAGAAAATACTGTGGTGTCAAGGATGTAAACACTTAATTATTGACGAAGGATGACAAACATTTAAATGATAACAAAAGCTCAACGTGGGCACTTTGGACTCTTGTAAGCTAAAATTGCTTCACATAAATGGCAACAAATGTCATGGTTCAAATCCTACTTATAGTCTAAAATTAATGATTTCATTGGTCGACAGATTATTTGATTGACAGCAGGGATTGGTCAATTGGACAGACAATCTTCGATGGATAGACAGAAAAACAAAAAGCCATGGCAACATCCCCCTGCATATCAGGCAAGGGTATGAGTGCTACTTGGGATTGAAATTATAGAAAACTAAGCTTTTTTTTTTGTTTCAAACAATTTCATCTTTTCTAAGTGTTTTCTAAAGGTAGTTTTCATATAGGTCAGAGAAAGATTAAGTACACTGAAACATCCCATCTCTGCAAGAAATATGCTGAATTCTGCCAACCTACATCCTGTCGGGATGGGATGAATCCTGTGTATCGACCAGATAGACTAGGAAATTTATTTCTCATAACTTGGACACAACAAGCAGGAACAGTGCGCCTATCATCTTTCTGTAGCCTTCCGTACAGCCACAAGATGTACTGCCTATATGAAGCATGTCTGAAGGCCCTGTTAGTGTCTTCCACTGTTTCTGCATGTTGAGCAAAGACGTCATTCCTAAATGTCTGCTGTATATAGAGAGTCAGCTCATCTGTAACGACCAATCCCATTTCCTGAAATGATACATAGAGTGATTTTACATTAAAATTGATGGAATGTTGTCACATTAAGTCAACCGTGATATAAAATCATTGAATAAGACTGAAAGTGATTGTTAACCTCCCATATTTATTACAAGCTTTTTCGTTATTTTAGCGACTTAAGCAGCTCTTGCACGGAGCACAACAGAATTTGTTGTTTTTCAAATTTCTAAATGTAATGCTATTGTTTTTTTGAATATCTGATTGGTCCTTTTTGATGGATAGATCATATGTATTTTTATATTGACAAAAATGCCCTTATCTGTCAAGATTTTTTTCAAGTATTTTCTCTAAATGGTACGGTATTCTGTAGACTTTTTTTTCTAACATATTAGAAAGATGATACTGTGTATAAATGTACATGTTTGTCAATTTGTTGAATAAATCTTGAGAACAAAAATTCTTATATTGTTTTAACTGACATCAAGTTTATTCCATTTCATTTGTGGTCAATTTTTGCTAGCACAATTTTCTAGTTTATTTTTTCTAAAAGTAAAGCTTCCACTGTTGACCTGTATTGTCACTGTTATTAACCTTTGTCATGCTGAATAACATCCTCTGCAGAGTTCAATTAAAATCAAAAGGCTGAAAGCGCCGGAAGCACTACTTGTGGATTACTTTCTATTTTGAAAATTCATACAATAATCATTATAGTTTAATAGGGAAAGGCAATTGGTGTCTACTAAGATCAGACTGCACACATGTGCAGGCAGATGTTTGTCTATGCCCCCTGTCTAAACAGGAACATTTGGATTCAGCATGACAAGGGTTAATTATCTATCACTGGTCTATTCAGTCTTGTAGGAAATTTCATTAGCTTAGCTTAGTTTATTCGGTCTGTAGTACGCTGTACTTTCAATCCTTGGTTAGAACACCCTCTCGACCAACATTCTTCTGGACAATTGATTAACATATTCAGAACATACATCATTTGTCTTTCAAAAACTAAATAATGATAATTAGTACACCTGAATGACATTAGTAGCTAGTTGCTGGATAAATGGTGTGGATACTGATGTTAGAAATGACAGAAAGCCATAGATAAGTATGCAATCTTCCTCAAAAACATGTTGAAAGCATGAAATCCATGCAATCCGTCTTGCAACAATTCAATAGAGAATAATTTATCAATTTCATTTTCGAAAAATGGCCTCAACAAAGTAAAATGCAATTTGAAGTAAAATTACCCGTCTGATACTATTACAGTACTGTGGAGCCATACCACTGCACAGTTTGTCCTTGTCTCTAGTCATGTGTGGTCATCTTCTGCACACACACCATGCAGGTGGTCCGTTATCATCAGGTTGCATTGGTGGCTCTGCCTCCTCTCTCTGCTTGAGTATTGCTGCAACATCAATAATAATGGCTGGTTGGCCCACCGCAACCTCTTTCAATATTCTTTTTCTTTCTTCATCTGTCATTCTTTCAATCATATCCTGAAAAAAACAAGAAATCTGTGAGTCAAAACGCACTGATTATACACCCACTTGCAGCATCAAGTTAACCACAGTGAAAATGAAAATCTCCCTCAATGAAACATATTCCATAAGCACCATGTAGAACAACTAGTTGAACCAAATACCCATTTTCAAACGCATACTATTATACCCAGCATGTCCTAAAATGAAAGACGTAAAACAGTCTAAATTACAAATTCCAAGGCTTTAGGGCAAGTTGATAGAAGGAAAAAACTTTTTCCTCCCTCTGGATCCATGGGTTATAATTTCAGAAATAAGCAAGAAGTCTGTGAATTGACACTTTATGTCTATAACCCCCCCTCCTAGGGCTCGGCCCCTGGGGACCAGAGGATCATGATTTTAGCTATTTTGAAAGAAGTCAATGTACTGATGCTTCATTTGTTGCGCTTGGTTCAGGGACCTTTGTAAGAAACTATACAACCCAGTGCATAACCACCTAAACTAGGCAGGATTGAGTCAAAGAAATGGTATGGCCATTATTGACAGTGATATGTTTCAACTTATTCTATAAATTTGTTATAAAGTAGTTGTTGAAATTTTTCCATGTAAAATAATACATAACATTAACAAACGTCTTGGCATTACTCTTGATAAAAAATCATCGTTTTAGACAGTGCATTTTTTTCTTAGTGCACCTAAAATAAGAGGATCATGATGGTTCTAGATCGCTCACCTGAAGTGTCTGCTGTTAAAAAATGCAACTAGAGACAAATAACTATAATCAGTTTCATGAAGATTGAGGCAAAACTGTGACTTCTATATTGTAAACAAAGAAATTGTCATTATAACCCCTTTTCCTGTGTTATCCTATAAAACCTTCCCATAATCTATAAGGTTCATCTTTATGCCCCAACAAGTATCCTCACCAAGTTACATGACGATTAAGTAAAAATGATGACCTCTATACTGTAAACAAAGAAATTGTCATTAAGGACCCTTTTCCTGTGTCTTCCAATAGAACCTTTCCATAATCAATAAGGTTCATCTGTATGACTACTTATTATTCCGACCAAGTTTCATGAAGATAGAGCCATATTTGTGGCCTCTAGAGTGTAAACAAAGAAATGTCATTAAGGCCCTTTTTCCTGTGTTTTCAAAAAGAATGCTACCATAATCAATAGGGTTCATCATCATGACCTAACAATTATTCTGACCAAGTTTCATGAAGATTGGGTAAAAACTGTGGCCTCTAGAGTGTAAACACTTCAATTGTTGACGCCACACCACGTACGACGGGCAACAGACATTCAACGATCACAAAAGCTCACCATGAGCACAATGTGCTCAGGTGAGCTAAAAACATAAATTTGACCAGTTTTTACTAGTATAAATTCTTGTAAATATGAAATAGATACATGTTCATTCATTCTACTTACATCTGCTCTCTCTTTCCTTTCTTCACAAGCCTGTCCTCTTCTCCCTCCTCAAACTGCCTTGCCGTAAAGACACGCTTCCCTTTTTTACTTCCTTTTCCTTTCCCTCATCCTGTCCCTCCAGTACTCTCTTCTTCACTCAAAGATCGATGTGTCTGAAGGAAATAGGCAAGAGCTGTCATTGGATAACAACACCAAATGAAAATAGCAACAGCTGTCATTTGTCAACAACACTTGAAGCTTTACCTTGTACAGTAACATAGATGTAGCATGTTGTATGTAAAACTTTCAATAAAAATTACTACAAGTTCAATTCCGCTAATAAAAATGAAAGGGTAGTGAACCATTGTCTGGTACATGCAAATAGCTAAAAACAAGAGGACTATGATGGTCCTATATCACTTCCCAGAGTATCATGGCTCATCAGGGATCGTACAGAAATGGTCTAATTTTCAGAGTACTTTAGTTCTTTGAAGTATATTGGAAAAGGGTCAATAGACATTGATACATACAAAATATAAAAGCTCTAGGACTTGTGGTTTGTTAGAAGATTATCAAATATTTCCTTCTTTAAATTCATATTTATAAATGCAGGGATCACACAGAAACAGACTAATTTTTAGAGTACAGTAATTCCTTATTATATTTTGATAAAGGGTCAATAGACATTGAACCATACAAAATGTTCAAGCTCTATGCCTTATGGCTTGGGAGAAGAAGTTTCCTTCTTTATTTATATGGAAAATCAGCAATCACAATAGTCATAGAAAAGGTCTAGTTATTAGAATAAAGTAACTCTTTTACATATTTTGGTAGAGTGTCTATAGATACTGATTTACACAAAATATCAAAGTCTAGGCCTTATTGTTTGAAAGAATCAGATTTTCAAAGATTTCCTTTTTTATTACTATGTAAAATCAGAGATAGCACAGAAAAGGTCGTATTTTCAAGATACGGTAATTCTTTGAAGTACTTTGGTAATGGGTCAATAAATGTTGTGTTACACCAAATATCAAAAACCTAGGCCTGGGCCTTATGGTTTGGGAAGAGAAGATTTTTAAAGTTTTTCACTCTGTTGCCACAGCAACCAAAGTTCTTCATGGATTTCAATTCTTTAAAGTACTGGTATTTTGAAAGAGCATCACCTAAGGATTATTTGAAGTTTTTTTCAAATTCCATCGTTAGTTTAGGAGGATAATATTATTTTGTGATTGTGAACGGACTAACAGATTGACAGATGGATGATGACCAGTCACAATAGCTCACCCAGTGCACTTTGTGCTCAGGTGAGCTAAAAACAGTAAAAAGGAATACAAAAAAGCTAAAAACAGAAAAAAGGAATCCAAAAACTGATATGCATGTATAAAATGATGTGGGGTGGAACAGACAAACTGAGTTCACAACAAAACTAAATTTGCCTCCAGGATAATCTATTATTTCTGATAGAAAAGATTCCGGTATATGAATTCAGACTACAAAATTAATGCAAATTCTTCTTGAACTATAATTTCTATTTCTTACCATATCTATATCTTCAAACAGACGGGACAATCTTTGTCTTTTTGAACGTCTAAGCTCTGGCATTTCACTTGGTTTAGCCTCCTGTAAGCCACAGAATCCATAATTTCAACAAATCATAATATTTGCGAACAACGTAGCTAATAGGGACTTGTCACACTTGGATGTTTCTACTTTATACCATCACTGGGCTATATTTGGTATCTAGTATAAAGGAATTCAAATGCAACATGTCCCTGTGATGCTGACCCCCCCCCCCCCCATAAATGAAAAATATAAATAATCAGACACATGCAGATGTGAATGTTCAGAAATAAAAATCTTTACATGTGCAATCTTCAATACTGTATATCATTTGCCAAAACATGGTAACTACAGATTGAATACCACCATAGTACTATAACACAGCACTCTGTGATATGTCTCACATAAATCGGAGGATATCACAATTAAAATCGCAGATATGTGATTGATTGAATTATGTTTGTTTGTTTGAATGGGGTTTTATGCCGCTTTCACCAATCTTTCCGTTAAATTGCAGCAGCTGGAGCACCTAACAATGGAATCTTAGTATTTCTCACACCAGTACTCCCATTACATCCTTTCCTACCCTCCACCTGCTATCTCACATAGGTCTACGATTATCAACCCATTGGTGAGAGACAAATAGTCGGAAAGGATGAGTGCCGCCGTCGGGGATCGAACCCGGGACCTCTAGATTGACATTCCAACGCTTGATTGAATTTAACACCACTTTTAACAGTATTTCAGTTATATCGCGGAGGCTGGAGCACCTAACAATGGATTCCTGGTATTTTTCACACCAGTAATACCACTACATCCTTTCCTAGCCTCGAGCTGCTATCCCACTTAGCATTACGATTATCCACCTAATGGTGAGAGACAAGCATATATGTGAAAATCAAGTTTAACGTACAGACTCTGACAAAATAAAAAAATCAACAACACTCCATGATATAAAGATCGTCGATGGGTTCCCGTATTTGAATTTGTTAGAAAACGAAGCTAGGAAAAGGAATTTTTGTTTTCCTTTATCGCAAATGCATTATTCCAGATCAAGTTTTTACTAAAGGTACCAGTGAGTTAAAAAGTTATTATATTATTACACAAACAATAGAGGCCGCCGTCGACAAATATTAACAAACAACCAAATATTATGAGTAAAACTGACCTCTCCATTGCTCGATGATGTTGATTCAGCCATGTTTGTTTTGAATTTTCTGCACAAGTCACGTGGTTGTGGTCACGCTGAAGTGCGTCCCTTATCACGTTTCGCTAAAGTGCCCAGATTCCCGCGCGAAAATATCGGGTCTAAAAATAGACGGGAATAACCCCCTTGTCTTGTTCGCCTCCAGACAAAAGCCACTAAAATAACCGGGATTATGGTACGTTTCAGCAAAATTTCATAGCCAGTCTTTGTTTGTATTGCAATCCGGAGGTAATTGAATTAAATGAACTTATTTAGAAAAATTGCAACATATCTATGCAAGAGCCGCTTTAATTGACAGCGTCGATTCGTCACTTAGTACCCCTAACATCAACACAGTGTCGGAATAGCCCGGGCACGGTATTGCACCCGCAAATAGAATAAAGAAATTTCGCAATTACCAGACATGATCAGTGCAAGGCTTACACTGAACCGCAACTGAAACATTCTTAGACTGTTCGAATGTGTAACCTGATCTGAGTCTTTACTTTGGGGACATATGACAGTTTTTTGGGCTTAATGATGTAGCCTATCGTAGACCTACCCATGTGCCACCCATGCAGCCCTGAACGTCAGAAAAAATATAAGTGAGAGAAAATGCTTCTTTAAAGCAATTTCTTCCCTCGACAACATTTTTCAATAACCATATTCTTCATTTGGCTTGATAGAACAGCCTTGTTAGTCAATTTTTCTTACATTACAGTTTGGTAGTAAAACTTGGCTGGTGTCAAAAACAGAGAATCAGAAGATACAAATAGAAAAGTTATTTCCCTTGTTGAAGAAGCCGCCGTGATTGTTTTCTTTTGAAGACGTGTCCGACGACGCCACTGGCAAGGTAAAATAGAGTTTAAAATTTTCTTCAAACTAAGGAATCAAAAAAAGAACTTATCAGTTGCGATAAGCTAGTTTGAACAAGTTTGTTTTTTTCTAATTTGATTGTTTTTAAAAGCGATCTTCCTAGGACCTTCTGAGAATGGAGTTTCCATTTCGCCAATACAGTGAAGTCGCCAATAGCGGATATTCCCCAATAGCGGACCGATTTGACAGTCTAACAGTCTGAAATCGCATCGTTTTGAATTTCGTCCGCAGCGTTTTTTGTTCAAGTGCAGAAAGTTTGCAAGAAATAAGTAATATCTTTATATTAATCCAAAGAATAGCACTTCTTTATTTCGTGCTATCATCAAACATATCAGTCAAGTAAGTGCTTTGCAAGTTTTTAAGTTGAAAACACCTTGTTGTCGGGTTGCCAATAGCGGATAAAAGAACCATGCAGCGCACTTTTTTGGAGGGGCTGTCTCAAAACATTTGTCCTGTTAAACGGCCAAATTCTTCTGTTGTATATCTTTCAAAAGTTCTTAAGCCACATTTAACCCATAACTAGTCAATCCCGCATTTTTAAGGCGTGAAATATAGCCATGGAAAACATTGTCAGAGAAGATGTGATTGTAATTGCTTGTAAAAAGCAATTTCTTCTTTTCTCACAGCCTTTTCTACCTCATATGGACCCTTCAATTGAAATTTAAGTTAACTTTAATTGTTGGTTTAAACCTCTTTGAATTTTTTATCGTTTGGGAATGTGAAAGTGCTTCATGAAGACACAATAAAGTTAAACTTGATTTATGGTTTGAAAGATAAAGTTTTTAAAAAATGTGGACAGACAGAAAAGTATGAGCGCTACTAATAGCTCTCTTTCAGGTGGGCTAAAATTACTTACTTACAATTTTCCCCAAGGTTCCTGTTATGTTTCCTCCTCTAATTGATATAAAATCACTCAAAAATCTAAAGTATGGACTTTTATCAGACAACAAAACTTGAATGTTCCAAATTGAAAGAAGTTGCAGAGCAGAATTTCATGTTAATGACAGAAACAAATAAATGATCTTTTAGGGTAGATCTAGCAAACAATGTGGATAATAAAGACATTACTTGAACAAGTTATTTCTATATTTTCCACAATTTTTTCAAATGCGTTTTCATAAACTGCTGAAGATTGTCGAACATTGGTACCAGTCTAACATCTCCTCCTACATCTGGGGACAGGTTTAAATGAAATTTTCACAGAATACTCCTAGTCACCTGACCTTGTGCATATTGTCAGAGTTTTGCCATTTAAGGCTTGTGTCACAAAAAGAAGGGCTTAATGCAAAATTTCTTGTTTTGACTAGTTGGTGGCGTTTATTGTGACTATGGCACACTTGTTATTAAGAGGCGTCAAAAAGTGGGATTGTGTGGGAATGGGTTTACCATCTTTATTGTATATGTGTAGCCTAGTATTACTTCCTAATTGCAAGTGATGGGTTTAAAGAGACAACAACAACCAAAAGCAGGAAAACCTTCTAAGAGTCTTGCCTAGCAAAAAGCCTACACACTATCCAAGAAACGGGATGACGGAAATATATGAGTCTAAGGAAAAGGGAGTGTGTGAAGAGGGCTTACAATAGTTTATATAGATACAACAAGAGCACCGCCTACGGGTGTCTACACTCAGCTGTTGGGTGCTAGATAGTGGACAAAATGCATATAGAGTTATCACCCTTGATAGTATAGGTTGTTCTTTTGATAATAAACAAGTGTGCAAAGTTTCAAGTGAATGTCTTTAATATAACCAGAGATATCACTAAATATCAAAAGACAACGACATCAATACAGCGGGTTTTCTCGGAAAACAGCCGAGCTAAAAATACATTTGAATTTTGAATAAATAGCAGCTTTAATGATTGGACATGTCCCAAGGCTTCCTCCTTTGTCAGCTCCTGGTCATGTGGATGGTGTAGTGGTCATTCCTTACAACTATATCATTTTTTACTAAGTAATCTTCTTTTGAAGAATCTTTATGATCTTCTTTGAAGTCAGATCTGACCAAAATGAAAACTGGGGGATTAGTGCTTCGTTTGTATTTTGTTGACTTAGATATAATTGTCTAGGATAGTATTGTGGATATTCTTAGTCACTGCTATGACTGTTTTGACACATATTTGTAGACAACATCCCGTCCTACTCTATTCTGTGTAATAATGTGTTGCAATGACTATCATGAAATGCTGCTGCAATTCTGTTTAATAACAAATAATTTAGTTTTTAGTTTGGTCTATCAAAATCGGGCATTCTGATTGGTCAAAAAAATTATTCATATCTCCATGAACAAAATTTTGAGCACGCAGCGATTCCGTATGCTTCCGCATAAAATAGTCCACTACAAAAAGGTATCAAAATTTGTAAAATTTTCGCTCAATACTATTGAATTATAAGAGATTAGGAGAATATTTTTTGTTTTCATGGAGGTATGAACCAAAAAACCTAATCACAATTAAGTATGAATCCACTTCGCGTATTCCTACAGTGTGATTAGTTTTTTCGGTTCATACCTCCATGAAAACAAAAAATATTCTCCTCATCTCTTAAGTATTATTTTTCTGTACTAGAACACATTTGCAAGACAACAAATCTAAGACAGATTCAAACATAACATGTAGCATAAAACATTTCATAAAAGGGTATAAATTAACAAGTTTTACACAAAGCATCTATTTATGTAAAAGGAGATTGGTTGTCACAGCAATTTCCACCTTTCACAAGTTATTTTCCATGGCTTAAAATTGTCAGGATATGGAAATAAGTGATTATAATGGGAATTATTTCTTAAGCAGGTACTGTACAAGAACAAAAGTCTATCATCATAAACAAGTCTTAGTTCTGTCGCTTTTTGGTCCCTTTAAACTTCATTTCAACCCGTACACAATAATATAGCTCACTCCTTACCACAATACAACGACTAGCTTAAAGTTGCAGATAACAATTCAAATTAAGTTGGTGAAAATTAAGAAAAATAGCTGTGGCAGAAAAAATTGTGGGAAACAAGAATAATTCTAATTTCTGCATTTTCAACAATGTTTACACCAACTTTTTTCTTTGGAGTCATAAAATAGTGGAATTATGCAGTACAATATAATATTGCTTGGGGCCCGCAAGCTTTTGAAGTATGAGTTTGCAGTAATTTTTAGCTCTACTGGCCAAAGGCCACTAGAGCTATTGTGATGGCTTTTTCCCGTCCGGCGTTCGCGCGTCTGTCCGTCGTCCGTCCGTTAACTTTTCCTTGTTAACACTCTAGAGTCCACAGTTTTTATCGGATTTCCTTCAAACTTTCACAGAATGTTTGAACCATCATAAGGATCGTTCCTTTCGAAATTGCTTTAGATCTGTCAAGAAACATGGGAAAAGGGGCCTAATTGATCCTTTCGAAATTTGGTTAGATCTAGAAACACGGGAAAAGGGGCCTTATGAAAATTTAATTAAAAAATCAACGTTAACACTCTAGAGTCCACAGTTTTCATCAGATTCAATTCAAACTTTCACAGAATGATTGTACCATCATAAGGATTGTTCCCTTTGGAATCAGGTATGATCCATCAAGAAATAGGGGAAAAGGGGCTTATCAAAATTTAATGCAAAAATCTATTAAGAAATCCAAAGTCCCTTTCCTAATTTTTATGATCCTTCAAGAAACACAGGAAAGAGGGCCTTTTGAAAATTTGAAATAGAGTCCATAGTTTTCAAGTAATTCTCTTCAATCATTCACAGAATGAATATAATATTAACCCTTTCCTGGTTAAACCCTGGTTTTTACGTCCCTATGATTTTTAATTGAGAAAACATTGTGAAAAAGAAGAAATTGCTTGAAACAAGCAATTTCTTCTTTTTCCACAATATTTTCTACCCTACTGTATGGTTATTTCAAATAAAATCAACTTTAAATTTTCGTCTGCAAAACCTTTGAATTTAGACGGGTCTAAAATTTTGCAAAACAGGAAAGGGTTAAATGGATTGTTCCTTTTAGAAATGGGTTTGATCCATCAAGTATCATTGGAAAAGGGGCCTTATGAAAATTTAAGAAAACAATCCTAGTTAACACATCATTGTCCCAGATTTCACCTGATTGAAAATAAAAAAACAAGCAATATCTTCATTTTACACAATGTTTTCAACACAGAAAGTTGACAAAAAATTTAAATTTCATAGAATTAAAATTGTTGTCTGCAACAGCTCTCAATTTGAACCAGTCTTAAATTTTGACATCTGGTAATGGGTTCAAGTCCACAGATGAGATGGTTTTGTCTTTATACTCAAACAGAATAATTATACTTTTGTAAGTATAGCTCCCTTTGGAATTGGTTCAGATCCATCAAGTAACATGGGAAAAGGGGCTATATGAAAATTCAATTAACAAATCCCTGTTAACACAATGAAGCCCACAGCTTTGATCATATTTTGTTGAAACTTTCACAGAATGATTGGAAGGTCATAACAATCATTCTTTTCATAACAGGGTTTGAACTGTCGAGAAACACGGGAAAAGGGCCTAATGAAAATTTCATTTATAAATCCTTGTTACCAAGTCCAGAGCTTTCATTGGATTTTCTTCAAACATTCACAGAATAATTGTACAATAATAATTATTGTTGATGTTGACACTAGACTTGATCCATTAAGTATCACAGAAAAAGGAGCATTACGAAATTCAATTTTAAAATCCTTGTACTACAATAAAGTCAACAGTTTTCATCAGATTCTGTTTGAACTTTCACAGAATGATTGTTCCATCATGAGGATTCTTTCTTTTCAAAGTGGGCGTGATCTGTCTAGTATCATGGGAAAAGGGGCCTTTTGAGAATTTTATCTATAATCCTTGTAACCAAGTCCAGAGCTTTCATTGGATTTTCTTCAAACCTTCACAGAATCATTGTACAATAATTACGATTGTTGATGCTGACATGAGACCTGATCCTTCAAGTATCACAGGAAATGGAGCCCTATGAAAATTCTATTTTAAATCTTAACACTGAGATAAAGTCCGCAGTTTTCATCGGATTCTGTTTGAACTTTCACAGAATGTTTGTACCATCATTAGGATTGTTTCTTTCCAAATTTGGGCTGATCTGTCTAGTATCATAGGAAAAGGGGCTGTATGAAAAATTATTACCAACTCTTCATTAACACAAGAAAGTCCTAAGTCTTTATCAGAATCTCTTAAAACTTTGATAGAATGATTGTACCATCATTGGGATTGTTCCTTTGTAAATTAGGTCTGATTGGTTAACCCTTTCCTGTTTTTTAAAATTTTAGACTGGTACAAATTGAAAGGTTTTTAATTTAAACTCAAACTTATTTGAAATATAATCATTCAGTAGGGTAGAAAATATTGTGGAATAAGAAGAAATTGCTTGTCACAAGCAATTTCTTCTTTTTCCACAATTTTTTCTCAATTATAAAATCACAGGGACGTAAAAAACAGGGATTAATCAGGAAAAGGAAAAGTGACACAAGAAAAAGGGCCTTATGAAAATTCTATTACAAAAACATCATTATCACAATAAAGTCCTCAGTCTTTATCATTTATTCAAACTATCTTTCATTTGGATTGTGCCTTTGAACATTGGGTCTGTTTTTTTAAGTTTCATGAGAAAAATGGCCTTATGAAAGTTTTATTACAAAAAATTCTTGACACAATTCAGTCGACTTTTTTCATTGATTCTCTTTAACTTTTACAGAATGATTGTACCTTCATTAGCATTATTGCTTTTGTCATTTGGTTTGTTCTTTAAAGTATCATAGGAAAAGGGGTCTTATGAAGATTTCACTATGAACTCATTAACACAATAAATTCCACAGATTGATTGTGATTTTTTCATGTTTTTTTATACTGACAGTCGTTTATGCACAGGGACTAATGTCACAATTGATATTTTTAATACTATATACGTAAATATAGACAAGGGATTGAACATGACAAAGAGTACCACCATACCTTGAACAAATGAAGTAGCCATTCTGATGTCAAATTTAGAGATTTAATGCTAAACAATACTCAGATGAAAGCATAAATGAATATTGTACATGGGGAAACAACAATTTTGAGCAAAAGTGATATCAAATGTGTATTATAGACAAGATTATCGAGCAAATCAATGTCATTTTCCATAGTAGGACAAAACTGTGCAAATTGACCTCTTAACCTTCATCTCACAGCCAATTTCACTGCATGCTTACCGTGGTGCTGTTTTGTGGTTTATGTGAATTCTATTTTCCACCAATCACATGTCCTCTTTCACATGAAACGAAAGTGTGACATAATTTTCAACAATCTTTATAATATTCAGCCGTGTGCCCTAGATTATTGATAGTTTACGCATTATTTGTTATCAAATGAATATTCTAAATGCAAGTGGTGTGAAAAAGGTCGATGTTAGATTTGTCAGTAATATTTAGCCTTTTAAGGTGACTGAAACCCCAGTCATGCAGCTGTGCACTGTTTTGTCTGACTACCAAAATTACACTCTATTTGCACGATAATCTAGTTTGTATTTCAATATTTATATCACCGTAGTTTAAAAATGTTTAATTATCATGTAGATTATTCATTTTTCTTATGCATGATTCAACGCAAAATGACAGAAATTGACGTCAGAAAGGGGACTTTATTCGACTAAGTACTTTTGTACTTTTTGTCATGTTCAATCCCTTGTCTATATAACTGTATATAGTATTAAAAAAATCATTACCAAACTATGAAACTACATTGTATAGACTGGTCTTTATTTGCTCTTTCGTTTTAAAAATGAATATTGGACCAATTGTTTTTGGTCTGGGACTCATTACTTTGACCCTGGGACTCATTATCTTTAAATAGATGAGTCCATGGACTCATTCACTGTAATTTCTAGATTAATCTCTTCATAAATTATTCTGCTGTTGTCTTTCCATCACTTCCACCTGCTCAATTTGTTTTATGCTTGGTTAATAATGCTGTGTGACTTAAATTTGATGAAAACATCTGATTTCTTTTGAACACACAGTGCATTTAAAATGAGCTGAGATTTTGATAGGCTCAACAGGGTGTTTATCCTTCAAGGTTGGTTCAAATGAAGTGTTGCTTCTAACACTTTGTGGGTTTTCAGCCTTTTTGTAGCAGTAGGCAAATCACCTTGTTTTTCAATTGTAAAGCAAGAGATTATCAGGTCAGTAAATCAGTAATTTTGACAAACATTTAATTGATTATTGATAGTTTATTGTTCATCGAAAATGATAATTAACATCTACCTTCCTGAAAACACTTAGTCGGACATTAAAATCACCTTCACTTTACTTAGGAATGAGAGGATCACTACCTATTTTTGGCTCTACTAGCTGAAGGCAACTAGAGCTATTGCGATTGCTTATTCCTGTCCTGCATCCTAGCTTCCAGCCGTACGTCGTCCATCCGTAATCTTTTCCTTGTTAACCTTCTAGAGTCAACAGTTTTCATCGAATTCACTTCAAACTTTCTCAGAATGATTGTAACATCATAAGGATTGTTCCTTTTGAAATTGGGTCTGCTCCATCAAGAAACACAGGAAAAGGGGCCTAATTAGAATTTAATTAAAAGAACCCGTTAACACATCATGGCCCCAGATTTCACCTGATTGACTTCAAACTATCTATCATTAGGATTGTTCCTTTATTCCTTTGGGTCTGATTTGTTATGTTTTATGAGAAAAGGAGCCTTATGATAATTATACCCCCCAAAACTATGTTTGGGGGGTATATAGGAGTCAGCTTCCAATCTATTTCTTGGCAACTATTGGTCGGATTTTATTCAAACTTCACTGATATTATCAGTATCAAGCAGAGATGTGCATATCCTATTTTGGTTACGGTCCATTGAATTTTTACTGAGTTATGGCCCTTTGGTGAAAAATAGAGTCTGCTCAATTTCTCAGCAACCATTCGACAGATTTGATTCAAATTTCACAGAAACACTTGGTATTAGTTAGACATGTGCATATCTTATTTTGAGTATGGTCAATTGATTTTTGATGGAGTTAAGGCCCTTTAATTGAAAAGTCAACTATTTGTTGCATTTCATTAGCTTTTTCCTGTCCACTCTATTTCTCGACAACAAATGGACGGATTTTATTCAAACTTCACTGATATACATTTGTATTCAGTATCAAGCAGAGATGTGCATATCCAATTTTTGTTATGGTCTAATGAATATTGACGGAGTTATGGCCATTTGGTGAAAAATCGTGTCCGCTCAATTTCTCAGCAACCATTGGACAGATTTGATTCAAATTTCACAGAAAAACTCGGTATAAGTTAGACATATGCATATACTAATTTGATTATGGTCCATTGATTTTAGACGGAGTTAAAACCCTTTAATTAAAAAGTCTATTGGTGGATAGCACTTGTATATGGACAAGTGCTGTTGGGGGTTATTAGTCCGCTTTATTACAATTTCTAGTTTTATTACAAAAAATTCTTGACACAATTCATTCCACTGTTTTCATTGATTCTCTTGATCTTTTAAAGAATGATTGTACCTTCATTAGAATTGTTCCTTTTGAAATTTAGTTTGTTCCGTAAAGTATCACGGGAAAAGGGGTCCTATGAAGATTTCACTATAAACTCATTAACATAATAAATTCCACAGATTACACAGATTTATTGCGATTGTTGATTTTGACAGTGGATCTGATATGGCAAGTGTCACATGAAAAGGGGCCTTATGAAAAACTTTCTTAAATATTCTAGTTAACACAATGATGTCCTTTGATTTCACCAGATTCACTTCAGAATTTCACAGAATGATTGTACAATCACTTAAATGGTTCTTTTTAGAACATGATAAAATCTGTCAAGTACCATATAAAAATTGGCCATATGTTTCTTTTTTTTATTTATTTTTCTAGTTAACATAATGAAGTCCCCATTTTTATGCCCCAAAAGGGAGGCATATAGTAATCGAACTGTCTGTCTGTCTGTCTGTTGGTCCGTCAGTCAGTCAGTCCCTCCGTCCGTCCTGCTTTCGTGTCTGCTCTGTAACTTCTACATGCAATAGTGGATTTCAATATAACTTTGCACAAATGTTCACTGCTATAAGATGACGTGTCACGAAAAGGACACAGGTTCCTATCTCAAAGGTCAAAGTCACAATCTTTGGTCAAAGGTAAAAAAATCAGCATTTTTTCCGTGTCCGCTCTGTAACTTCTATAATTATGCACGCAGGTACAAATTTCTTTCATACAAATGTTCACCACCTTCAGACAACGTGTTGCGAAAAAGACCCAGGTTCCTATCTCAAAGATCAAGGTCACAATCTGGGGGTCAAAGGTAAAAAATTGGCAATTTTTGCTGTGTCTGCTCTGTAACTTCTATTATCATGCACAAAGGTACAAATTTCTTTCATACAAATGTTCACCACCTTCAGACGGCGTGTTGCAAAAAGGCCCAGGTTCCTATCTCAAAGGTCAAGGTCACAATATGGGGTCGAAGGGGTGTCCAGAATGGTTAAATTGCATCAGGAATGGTTAAATTGTATTTACTCTCTTATTCTTCAATGGATTGCTTCCATATTTGGACAGATGCTTAATTGGGTGGACCACTTAACGTGACCTTGACTCAGTGACCTTGACCTTCGACCTACTTTTGACCTCAGAAAAATCTGTCCATAATACATTTCTCGATTTCATTCTGTATTTATAGAAATTATCATATGTATTAAAATTTTATTTATTAAAAAACTCAGACCTATAGATCACAAATGCATGTGGTTGTGTTTATAAAACAAATCAAAGTGCCACATGATTGACCCTGTCCTTTGGGGGCATTTGTCACATGACTGAGACGAGCTCTTGTTTCAGTTATCATTACTCTTAGTGTAAAGTCTGGAGCTGATGTCTGTTATACTGCTCCATTCAAATAACTCCTGCTTGCTTATGAAAGTAATCAAATGATCATCTCTGTAAATAACTATCATGTTATTCATTCAGATCAAAAGGGAATTTTGACCTCTGAATTTATGTCAACAATTTTGATGTTTTTAAGACAACATTTTATTGTCACCTACTGATTGACTTTTATACGCCTGTCGAAGACGGAACGTATTATTGGATCACCAGTGGCGTACGATGTCTGATGTCCGATTCTTTGCCCAGAGCATAACTCTGTCACCGTAAAACCGGTTGATTTGAAACTCGGCAGTTATATTCCTCTCATGATTAAGGAGTGCAGTGCACAAGAACCGTAACTCTACCTAACTTATTTTTTGAGTTATTACCCTTTGTTGTTTTTATACTTGGATTTTGTCGGGAGCATATCTCTGAAAGTATAATAGCTATGATCAGGAAACTTTATGAGTGGGTAGATGTCATCAAGGGGAAGTGCAGTGCACAAGAACCATAACTCTACCTTGTCTATTTTTGGAGTTATTCCCCTTTGTTTTTTTCATATTTGGACTTTGTCCGGAACATATCTCTGAAAGTATAACAGCTATCATCATGAAACTTTATGGATAGATATTATCAATGAACAATTCTTTTTTTCAAATCTCTTTTAGTGTAACAGCTTAATCTCATGCTAACAAGAAAAAGCACCAGAACCATAAGTAATTTTATCATTGCGAATTGTTACCCGTTCTTGAATTTAGACTTAAATTTTAATCCCCTTCCCAATTAAACATCCAGCAGTGTGACGGGCGTATCTAGTGACAATTTGCCACCTTGTTGTTCTATGTTCCAGACCCTTAACCCTGTACCAGACGGTAAAATTTTAGACTGGTCCAAATTGAAAGGAGTTGCAGATGACAATTTAAAGTAAATGAAATATTTAATGTTTTCTCATTTCTGGGTAGGAAACATCGTGGAAAATGAAGAAATTGCTTGTAACAAGCAATTTCTTCATTTCCGAAAATGTTTTCCAAAGCTTTTTGCCTTAGGGGCGTCTAAAGGCGTCACTGAGTGGGAATGGGTTAACATAACAAACGACCATTATTCAATATCTCAATCAGACTTACTTGTCAGAGGTGAGTTGATGTGGTCAGCAGTCTGTCATTTCAGCAATAGAAATAGTGTCTTGTCTTATTTATCTTGCAGGTTTTTGTTTTGTCCTGAATGAAATGGAGTTAGAGGACCAGAAAAACAGTAAGTTTCAATTTCGTTTTTGTTGGACCCACTTGAGGCCTTGAAGAGACATAGTTTTAACAAAGTCTTATCCCCATCAAGAGTAATTTAGTTTATGCTTGAAGGTCAACATTTGTGGGCTCATATCAAGCTTCCAACAAGTTGTTGAATGTTGAAATAATGCTTCTGCGATGCCTTTTCAACAGTCTAAATAGATCTCTAAGAAGCTGAACCTTCTTGCAATAAATAATTTGGATAAGAGCGTTCATATTTTGCATTTAGCAAAATTCTGAAGCCTTCTAATACATTTCAACGATTGACAGACGATAAAATTTTGGACTCTTGTTCAAATTTAAAGAAGAAGGAGACAACAATATATAGTTGATGAATTCTTAAAATGATATGTCTTGTAGGATAGGAAACATTGTGCATAATGAATAAACTACTTGTTACAATGTTTCAAAAGGGCATTGAAATTGAGAATATGTGGGGAGTGGCTAATTACCTCCTTGATTTGGACCAGTCTAGATATTTTGCTGCCTTGTAATGGGTTGATAATACAGGGTCCTAGAGGGGCAATAATTTCATTTTTAATCTTTATAATTTCTTTATTTATACATCAAACCCTATTTTGTTTTGTAATTCAATTGAATTACCTGGTTAAGACTATTCCATGGAGTACTCACTCATAAGGATGAGAAATAACAGATTCAGATTCTCCTCACTCCCACATAACTGGAGCTCTGATAACAAAGATTTGTTCCAATATTGTTACAGCATCTGACATACAATCAGCTGATGGTAGCTGGGGTTGGTTACATATCTTTGAAAAATACGGAACACCAGGAGACTCGGCTAGCGACTTCAAATTGATATCATATGAAGATTCCATGACAAAATACCCTGATTACATGCATGCGGGACATGCCATGTATTTCTCAAGGACAGATAAAGTTGTGTGGAAGCTTTATAAAGTCAGGGCTTTTGTAATGGTAGGTAGACTAGAAAAAGGTTTGTTATAGCATGGAAACCATTGTCAAGCAATCAATTCACCTTTTACAGCAGTTTTTGAAGTATTTGAGATACATTACAGTTACTTATATAAATGAAAGAGATAAACCCATTCCCACTCAAACCGACTTTTTATGTCCCTGATGAAAGAGTTCAGTAAAACAAAGAGGAAAATGAAGACATTGCTTGAAATTGCCATGGTACTGGTACTTTCTTCAATATCTTTATTGTTTTCTATCCAAAACTACCAGGATATTTACAATTATATCAAATTTAATTTGTAGTTTGCAACTTCTTTTAGACAGTGTAAAATTTTGTTATTTGGTAATTAGTTAAATGGTGTTTGCAAGGTTATTGTAATTCTATCTCCTGTGGAATGAGCTTAATCCTTTCCTGTTTTACACAATTTTAGACCTGTCCAAATTCAAAGGTTTTTAAGGCAAAAATTTAAAGTGAATATAATTTGAAAAATAGCCATTCAGAAGGGTAGGGTAGAAAATATTGTGGAAAAAGAAGGCATTGCTTGTTACAAGCGATTTCTTCTTTTTCTACATTTCTTTTCAGTTATAAAATCACAGGGACATGAATACCAGGGATTGAACAGGAAAGGGTTAAGCTTCTTGTTAATAATTCCAATATGTACTTGATCGATAACAAATCATAATTTAAAGAATTTCCCAAGAGCAATATTTTAGACTGGTCTTCTCTGCAAGAAGTAACTGTAAAATTTCAAAGTACGATCCCTGATTTTAGACATAAAAAAGGAAATCTTTGAAAATTTTCTTCTCCCAAACCATAAGACCTGGGGCTTTGATATTTGGTATGTATCAATGTCTATTGAACCTGTACAAAAACTTTCAATGATTTATTGCCCTCTGAGAATTAGCCCTTTTCTGTGCCATCCCAGATTTTACAAAGGAATAAAGAAGGAAATCTTTGAAAATCTTCTTCTCCCAAACCATAAGACCTAGAGCCTATATAATTGGTATGTATCAGTGTTTAATGACATAGTCCACAGTTTTCATCAGATTCTCTTCAGACTTTGTCAGGATAATTTTACCACCATAAGGATCATTCCTTTCGAAATAGGGTCCGATCCGTCAAGAAACATTGGAAAAGAGGCTAAATTGCGGTTTAACTATAAAATCCTCGTTAACACTCTAGAGGCCACAGTTTTCATCAGATTCTCTTCAAATTTTCAATCCATTTTACCATCATGAGCATTGTTCCATTAAAAATTTAGTCAGATCTGTCAAGAAACAAGGGAATAGGAGCCTTAAGAAAATTTGATTAAAAAACTATTAAAAATCCTAGTTAACACTCTCCAAAATTTTCATTGGATTCTCTCCAAACTTTCTCAGCATGATTATACGATTAATAGGGTCGTTCCTTTCGAAAAGGGATCTGATCCATTGAGAAACATGGGAAAAGGGGCTTAATTAAAAAATCCTTGTTATTTATTTAGAGCCCACAGTTTTCATGGGATTCTCTTCAACCTTTCTCAGAATGATTGTTATAATAGAAGGATTGTTCCTTTTGAAATTGGTTCAGATCCTTCAAGAAAAGGGGCCTTATGAAAATTTGATTGAAAAATCTATTAAAAATCTGTGTTAACACTTGAGTCAACAGTTTTCATCGGATTCACTTCAAACTTTCATCTAATGATTGTACTATCATAAGGATAGCTCTTTTGAAATTGGGTCTGATCCAATAAGTATCACCGGAAAAGGGGCCTTAAGAAGTTTTGAATAAAAAGATCCTCCTTAAAACTCTAGAGTCTATAGTTTTCATCGGATTCATCGGATTCTCTTCAAACTTTCACAGAATGATTGTACCATGGTAAGGATTGTTCCTTTTGATATTGGGTCTGATCTGTCTAGTATCACAGGAAAAGGGGCTTTATGAAAATTTAATTAGAAAATTTTAGTTAATGCAATAAAATCCACAGATTTCATCCAATTGTCTTCATTCTCTCACAGAATCATTATTCTATTGCAAGGATAGTTCCTTTCGAAATTAGGTCTGATCCATCAAGTAACATGGGAAAGGGGCTGTATGAAATTTTAATTAAAAAATCCTTATTTATGCAATAAATCCCACAGCTTTGATCAGATTTTGTTAAAACTTTCACAGAATGATTGTAAGGTTAAAAGGATCATTCTTTTCAATATGGGGTCTGAAGTGTCAATAAACATGTGAAAAGGGGCTTTATGAAAATTTCATTTAAAAATCCTTGTTAGCAAGTCCATAGCTTTCATCAGATTTTCTTCAAACTTTCACAGAATGATTGCACAATAATAATGATTGTTCATGTTGACATTAGACCTGATCTGTCAAGCATCACAGGAAAAGGTGCCTTATGACAATTTCATTTGACATCCTTGTACCACAATAAAGTCAACAGTTTTCATCAGATTCTTTTAAATTGTTCACAGAATGATTGTACCATCGTTTGGATAGTTCCTTTACAAAATCTGTCTAATCAGTCAAGTATCGTGTAAAAAGGGGCATTACAATAGTTTCATTAAAAAAACCTGGTTAACATAATTAAGTCTACAGTTTTCATTGGGTTTTGTTCAAACTTTCAGAGAATGTTTGTACCATCATTTGGACCGTTTCTCTCTGATCTGTCTAATATCACAGGAATAGGGGCTCTGTGAAGAATCATTACCAAATCCTGATCTGATTTGTTAAGTTTTGGGGGGAAAAGGGACCTAATGGAAATTTTATTACAAAAAGTTCTTGACACAATTCAGTTCAATGTTTTCATTGATTCTCTTTAAAGCTTTTACAAAATGATTGTACCATGATTAGAATCGCTTCTTTTGAAATTTGAAAAAGTATCATGGGAAAAGGGGCCCTTTGAAAATTTCACTGTAAACTCATTAACAGTATCATATGAAAAGGGGCCTTATGAAAGACTTTTTTAAATATTCTAGTGAACACAATGTTGTCCCTAGATTTCATCGGATTCATTTTAACCTTTCACAGAATGATTAAACCAACAATAAAGTATCACAGGAAAATGGGCCTTATGTTCTCTCCCCTTGGGGCTCCATCAGGAGCAAAAAAAGGTACATCTTTGAAAAGCTTCTCGTCATTAACTGGTTGTCATATTTGATTCACAAGGACTATCAAGTTTATACAAGAAGAAAAAATCTATCAAGAAATGGCCATGCAGGGGGAAGGTGTGGGGGGGGGGTGTCGCAAAAGCTTACAAAATGACAACTTTGAAAATCAACAAAATCAAAAGACCTATAGCTCTGATATTTGATATGTGACATCATCTAGTAGACTTTTATCAATATTGTATAAATTAAATTCCCAGGGTCAAAATTAGCTCATTCCTGGATGTCATAAGTTAAACAAAGGCTTATATAGTGAAACTTTTTTTAAAACTTTTCCCAAATGGGAGGGCCTAGAGCTTGATATTTTGGATGTAGCATCATCTGGTGGACCTCTATCAAGATTGTAGATTATGGCACCGGTGTCAAAATTAGCTCATTCCTTGACAACACAGATTTCACATAGGCTTATATAGTGAAAACTTTAAAAAATCATCTTCTCCAGGCCTTGACGTCACATTTTTTCATAGGTCTTATATAGTGATAATTTTAAGATTATCTTCCTCTCCCAAACAAGAGGGCCTAGAGCTTTGATACTTGGTATAAAGCATCATCTGGTGGATCTCTATCAAGATAGTGTAAATTATGCTCCCAGTGTCATAATTAGCCCATCCCCAGATGTCAACATTTTTTCATAGGTATTATATAGTGATAATTTTAAAAATCTTCTTCTCCCAAAAAAGAGGGCCTAGAGCTTTGATATTTGGTATGTAGCATCAACTGATGGATCTCTATAAAGATTGTAAGAATTATGGCCTCAGGATCAAAATAAGCAAAATCCTGAACATCACAAGTTTAAAAGTGGCTTATCTTCTTCTCTTAAACAGAAAGGCATAGGGCTTTGATATTTGGTATGTATCATCATCTGGTGGATCTCTGTTAAGGTTATATGAATTATGGTCCCTGGATCAAAATAAGCCTGTTCCTGGACATCAAAGTCCAACCCATTCCCAAACATTGACGCTTTTGAACACCTCTGATAAATTCTTTGGAAAACATTGCGGAAAATGAAGAAGTTGCTTGTGACAAGCAATTTCTTCATTTTCCACAATGTTTTCTACCAAAAAATCCTAAAATTCATAAACTTTAAGTTGTTGTCTGCAACTCCTTTCAATTTGGACAAGTCTAAAGTTTTGCTGTGTGGTAAAAGTTTAACATGGGCTTGTCTTCTTCTCACAAACAGAAAGGCATAGAGCTTTGATATTTGGTATGTAGCATCATCTGGTGGATCTCTATCAAGAAAGTGTTAATTATGCTCCTAGCGTCATAATTAGCCCATTCCAGGATGTCACAATTTAACATAGGACTTATATAGTGAAAATTTAAAAAATCTACTTCTCCCAAAGAGCAGGGCTTACAGCTTTGATATTTGGTATGCAGCATCATATGGTGGACCTCTATCAAGATTGTGTAAATTATGGCCCCATGGTCAAAATTAGTTTGTTTCCAGACGTCACAAGTTTAACATAGGGCGTGTATAGTGAAAACTTTTAAAAAATCTTCTCCCAAAGAAAAAGTCCAAGAGCTTTGGTATTTTGTATGTAGCACCATCTAGTGGACTCTTATCTGTTGATGTTCTCTCTGGGCTCAGGTGACCAATAAGGCCACATGGGACTCTTGCTTTAAAAACCATCAGCTTAAAAAATATTTTCTGCAACTTCTTTCAATTCTGAGCAGTCTAAAATGCTGTTGTCTGGTAAGGGATGGAAAGGAATAGGCAATGAAAATTACCATAAAGTTAATGAATACTTTAAAGTGATGGATCTAAACTTCCTGACCCACTTTGAAAAACTACTGTATGTGCAAGACATCCCACTTTAGTTCATCTCACTAATTGCCTTTCAAACTGGTTTTGTAGTGAGACTGCTTACCATACTTGTATCTGTTTCTGTAAATGCAGTTCTTTCAAGTGCAAAATTTGCTTCAATATACGCACTAACATTTGTAACAAATCAAAAGACATACATGTATTAATAAGTAACGTCTCACATCTTTTTGCCCTTTTCTATTCAAAAGAAAGTTCGAGAGAGGATTACATTAACAAACATAAGATTTGTTGAAAGTGACAAAAACAACATAAAAACATTTTTTCATTCGCTTCAGATGCAGATGAGGTTTGACGGGATGTTGGGTTTTCCTGGAGGTTTGATAGAGAAAGGCGAGGATCCGGTGACGGGTGTTAATCGAGAACTTGTAGAGGAAATTGGGATTGATCTTGAACAACATAGTGTAGAACTGAAAGATCTTTTGACAACACATCTACACGAAAAAAAGAAACTTGTACTCCATTTCTTTGTTAAGGAAATATCGCAGGATGATTTTAAAACAATAGAGGAAAGGGCATTGAAAGCAGAGGAGTATGGTATTGAGGTAAAGCTGTTTAAATAGCCTTTTTAGCTCACCTGAGCACAACGTTGTCAATGTGAGCTTTTGCGATCAACAAGTGTCCGTTTTGTGTCATCCGCCGTTCGTTGTCTGATGTAAACAATTCTTCTTCTTTGTAACCATTAGGCTAATTTCAACCAAATTTTGCAAACTTTGGGTGACCCTTTTTAAAACTTGTTTGTGAAATTTTGATATGCCAAAAAGGTTTGGCATGGCGGGGCTTATCAGACTTGGAAAAATCATAATTAATTCACTAAAAAAATTTCTCCACCTAAACTACTTGGCCAATTTCAACATAATTCGTCAACAATGTTCCTTGGATGTTCCTTTTTCAAAACTTGTTCATTAAATTTTGATTAGTGTGGTAGGACAGGCTTATCAGACTTAAGAGAAATAATGAAAAAAAAAATCTTTAAAATCTTCTTGTCATAAACAACAAGGCCATTTTCAACCAAACTTTGCAGAAACGTTCCGTTGGTGTTCGTTTTCACAACTTCTTTGTGGATTTTTGATTCATAAAAAAATGGGCGTGGCAGGGCTGGGCTTATCAGACTTAGAGATATCTACTTCTTAACCGTAGGGCCAATGTAGACAAAACGTGGCAAACTGAAAAGTTAAAAACTTGTTGATGAAATTTTGATTTGAAATAATGTGGGTGTGGCAGGGTGGGCTTATGAGACTTCGCAGAAATGTCCCTAAGTGATCCTTTTTAGCTCACCTGAGCACAAATTGCGAGGTGAGCTGTTGTGATCGGACGTTGTCCGTCGTCCGTCCGTATGTCTGTCCGTCCACAATTTCTTTAAAAATCTTCTCCTCCTAAACCAGTAGGCCAATCAAGCTGAAACTTTGCAGGGATGTTTCTTGGTCGAAGTTCTACAAAGTTGTTAAAAGAATTTAATTCCATCAAAAACTCTGGTTGCTACGGCATTTGAAAATGGGATATTAAGTTAATCTTTAAAAAGCTTCTCCTCCTAAACCAGAAGGCCAATCAAGCTGAAACTTTGCAGGGATGTTCCTTGGGTGAAGTTCTACAAAAGTTGTTAAAAGAATTTAATTTCCTCAAAAACTCTGGTTGCCAAGGCATTTGAAAATGGGAATCTTAAGGAAATCTTTCAAAATCTTTAAAAATCTTCTCCTCCTTAACTAGTAGGCCAATCAAGCTGAAACTTTGCAGGGATGTTCCTTGGGTGAAGTTCTACAAAAGTTGACAAAAGAATTTAATTCTGTAAAAAACTCTGGTTGCCGCGGCATTTGAAAATGGGAATCTTTAGTAAATCTTTAAAAATCTTCTTCTCCTAAACCAGAAGGCCAATCAAGCTGAAACTTTGCAGGAGTGTTTCTTGGGTGAAGCTTTTCAAAAGTTGTTAAAAGAATTTCATTCTGTTAAAAACTCTTGTAACCGCCGCATATGAAAATGAGAAATTTTAGAAAATCTTTGTTGTCTTTTTTTTTCACAGACTACAAGGCCAAAGGCATTTATATTTTATATAGAGCTTAATCATATGGTTCTCTACCAAGTTTTCAAATATCTAATCTCTGGGGTCAAAAATGGCCCCGCCCCTGAGGTCTGAAGTTTGGAAAATGCTTAATTAGAGCAATTTCAAAAGACTTCTCCTCTTAAAGTATCAGGTCTAAGATATTCATATTTGGTATGTAGCATAACTAGATGGTTTTGTACTATATCACTAAAAGTTGTCCTCGGGTCAAAAACTGCCCTGCACTAGGGGTCCAAAATTTGAAAAAAAGCAAAATTTGAGTATGCTAAAAAAAATAATCGTCATTTTAAGGAGGAGGGCATTTATATTTTGAGTGTAGCACAGCCTGGCTGTTATCTATCAGTTTTGATTAAATTATGCCTGTAGGTTAATAAACACCCCTTCCCTGGGTGTCCAAAGTTTGTAAAAATGCTCAATTAGACCATGTTCAATAGTTTTTTCCTCTCAATCTACAAAGTCTGAGGAACTCATATTTTGTATATAGCATTATCCAGATGGTTCTCTACCATGTTAGCTAAAATCTTAGTCCTGGGATAAAACATGGCACTGCCCCAGAGGTCAAAAATTTTGGAAAACACCCAATTAGAGCAACATCAAAATCTTCTCCTTCTGAAATATAAGGTGATGGGCATACATAATTGATATGTATCATGACTAAATAACTTTGTACTATGTAACAGGAAAATATGCTCTTAGGATAAAAAAATGTCTCTGCTCCTGGGGTCGAGGGTCGAGAAATGCGTAAATTGCATTGAAAGAATTCTTCTTCTTAAATATAGGTTCTGGAGCATTTACATTAAAAACATAGGATAGCATTATTGTTATCTACCATGTTTATATCCTTTGGACAAACATGGCCCTTCCCAAGGCATCCAAAGATATGAAAAACGCTCAATAAGAGCATGTTCAAATATCTTCCTTTCCTCATGTATAAGTTGTAATGCATTCATATTTTAATTTATGGTACATCCAGATTGTTCTCTACCAAGGTTGCTAAAATTACACCCATTGAAGTATCAGACAGTAATTAGAGTTTGTTTGAAATCTAAATACAAAGAATTCCAGGTAGAAAATACTGCGAGAAATGGATAAATTGCTTGTCACTCCCTTTCTCACTAAGTTTTTTCTAACCTATTTTCCCTGAGGGTGACAAATTCTTGGATAGTTTGGTAATGGATTAAACTATAAAGCCAAAGGAATTCATTCTTATTGTAAATCATCTCTGGATTGTTTTGTACAAAGCCTAAAATCTTATATTTGTTTTATTTATTTTGCTCGAGTTGTGTCTTTTTTATACTAAAAAGTACTGTAATTTGCAGATGCATCAGGTGAGCGATGTAGGACCATCATGGTCCTCTTGTTTAAACATGTTCATGAAATTTTATTTGTTAGAAGATATTCGTTTGGCATGGCAGGGCTTATTAGACTTGGAGAACTCAATGAAAAAAAAATCTTCTCCTAAACCTATAGGACAATTTGGTCTAAACTTTCATAATTTTCCTTGGTTTACCCTTGTCAAAACATCTTGATGGAATTTTGATTTGCTAAAAAATGTTGGCATTATCAGACCAAGAGAAATCATTCTCTGGTGAGCAAGGGCCATTGTGCAATCTACTGCTGAACATTTGAATTAGACGATTGTGAATTAGTTATATTTCATTAGTAGTTAATTATCCAACCATTTTGAATGATTAAGAATTATTCACATCTTGGACTAAGTGTGTAAATTTATCTGCCTACTGTGTTTTTAACTATAGATATATGCTGTTATCCTTTTCTTTATCATGTGAATGAAAGCTTTTTCTGCAATGAGTAAAACTGAAACTTTGATAGTTATGGGAGGAAATGAGAAGCTTGTTTGCATACAATATGTTTATCTTTCAAAGTTATACTGTTTGTTTTTCTTTTTTTCTTTATTTTAGTTTTTTTAGCTCACCTGAGCACAACGTGCTCAAGGTGAGCTATTGTGATCAGTAATTGTCCAGTGTCCGTCTGTCAGTCTGTCCGTCTGTAAACAATTATTATAAAATCTTCTCTTCCTAAACCATCAGGCCTAAAGACATATCATCACCTATTGACCCTCTACTATAATACTTCAAAGAATTGTCGTACACTGAAAATAAGCCCTTTTCTGTGCGATCCCTGATTTCACAAAGAAATAAAGAAGGAAATCTTTAAAATCTTCTTCTCCCAAACCATAAGTACTAGAGCTTTTATATTTGGTATGTATCATCACCTATTGACCCTCTACTAGAATACTTCAAAGAATTAATGTATTATAATTAATTATATTATACCTCATCGACACCGATTCCTTCTATTTTCATTGTAACGGCGGCCGGTCAATAAATCAGTATATCGCTCCGGGCTCCGGGCCGATAAATCATTATATTGACCGGCGCGCGTTGAGTATTTTTTACGATGAGGTAATTCGCACGCTTATGACGTCATTCGTCTTAGTTAGCGTTCGATGTAAACAAACAAACATGTCGCTGTCATAAACTCAAAACAGTTCTATTAGTCATACTTTTCAAAGTGTGCTGTTTCTGTATTTGTTAGAAATTAGTATTACTGTTGTTATAATTGTTTATAAGTTTTGGTCAATTTTTCTGGAAAAATGCTCTTTACCCATTACAACACAATTACTCTCTAAAAGATCATTGGAAAACGTTGTTGAATATGAAGAAAGTGCTTGTTACAAACAGTTTCTTCATTTTTCACAATGTTTTCTACCCAGAAAGATCAATTATATTCATGAAAACGTATTGGATTTGCTTAAAACCATTGAAAAATATTTTGTCTGTTTCTTAGTTTTTTCATGTTGGATAATTTGGATTCGGTATAATATAACAAATAACACATGGCATTGCGGGCGATATGCAAGTTTATGGACTGGTCTGTCGGACCTCAGATGTTATATGGACCGAAGCGACGCTTCGGTCCATATAACATCTTTGGCCCGACAGACCAGTCCATAAACTTGCATATCGCCCGCAATGCCATGTGTTATTTGTTAAATATTTGGTATGTATCATCACCTATTGACCCTCTACCAGAATACTTCAAAGAATTAATGTATTCTGAAAACTAGCCCTTTTCTGTGCGATCTCAGATTACAAAGGAATGAGTAGAAAATCTTTTAAAGTCTTCTTCTCCCGAACCATAAGGCCCAGAGCTTTGATATTTGGTACATATTGTCATCTATTGACCCTCTACCAAAATGCTTCAAATAGTTACCGTATTCTGAAAATTAGCCCTTTTCTGATTTTACAAAGGAATAAAGAAGGAAATCTTTGAAAATTTTCTTCTCCCAAACTATAAGGCCTAGAGCTTTTATATTTTGTATGTATCATCACCTATTGACCCTCTACCAAAATACTTCAAAGAATTACTATATTCTGAAAATTAATCCTTTTCTAAGCGATCCCTGATTTTACAAAGGAATAAAGAAGGAAATCTTTGAAAGTCTTCTTCTCCCAAACCATATGGCATATAGCTTTGAAATTTGGTACATGTCATCAACTATTGACCTACTACCAGATTACTTCAAAGTATTAAGGTATTTTGAAAATTAGCCCTTTTCTGTGCGATCCCTAATTTTAGTTAGAAATTAATAATGATATCTTTGAAAATCTTTTTCTCCTAAACCATTAGGCCTAGAGCTTTTATACATGGTATGTATTGATGTCTATACTTCAAAGCCTTACCATATTCAGGAAATTAGTGCTATATGATGGGATCATCAATATACCTAGGATTAAAAGAGAAATCCTTAAACATCTTCTCCAAAATTATTAGACAGAGGGCTTTGCTATTTTGTTTATATCATAAAGCCCTGAACCATCATACTCAGGGGAGAGATTTAGGACCATCATGGTCCTCTTTTTTCTCTCTAATTTTAATTGGTTAACTTAAGTTAGTCATAGAAATAAACACATGATATCTGTCTGAATGATAGAACATGAACATTTTTGGCATCTGAAGAAAATGAAAGCTCAAGTCACTTCACTACTCCTTGTCATAATATTTTCAGTTTTCAAAAAGAGTGATGCCAAGTCAGTTTTTGTAAGACAAGCTCACATCTTTATTGAATGAATACAGGAATATATTGTTTCTCTGTATGTACAGGAAATTATGTTAAAGCTAACATGTTTTGTCTCACATTGTTTATAATGTATATCATTGTATTATACTTGCAATTGTAACCGTTGAAAGAGAGGCCAACATGGAAGATTGGGTAACCTTATGTGCAGCCTCTAAAAATAAAGACTTTATTATTATCATTATTATTATAGGATTGCAGCTGTCAATATAACAATGATTATGGTAATTTATGGATTGCTTGCCCCACCCACTGTCTCCGCTAGCCACGGACGCCAACAGGAATTTCTACTTGATATTAAACAGGTTTATTTGAAAAAATTATGGCATGTAAAATTTAAGGAGAAAAGGAAAATAGTTGTTTGGTGACTTAAATATTGTAATCACAGTATTTTCTAGATACACCTTTAATAAGTAATTACCACATTTAGGTTGTCAAGCCAACAAAATGCCTGACATAAAAGTTGGCCGATTTTGGAGTTATAATTTATATTCTGGTGAATTATTTGATTGGTTGGTTGATTCTTTGATTGACAGCTGCTATAAGTCAACATTTTGCTTTCAGATGCTTGGAACTGTCAGACCTCCTTTATTCACCATGGGAGATAACTATCGTGGATTCCCTGCTTTTCTGACGAACGTTTTCTGTGGAAATGCAAAGGAACAGCTTTTATGTGGCATTGCAAAACACAATATTCTGACAAAAGAAGAAATTGAAAAAGTGGTGAAAGATAGTCAAGCTAACAAGAAGGTGACTTGATATTTGTCATGGTTAGCTACATTGTGGGAGATATTAATGGTTAATATTAAATGGGTTTTATTACTGGACTCTTAGGTCAACCAAATATTAATGAACTGTCATGCAAAATTGAACCAGGTTTGATACATAACCCATTACAAGATGGCACAATTTAAGACTGGTCTTAATTGATAAGAGTTGCAGATGACAATTAATAGCTAATTAATTTTTAGCTCGGCTGTTTTTCGGAGTAAACCCAAGGCATTGCAATAGCCTTTATGTCGTCATCGTCGCCGTCATCATGCAAAAACTCTTACATTTTGTGATATCTGGTTCTACTAAAGGCATTCACTTGAATCTTGGCACACTTGTTCACTATCAAAAGAGCAACCTATACTCTCAAGGGGGATAACTCTAGATTCATTTTGTCCACAATCCAGCACCCAACAGCCAAGTGTAGGCACCCGTAGGCGGTGCTCTTGTTTTATATTTTTCATTTTTGAGGTAGAAACAATTGTGGGTAATGAAGAAATTGCTTGTAAAAAGCTTTATTTCTAGAGGCGCCTAAAGCGTCATTGTATGGGAATGGGTTAATTCATTCATTCTTTTTTACATAAACACATATGTTTACAGCAACAAGCAAGTTTACAATATAATTCAAGATTATAACAAAGAAAACATTTATCTGAAGAGCACATGCTGTTCTTTTGTGTTGATTATTATTTTAGTACTTTTATTGTTATTCTATTGCTATGATTGGTTTATTTTATTTATTATTAATATTATAATATTTCTATTTATTATCATTATTATTACAATGTGCTAAAAGTGTATTTCTAAACATGTAAAATTGGATTTATATGAAAGAAATTTATCCTAGAGGAAATCATTTATCTAATTTTGTGTCTCAAAGGCTGGTCCATAACCCTTCATCATGAAATCTACAACGCTAATCAAAACGAAATACAGAGCATTGTATTTTCATGGATAACCTGTTTCATTAGAATATTAATTTCATTGCATTGAAAACATAAATATGTACATGAATAGATCAATATTTGGGTGATGCATAATGAGTTTAGGTACTCTTAAGAGCAGTCTAGTCTTTCGTACGCACCTCTCCTCATTCAGCACTTTGGAACACATAAATAACAAATGAATGAATAGCTGTATCCTGGTGCCATATTTTGTAGGTCTATTTCTAGATAATCTAAAAGCATTTCAAAATCAGTATAAACTACAATGATGAGCAATATAAACAATATTGAATAGAGAATTAATTCCTGGTTATGTTATCAAAGTAGATATATTTTATAAAATACTGATATAGATGTTGAAGACATGGGATTGATATTTTTTTTAATTTTAGTTGGCTAAGTAAAAAAGTACTTCTTCAGAAATTTTGTTCTTAAATCGCAGTATTTTTGACAAATAAGCATGAAATTGTATTCAGTTTTAATTTGTTCTAAATTACAATTGGTGCATAGTCTTTTGTTTCTTGGTTTATCATTATGTCTTCCTGATTCAATATTCAATTAATGTGTTGATGTTCTTAATCTAGTTAAAGCTACTTTATATTTAAAATTTTCAATAATATTAAGATATTTTTCAAGGCAAAGTGTGTTTTTGAATAAACTATCTGTTTCCAGGCATTATGAATTATTGATTACTGTATGCCAACTTTAGTAAAAATGTCTAATATCCTTTGTTTAATTACACTATATAGTTATTTATGTATGGTTAAGAATGGGCTGTAGAGATTGTGGGTTTGTTGCAATTATTAAAAGACTCTCCAGATGTCAGTTCACATTTGATAAATCATAGATTGATCCAAAACGGCAGACATTTATAGACAATTGATAGATATTCGATTAATATTATAAAACAAACTAAAATAATTCCTTATCAGAAAATGAGCCTTGGCAAGAGATTTTTTATTTCTTTGCCTGTGCTCATTGCAAAGAGATAATGCTGTACTGACATCCACATAATATGTTTAAACCATTTAAGGACGCATTTTGATGCCCCAAAATAAAGCAATGGTAAAAACATGGGGGAAATAAAGAAATTGACTGCTACAATTTTTTTTCCATTTCGACAATATTTTCTATCAATAAAGTTAAACAATCTAAAATTTCATTGACTTGAAATTGTATATTATATTGCAAATTATGAGCAATTTCTTTATTTCCCATCGTGGTCATCTTGTTTCTAAGTACAATTAGTCTGTATTTGAAGAGTGAAGCATTTTCTTTTGAAAAAAACCTTCTCCCTTGTCAGAATATCCTGAGAGATTTAAAACATTAAAAAAAGGAAAGGATAGTAGTTTTCAATGTGATTTTATGGTAAGGAACACTTTACACATTAATCAGAGAATTGATTTATTATCATTCCAGTTACTAGTAAATAATCCTTTACTTCAATTGACTTCGATTGAGGCCATTCAGGCCTTTGGTTTCGAAATAAAACTTAAGGAACGGGTTTCAAAAGATTTATATTTTGGCAAAGAAATAAACAATTATAGAAAAAAGAATAAAATAAAAAACAACAAATAATAGTAATAAAAAAAATTGACAAGAAACAACACCAAACCAAAGTACTGAAAGTACTGATGCTGGACATACATGTTGGCTTAATAGAGTGATATGCCCATGGCATTTTTCATTTAGATAATCTGAATAAAGCAAAACGTCTGGCCTAGCCTGGTTGGCTTAATAGGTAATACAGGACGTGTTCTATTCTAGTGTTCTGGGCTCGATCCCCAGTTCTCCCCCCCCCCCCCCCCCCCAAAAAAAAGAGAGAAAACAAGAGGCACATAGGGCCTTATCGGTCACCTGAGTCCAAAGAGCACAAAAACAAATAAAAGTCCACCAGAATATGCTACATGCTAAATATCAAAGTTCTAAAAGCCTTTTAGTTTGGGGGAAGAAGATTTTTAAAGGTTTTCACTTAACAAGCCTATGTTAAACTTGGGACCTCTTGGAACAGGCTAATCCTAAACCTTTGGCCACAATTTATACAATCTTGATGGAGGTCCACAAGGTGATGCTACTTACAAAATACTAAAGCTCTAGTACCTCCTGTTTGGGAGAAGAAGAGTTTTGAATTTTCACTATTTTAAGCCCTATGTTATATTCGTGACGTCCGGGAATAGACTAATTATGACCCTAGGGCCATGATTAATACAATATTGATAGAGATCCACCAGATAATTCTTCATACCAAATACCTCTCTATTTGAGAGAAGAAGATTTTAAAGTTTTCGCTATATAAGCCTATGTTAAATTTGTGACGTGCTACGAGAATGGGCTAATTTTAATCCTGAGGCAATAATTTGTATTTGTACAATCTTGATAGAGGTCCACAAGAGGATGCTGTTTGCAATGGAGAAAAAGATTTTAAAAAAATTCACTATATAAGCCCTTTGTAAAACTTGTGACGTCTGGGAATGGGCCAATTCTGTCTCCTGTGCCATGATTTATACAATTTTAATAGAAATTAACCAGATGATGCTACATATCAAATATAAAAGCTCAAGGCCCGCTAGTTTGGGAACAAGATTTTTGAAACTTTCACTATAGAAGCCTATGTTAAACTTGTGACGTCCGGGAACTGGCTAACTTTGACCATGGGGTTATAATTTATACAATATTGATAGAGGTCCACTAGATGATGTCACATAGAAAATATCAGAGCTGTATGTCTTTTGTTTGGTAGAAAAAGATTTTCAAAGTTGTCACTGTGTAAGCTTATGTACCCCCCCCCACACACACCTTTGCCCCCCCCCCCCCGCACGGTCATTTCTTGACAGATTTTTTTTCTTGTACAAACTTTATAGTCCTTGCCCTAAAGACTCTAAATACCAAATGTGAATCTTATTTTGCAGCCGGTTCATGACAAGAAGATTTTTAAAGATGTACACTTTTTGGCCCCTTACGGAGCCCCAAGGGGAGATAACTCCATGACGTGTACAAATCTGAAGCGCCTTCCCATAAGGATGCTTCCTGCCAAGTTTGGTTGAAATCCATCCTAGGGTTCTTAAAAAGAAGTCGAAAATGTAAAAAGTTAATGCATGATCCACAACGCACGACGACGGACAGAACACGGTCGCAATAGGTTACCATGACCTTCGGTCAGGTGACCTAAAAATGCAATTGCCCCACGCGTCATTTGTCTCTCACCGTTGGAAGCTTGATTAGTAATTTGCTTATTACGTTGACTGAGCAGCTAATGACTCAAATCAAATGGTGCAGCTGTACAAGTATATGTCCTGGCGTGAAAAATGACAGGAAGCCATGGTTTGGTGCACCTACATGTACCTAGCCACGGTATTACTGAAATACTACCGAAACAGATATGAAACCAAATTTACTTAATCCCATTCTAACTAGATCTCAAGATCAATACTTTTCACCTTTTCGGGATGATCTTTTCCCATGACAGTCCACGAATAATCAAGACTTTGTTTAAGGAACTGGGACAATATTAGATTAGCAATTCATTGAGAATCATTACTTACAAGAAACCGATGAGAGATTCTGTATATCTTTAAACCTTCTGCGATCCAGTAGTAGCTTAAAAAGGGCTACATATCATTATTTTTTTTCTTTCTTTATTATACCCCCCAAAACTATGTTTGGGTGATTATAAGAGTCAGCTTGTCGGTCGGTCGGCCGGTCCGTCCATCTGTCTGTAGCATTTTCGTGTCTGCTCAATTTCTGGGCAACCATTGGACGGATTTGATTCAAACTTCACTCATATAATCAGTATCAAGCAGAGATGTGCACATTCTGTTTTGGTTATGGTCCATTGATTTTTAAGGAGTTGTGGCCCTTTAGTTAAAAAGTCATTTTTTTGTTACGGCCCTTTGGCGGATAGCACTTGTATATGGACAAGCGCTCATGGGGGGGGGGGTATTAGTCCGCTTTGTCAAGTTATTTCTATAATATTCAATTCATTTTCTTAGAATGATTATTAATACGATAGAAACCTACGCGATGAAAACAGAAATTTTCTTTTTGTAAGCATTGCCAATCTTGCTTAGATTACCCAGTGTACGCTATCTGGTAGGCATGATGAATTTCTTGTCCACTGTTGGAAAGCGACAAAAAATTGAGTGGCAGCAAAGCAACTCGACTTTAATGACCGAACGTCTTATCTGTTAACTTTCACACATTGATTTTCAATGCCAATTTAGGTAATTGATTGCTACCGATAAAAAGGAAAAGCGATAGATGCCAAATTGACCAAATTTCCGAAGATATGCGAGGGAAGAATAAAATGAGAGTGGATGGACGGATTCTTAGTCTTTAAACTACTGTATTTTCTTTCCAGCTCTAGGACGACTCTGATATTTTCTTAAGAAGGGTGTCAAGCTCGATCATCATTCGCGTTGTCTTGTTTATAGCCATACGCAAACATTTAACCGGTAATTGGTGTTTTGTTTATACCTGTGAAATCGGTTTCAGGGCATATGCTAATTGTCATCCACGGGTTATTGGAAACTGCCCCCTCGATAACGTATTGCGCGTCGTGATCGATTGACTTGCTGATATAAGCCAAGCTTTCCACCTCTACCAGTCGTAATTAGTTGGCTTGGCTTCGAACTTTGAGGTCAGGACGCCCTTCAGAAAGGGCCTAACTTGAGGATTGCAGAAGGCAAATTACTTACTTCATTTTTGAAAGACTGAGTGTTAGCCTACAATCCCAAATAGATAGTTTGTACCAGTATTCTTGCAAATGGGGTCTCGAAATAAATATTGAAAAAACTAAAGTATGCATGTTTGAAAAAAGAAAATCTCAAAAAGAGCAAAGTATATTCATCAATGGCAAAAAAGTTGAATTCGTTGATCATTTCTCGTATCTAGGCCTTGTTTTTAATTATACGGGCTCTTTTAATCTAGCAATAAAAACTTTGAATGACCAAGCTTTAAAAGCATGTAACAATCTGATGAGAATCTTTGATAAAAATTCGTTTGATATTAAAACTAAACTTTCACTATTTGATTCAATGATACAACCAATTTTATTATACGGAGCAGAGGTGTGGGGTGTATATAATCCCAAAACTGTCGATAATTAACATTTAAGGTTTTTAAGGAATCTATTAGGAGTAAAAAAAACAAACTCCGGTTTCTGCTATATTTCGTGAATTCGGAAGAATGCCTTTTTCTGTTAAAATTAAACAACGAGCTCTAAACTTTTGGTGTAAAACTATGTCAGAAAATCATCAAAATCTAGCCAATGCTTATTTTGATCAATGTACCCTTAATTCTAACGTTAGCTGGGCCAAAAAGATTAATTCGATAATCGATCATCTTGGTCTAACTAACATTAGACTAAATTTTAATACAAATGCAAATAATGCTGCAAATTTTGAAAGTCAGATTATATGATCAATATATACAGAGCTGGATTTCATCAATTAATAATTCAAGCAAACTTTTTTACTATTGCAAATTTAAAAAAGAATTTACATATGAAAATTATCTTGATAAAATAACAAATAATAAATGGTTACAATCATATTCTTGTTTCAGATTGAGTTCGCATAGACTGGAAATCGAAACTGGCCGATTTAATAATATACAAAGAGATAATAGACATTGTAAAATTTGCTCTTCAAATGTTATTGAATCAGAATATCACTTTTTGATTTGTTGTAAAAAATATGAACAAACAAGAAAAAAAATATTTAGTGAATATTTCTTGGCCAAATGTTAATACTTTTGTTGAATTAATGTCATCATCAAAAAAGAATACATTGGTTGCCATCTGCAAATATCTTTCTGAAGGCTTTATTATTCGAGAAGAAGCCATGAAAAGTAATGATGTTCCTTAAAGCAGTTTATGTTTTCTTTCTATGATTTTTTTTATATGAACTAAAATGTATGTTTAACATTTTGTATATGTTTCTCTTTGCCATATTCTGCATTTTTGTAAATGGCTATAGACATTTTATGTCGATGTTTGCCATTAAAGAATTGAATTGAATTGTTATTGAAACTGTGACCGCATCTACGCTGAGCGGGATATTGGTAGGTATTTCATGTGTAAAAGGAGTCTTTAAACTTTCTATAAATCATATAGAATCCTGGTATTACGCCATTTTCAAAACGCACAGTTGGTTGGAGGAGACTGGTTAGAAAAATATTTAATCGAAACTAATTTGGCACTACTTCTCTTCTAAGCTTGAAGCATCCTACTGGATTTTCCAAACTAGGTGAACGTCAACCGTCCAAGTTGTCGCCTCAATACAACCATAGATTTGTTGAATGTCACTGGTGTTTTACTTCAATGGCCGCTTGCAGGCTACGTTTAAGCCCGACTTAGGTCTAAGCCCCTGGTTTCGCCAAAACATACCTTTATCTCACCGGAGCTTCGGTCGACTTGCATACTGGTTAACTGTATAAAGTTGCAGCGTTAAGATCCCTGTTTTAGCCAAACCTACTTGTTAGGTGGTTTGATTGAACCCGACATTTCTCAATTCGGGTTATATATTGTATGTAAACCGACATTTAAATGGTTTTCCTGCCTAAGAAGACACTTTTTTCAGAAAATGTACAAGACATGCAGGACAGACGTCAATATCACAACTACAGATATATCTTCCGAAAAATTCCAATTTTAAGAACGTTCACGCAGAAGTACTCTATCTCTGTAACAGGGATCATGAAGACACGATCCATTGCTGTTACATAACGGAGACAGTAACATATTTCCGGAAAAGTTGACACACTGATTATATTTCTAATTGATATAACTGTTATCATACACGAATCGCCTTCGAATTAGACCTTTGACGAAATTTCCGCACGGTGCGTATTCTCTCTAAAGAACCGATATACATGTAAATACATAAGTGCATATTTTATTACAACTTCGTAACTACATCTATTCAAATCTGAAGTAACGTATGATTTGGTCACACAGTGGCGATATGTGTGTTAACCGTGACTTAACCCTTTCCTGTTTTACAAAATTTTAGACCTGTCCAACTTTAAAGGCTTTGCCGACGAAAATTGAAATTGGATTGAATTTAAAAAGTTTCCATTCAGTAGGGATAAAAATAATGTAGAAAAAGAAGACATTTTTTCTACACTGTTTTCTCAATTATAATATCACAGGGACGTAAAAAAACACAGATTTAAGAGGAAAGGGTTAAGAAAAAGTTCGTAAGTAGAATTCGCCGATTACACAATCTACTTACACGGAACACATGATATGCGTCCTAGAAAGTTCGCAAATAGACAAACCGGGCGACTAGCTATCAGTGCCTTGAATGAGTATTGCGGTAACTCCATTTTGACGTTTTCTGTAACATTTAAGTTCGCAAGTTACAATCCCTGACTAATGATGCCCTATGTGATCGAAATTTCTCAGCCTACATGTATAGAACGAAATTTCTCAGCCTATATAACGAAATTCCTCAGCCTATATCTCCGATTTCTCGCATCTGCATTTTTTGTAGAGAAACCTTATCGATTTAGCATAGTCATCAGATAATTGATTATAACTCAATGACGTCAGTTGTACTTACATGTATTCATAACACCATCAAGGCAATATTAACTAATACCGTATTAATTGATATAAATAGCCTTGGCGATTATTAGAATAGTGACCTTTGACGATTTCAAGCGGGGACGTGCGATTATTAAAGGTATTATGTATTGGGTGGACGATTATAAGAGGTATCTGATACAAAGATGACCGATGAAAATTAATAGTCTCAATCTTATATGTAACTACATCTTATTTTAGCTTAATTTCAATCTTTGAACGTCAGTTGTAGATATCGTAACACGGGCTCATGATATGCAGTTAGCAGCATTTCGAGATAGTCATTAGTCACATTCAATTTCAAACGTTGACTCGCTCGCTACGATGTCCCATCGTCAATGATGAATATAAATAAAGAGTATCTACCTGTTAAAATGTTTAATCCATTTTGAAAGATTGTAAAGGTTCGACGTAAACCTCAAATTAAACATGATTAGGTTAAGAGACGTCTTACAAGCGTTCAAATAGAATAGTAATTTCAATGGATACAAAAGATTCAGCAGTTACGACGAATTAGGTTTGGTAGAACCAGGTATCAATTTAGCAGTTATCAGACTAACGCCAGAGACTATAAAAAATATTCGTACTAAATTGAGAATTTACCCAAACTTCAAATTTCAATAAATATATTGTTTTATTTTCAATTGTAGATTAAGCAACAACCTACAAATGCTGTCATTTATTTTCATGCATTTGTCAGAGGATATAAGCAGATATACATCTTTAACCCATACCAACACAAGCCTTCTTTTTTACGCCCCTCAAGAAAAAGCTTTTGAAAACATTGTGGAGAATGAAGAAATTGCTTGTATCAAGCAATTTCTTCATTATAAACAATGTTTTCTATCCAAAAAGAGGGGAAAAAATCAATCAACATGAAATTGTCGTCTGTAGCTTCATTAAATTTGGACCAGCCTAAAATTTGTTGTGTGGGAATGGTTAAATTCCAATTCGAAGTTTGAGTAAATTCTCAATTGAGTACGAACAGATTGATAATCTCGGGCCCAGATGTTCAACGATGCAAAGAAAACGCCTTGGTAACCAAGTAGATATTCCTGTGCGGAAGTTTGTCTCCAGATTATTTCCTAGACAACCTTAAATGAGGAGATACTTTGCCAAAATCCTACTAGAAAGTATACCCGGAGATCAATCAGATAATCTTGAAAATCATGTGATTAGTTCTCGGTTGTTTTTCGCCATCTTACGCCTAAAATAATAAGTTAGATTAGATTTCTTTTTTCACAATATTTTCTCAAGTATAAAATCCCGGACTTGTACAAGAAAGGGTTACATGATATCCACGACAAAATTCAGAATTATTCATACAAATGAATATTGTGTTATCATAACAGGCAAATAGATTGAATTATTTTCATGAAGTCCTCGGTACATTTTATTTTTCGTTTGGATAGGGATAACCTTCCATCTAGACTCCCAGTAGATAAAATTTGAGTTAGAATAATTATAGAAGTTGAGTTTCGATCATTGAAGGGATGTGCGTCACTTCTTGTTACCAAAAAAATTACGAAAGATGGCTGATTTTTAAGATTGACGTTCAGAAAATGGACATTTACTACAATAAATAAGGTTACCAATGGCTTGGTAGTATTTTAAGAAGCTACTTCTCGTGTGGACTCAGGGTAGGACACCTTGACAAACATTCTTACTTGTTCCGTAAATAGCTCTTGGTCGGTACCGGCAAGGAAATCTCTTCATAGGGATTTCCTGGCTTTTAAAAAAAGTAATAGAGTTTTTCAATTAACACACAAAAATAGACGTACATATTGGCTGTGTGTACTCGCATGCCTTTACGATTAGAAGAAAAAAAAACATCCACATTGTATCATTTTGAATACTTCGCCGCCGTCATAGCGCAGTTGGTAGCGCGTCGGACTGTCAATCTAAAGGTCCCGGGTTCGATCCCCGACGGCGGCACTCATCCTTTCCGACTATTTGTCTCTCACCAATGGGTCGATAATCGTAGACCTATGTGAGATAGCAGCTGGAGGCTAGGAAGGGATGTAATGGTAGTACTGGTGTGGGAAATACCAGGATTCCATTGTTAGGTGCTCCAGCCGCCGCGATATGACTGAAATACTGTTAAAAGCGGCGTTAAACCCCATTCAATCAATCAATCAATCGCCACTTGTAAAAGAATTTCTGTAAGAATTTGTTCCAAGTTCTGTTGATCCAAGAGCTTCCTCCTTGAGTGCATGACCTTTTGTAGCAGAAGCTGCTCTAAACGATGACTGGAGCCGAGGTCGAGGTAGCAGATACATTAAAACCAACCTTCTGAAAAGAAAGATAAACATTAAAACTTCTAAAAGTTAAGTTAGTCAATTCTAATTTATTTTAGTTCGATTGCGACGTAAGCTTTAAGCTTATAAAGTCGCTCTCGAATCCCACAACCCAGATGTTATTACGTCCCTGAAAGAGAGTCAGTGGCTAAACCCACCGCTACCCAATCTTACGGCTGGGTAGACTGAGGTTGTCTTTTAAGTGTCTTGCCCATGAACACACTCCGGTGACGGTGGGGCTCGAACTTCAAGCACCTATACCAATCGGCCATCGAGGCAGTCAAGTAAGATGTACAGATGAAAATTAGATTGTTTGTATTTCGTTTATTGTCTTTATTACAGAAAGTTGAAACAAACAACTATTACCTCGACTTTCTGCGAGCTGTTCATCAGTGAGAAGGATATACAGCTGGGGCGTTGTCTGTGGCGAAGACAACCAACAAGTTGTTTTTCTTTGATCCAAAGCCCGAATTATCTTTAATATAAACCATCTGAAAAAGATACAAAGGCAAGGGGGGTTGAATAGTTTTTGTTTAACACTTTGGGATCCATAAAAATGAGATAAACTTGTTGATGTTTTCTAAAATATGAACCTTACAAAGCAAAGCCCCGGGATACAACTCTGAACGGTCATCTGATACAATGAATTACATATCTTCATCAGTTAGACAAGCTTTTTATCAATTCGATGTTTTCAACTGACAAAGTAGAATGGATGGAAACAAGTAGTTCATAAATAAAAGAATAATGTTGGTAATAGAGGATCGTGTACCGGATCAAGCTGCGAAAGTTTTTTTTTATACTTTACAAGACCGAAGGTTTTACTATAAAAAAAGCTCTAACGAACGTGTTATTCTCGGAGTGGACCCATTTTACTGAAAAATTGCTCCATGTAAATCAGCCCGTATCAGGCGGGTCGGGATTGTTTTCTGTCGAGGGCGATTTTGTTCGGGTGCAATTTTAAAGGGAAAGTTGGTTAGTATATCGGGGGAATCCGTTGGTATTTAAGGGGGAAAACCTTAGGTATAAATGGGGACATGTGTACGTATTGTATGGAAAATCGTGAGGTAAATCTCCTAAGTGACAAAAACGGTCTTTTAAATCAAGGGTCGAACAATCGTGAAAAGATTGGTTTTATCATTTAATCGATGATAGATAAATTGATCTTACACCATAATTGACCAATCGCGAGTGTCAATCAAGGAATATAGCGACCAATCAAATTATTTATTCAACCCGAACCTGAGCTTTCATCTCCGACGTTGGCCGCCATTTTTGTTAATCTTTTTGTTGGCTTGGCGACTTAAACGTCGTAACTACAGCTTATTAAAGGTGTAGTTACGACGTTTAGGTCACAAACGTACCATTTTACTTTTTGATGCATACTACTGGCCATAGATTTTGCAAAATAAACGCCATTTAAATTCGAGGCGGTACTTCCTTTTGGAGTCTGTGGCCGTGGCCAGCGAAGTTAGTGGTAAGCGATTGGCCAATTGTCATGATCCTTCCTAGATAATGACCAATCGCGGCTGTCTGTCAAAGAATCAATCGACCAATCCAATCATTCATTTTGACCGAAAGTAAGCTTTGAATTCCTACATTGGCCTTAATTTATATTAAACAAACAAACAGCAAAAATAAATCTAAATCTTCTACGCTTGATTCACGTATCAACAATATACCCATAGCAAATCTTGAATCGCATAAGATATTAGGTGTGAATGTAGTCAAACATTTGTCTTGAGCAGATCATATTGATAAAACATGTATGAAAATAAACAGTAAAATCGCTTTGCTCAAAAGAATATCGTTATACCCTACATCAGAAAGGAAACAACTTTTTTACAGCTCAAACAAACTACCGTGTTTTGTCCTGTTTGGGGCAAGAATACTAAACGGAATTTACCTAAAATCAACATGCTTCAGAAAAAAGCTGCACGTATTATACTAGGACTTTTGATAAGAACACCAAAATCAAAATCTCTCTTTACGCAACTTAAATGGTCAAATTTCGAAAATAGTTGTAATTTCCTCTTAACTGCTGTACCAATATATTAATTTTAGAATACTCTCACACCAAAATACATATAACGTGATATAAAATAATTTTTAAGAAAAATGCCTTCTCATATAAATGTACGGAAGTATGAAATAAGATTCCTACTTTCATACGTGAGGCCAGTTTAAAAAAAACAGATTAAAGCTTATAAACTTGACCAACAAAATAAATGATTAAATTTGCCTGTAACAGTCCAGTAATTGTAAATCAGCGTGTCTGTCCGTAGACAATTTTATCAAAACATTTTTTTAAATCAACTCATTATATTGTATGTTCCATTTGCGTGATTATTTTTACAACGTCCATGTTCCTTTATTGATGGCTTGAGATAGAAAGTGAGAGAAAAGGAGACACAGTGTGTGATAGAGAGAGAGAAAGGGAGACACAGTGTGTGTGTGATAGTGAGAGCGAGAAAGAAAGAGAAACGAAGTGAGAGAGAGGAGGAAGAGAGAGAGAAGGCAACATTGTAAAACAGACACTTTTAATCCATTGTAAATTGAAAATACTGTCTTAATGTTTTACCTTCTTAAAAAGTTATTATCATTAACACCTAAAAAAATTACAAAACACACATACACTAAACTGTGATTTTCAAGCTTTTATTAGAATTTGTTGCCTTGGAAATTAGAGTCTTTAACAGATTTTAATTCTTTTGAAAGATGTCTACCTAAGAAACATATTCGTCCATTTCGTTTCAAAATGGCTTCGGGATGTTAAAGATAACTTGGTTTGGAGAAATTAATGAAGGTTGGCTGTATGGACTTATGAAGCCGGAAATAGCTAAGTCACAAATAACTCGGTTGAACTCTGGAAATCGTGTCACTTAATGACAAAAATAATCCACACAGTACTCAGGTGAGCTTTAACAAACAAACAAAGCAAAAAGTTGTACGACGTGAATAATCAAGCCTTACTTACTCTGTTTCCTTATATTTACATATTTTATCCAAATCTGGAACATGTAAGGTGAAGAGCAATAACTAAGTCTAATAATGCAAGTTGAACAAATAATTAGTGTTACGGTAAAGATTAGCTACGTCAGAACATTTCGATATCAAATACTCTTTCAGGTGCTGATAACATTATTGTCCAGTTAGTACTATATAATACAACAAAACGTACACGAGAAGAAAGATAATTAATTCCGCTGGAGAGGCAAACACCTGGTGCAACAGTGTCGCATTTTTCACAAAACTATGTAAATAATTCACATATGATAATTAGATAGCCCTTTCCTGTTTTAACAAAATTTCAGGCCCGTCCAAATTCAAAGATTTTGCAGACGACAATATAAACTTGATTTTACTTTACAAATAATCTTCCAGTAGGGTAGAAACTATTGTTGAAGTACAAGAATTTGCTTGTTACAAGCAATTTCTTCCTTTTCCACAATGTTTTCAAAAGTATTAAATCACAGGAACGTAAAATCCAGGGGTTGAACATGAAAGTGATAGTCCTATCTATCTATGAAACAGTGAAAACGCAAAGTTCGCTTTTAATTTACGACCAAAGCCCGCCGATGTTAAGCGTTTATCAGCGTTTAACATTATGTGTTCATGCCTTTATATTAACTAATGGTCGACATCAGGTAGAACTCACAAAAGTTTAAACAAGAAGACCACGAGGATCCTACATCGTTCACCTGATTCTCGGTGTGTCACACTCACGTAGGCTCAGTGTAGCTTGTATTTTATCTAAAGGGTATTATGTAAGAAGGTTATACGCAGACTTCATTCTTGTTTCTATATATCAAAAAGAGATAATGAAGATTTCATTGGTTGAGTGATTATTTGATTGACAGACACGACTGGTCGGTGTACAATAAATGTTTTGAAATTGATAGAAATAAACAATTTTTAATGAATTTGGAATTGTTAATGAACTATCCAAACCCTTAATATGATAATTGTTCACCAAATTTTAACCCATGAGAGAACATTGTCGGAAAAGAAGAAATTGTAACAAGCAATTTCTTCTTCTCCCACGAGATTATCTATTCCGTAGGTTGGTCCCCTTTCAAATTGCATTCACTTTCAATATTTCAGATGTTCATGGCTATAGGCTAGGAACTGCATGGTTCTGTTTTGAAGACTCTGGATTTCTTGTCTGACAAGATCTGCTTTCTTTTCTCTATTAAGAATTATAAGCAAATAGAATCCATAGGGCAATACCTGAGTGTTTGATATTTGAGAGAGAGATAGACAGAAAGAAGATAGACAGAAAGGAGAGATAGAGATAGAGAGAGAGAGAGAGAGAGAGAGAAAGAAAGAGAGAGAACAACAACAAATAAGCCCTGAGTAGAATGGTTGCCCTTTTTCTAGTGGAGTTTGTGATTGGCTTTACTTAATCCTCATTTTTTATTTTGGGTTTCACTTTTTTGTATTTAAACTGGATCGAACATATTAAGGTTACTCATGTTGTAGATATATAGAGAGTTTGTAGTTTATCTAAGAGATGAAGAGAATATTTCTTGTTTTCATGGAGGTATGAACCGAAAAACCTAATCACACTGTATGTTAACGTAAATGACATTGAGTGGTTAGGTTTTTCGGTTCATACCTCGATGAAAACAAAAAATATTCTCTTCATTTCTTATAATTTAATAGCACCGAGCGAAAAAAACAAAAGCTTTACAAAATTTGATACCTTTTTGTATGGGACTATTTTGTGCGGAAGCATACAAAATCGGTGCGTGCTCAAAATTTTGTTCATGGAGTTATGAATAATTTTTTTCGACCAATCAGAACGCTCGTTTTTGATAGACGAAACTTAAAATCAAATTATAGGAATCTACAACCTTTTGAACAGATCTTTGAAAACTAAATTTTTCAGTCAAACTCTGTAAAGTTATGAAATAAGATTACTTATTGATCTCTGCTAGATCCGATATATTCTGATTTACGTAACAGCCACAAGGTCACTTTTCGTTTGACAGATCACATTTGAAAAAAACTAGGCTCTCAAATTTCCAGTCGAAAATTCAGATCAATATCCTATTATATACAATATTGAGAAAAATAAAGGTATGCAATTTAGCGAAACACTAGGATATGAAAAGCGGTTACGTACTGATTTGTTTTTTCGCTTGTTTGAAGCCCATTTGGATTATTTACATCCGAAATTGTTGAATTCTTTAGCACATGCGATACAACATGCTCACTGACTATCGACATATGCAGTAACAATTGACGGAGAGCGGCTATCAATGAAGAAACGGTAGACCAATCAAATCATTCAATTTGACAGGGAGCGAACTTTCAACTCCAACATCGGTCGACATTTACATTTATGTTAAACACTTATGTTGGTTTAGCGACATAATCGCTACATCTATTTCACTTTTTTGTTTCACGTTATTAATCATAGGACTTGAAATATCTAGGTTTTCTGGGGGTGGGGGGTGGGTGCGAAGATCTTTGTTATCAACAGTTAAATAAAAATCATTATCTTCTTTCAGGATAGCAAATTTCTCACCAACGTTCTAGAAATGGCGCCCTCTTTTGCAAGTGCACATTATTCTAAAATCGCATTCTAAGAGAAAGGGCTTTGTTATGTCTTGTCTCTGATAAAGGAAGCAAGCTAAGATATTTTAATCTCTCTTTTTCCGTAAAAAAAAGAATCGAGGGAAAAGGTGTGTGGAAAAGAGACATAAATCTATGGTACATAAATCTATGGTACATAAATCCCCATTTTCCCGAAACACGAGTTTGTGTGTAGTGTACTGTTTTCAAATTTTGATTGATAGCTACTGTATTATCTAGTTGATTTTCTGTAAGATTAACCTTGTACTATGTATATGTTTCATTTGTTGAATAAAATGATGATGATGATAACGACTCACGTAGGATATTTTAGTTATTGCTATGGTAAGGTCGTTGTCAGCATTTACGACATGGTCTGCATCAGCGTCGTCGTCCGAAAACTTTGAAATTTGGTAATATAGCTGATTTACGTAACACATTCACTTAAAACGCGGGAAATATGTCAACTAACAAAGCTGCAATCTACAATAATAAGAGGGTAACTCTAAACGCAATTTGAATGAATAAATCCCTTTTACAACTTAGAAAAATTACCCCCCGACAACTTGAAAAGTCGAGCGTCTGCATCCGCATGTGGTCCTCTTGTTCCTTAAATAACTTTTCACAAAATTATTTTATTTTTAATGTAAGCCACATTTTCTTAAAACTTATATACAATTTCTTTGTGTGCTTTCGTTAAAAATTGCATTGTTATATGATAGCTCAGATAATTGTGAAAAATTTCTTGCGAAAATTCTTAGGTAATCTATTTCAGTAAATTAAGTTTTGGGAACTCTGATAATGTGTACCGATAAATCAGCACACAGAATTTGTCTGAGACTAGTACCTTTATGATACAATGGGCGACAATGCTTTGATCTCGGTATAAAATTTTAGCGATCTTCTTCAAATTAACCATTGACACTGATGTACGAGATGAAAATCATCAATTGACCAATCACAGCTGTTAACCATAGAAATAAAACGGATAATCAAATCATTCATTTTGACCGAAACTGAAATTTGAACTCCAACATTAACCCACATTTTTGTGAAGCAATCTTGTTGGTTTGGCGACTTAAACGCCGTAACTACAGTTTATTCAACCTGTAGTCAGGTTAAGGTCACAAATCAACCAATTTACCTTTTTCTTACATGCTACTGGTCAAAGATTTTCACAAAATAACGCCTGTAGATATCGAAGCGGAAGTTCCTCTCCGAGTCAGTTGAGCGGAAAGCGGAGTCAGTAGGCAGGACCAGCCATTGGTCAATTAGGAAGTGACCTTTAAGGAATTATGATTGGTTAGAATGACAAAATAGACTAGAAATCCGGACATGTTGGTCAAATTGGATGATATGCATTTCTTTGTACGTGGATCCTTGTTAATGGTAATGATTTTTAGCAAGACCTTTACCGTATTTAGCCCTATTCGGTAGAGACAAAAACATCGTAAGCACGTATTTTCAGGCGATTGTTCTAGGATTCAGAAACAACGATACCTCCCTTTAACCGATTACCAGACGGCAAAATACTAGACTGGTTCAAATTGAAAAGATTTGCAGACGACAATTTATAGCTGATGAAATTCTGGTTTTCTTTTACCTTTGAGGTAGAAAACATTCTACCTGATAATGAAGAAATTGTCTTTGGGACATCTAAAAGCGTTATTGAATGGGAATAGCGTAAATAGACCGCCATGTATTCACATATGGACGCATATTCGTACATTTATCACAATTTTTTAGGTTGTACATCGACGACTCTAACATTCTAATATCATTTCTTTTTGTCAATATCATATACAAAATAAACATTACAAACTCAATAGACGGTTAACCTTTTCCTAGAAGAAAGCCGTATACAATTTCTACTTAATTGCTTTTAATAAGATAGGATTTTCGCATTGCTTTGGTCGACTCTTAATTCAGTCTTATTTTGATCACACACCCAACAGTTAAAATAGATGAATTGATCGTAGTGTTTATTGGGTCAAACTTATTGTCGAAGAATATACTCGGGAGAAATAGACTGATAGCACCGGAGACATAGTCCCTTAAACCCAATCCCACACGATCCCGCTTTTGACACCCATCTTGAAAAAAGCTTTGGAAAACAGTGTGGAATATGAAGACGTCTTATTGTGTATAATTTCTTGATTATCAACAATATTTTCTATCCAAAAGGACAACGATTTTTAAAATTTCGACAACTAAAGATTATCGTCAGCAACTTCTTTAAGAGGCTCTTGCCCAGATTTTGAAAGAAACATGTTTTGGATCTCAATTTTCAAATTTCTAACTGTAATGCCTTCAGACATTTCTTAAAAGGCGATCGTCATCACTCGTAGGCTAAGAGCCTCACCCGATAAATACCGACGTTGCAAAGTAGGGCATATGGAATATACTACATTACATTAAATTTCTAGTAAAGTTAGTAGATTTTCCCCTTTATCAAATTTTGATGGAAACCTATTCAAGAGCCGCTTTAAATTAAAACAAGTTAAAAATTGTGTCGTTTAGGAATTAGTTCAGTTGTTTAGAGCCTTTTTGATAGACAATGACCATCAACTTTGACCATGATACAATGTGCAACCAAAAAAATCGTACATACAAAGACAAAATGACCAATTGAAAGAATGGATAAACATGTGAATCGCTTACAAGTCTTCCAATGGGATTTTAACGCCTGCAGAAAACCTTGATGATATCAAATTTCTGAGTCGATTTTATACAAGCTGTCAATACTTTCAAGAAAGTTTTATTTTGTATTCTGAAAACCATTGAGACCTTGTCCTATTTTACGGCTTTTGGCAAAAACAGCAAAATATTTTCTTCGAAGAAAGGCTCTATGATTTCTGCTAATCTATTTCAAAATCAGTAATCCTATTGTTGCATTTGGTACATTAACATAACGTCGTCGGGCTTGCAAAATGTCGTAACTACAGCTTTATCCAAGCTGTAGTAACGACATTTTGCACGCCAAACAACGATAACATTGACATACCCATAAAGTTAAAGTTCATATTCTCAATTTACATGTAATTGTTAATTGTACACTTTTCCTTTACATAGCTGGTGCCTTTTAACCCATTCCAACACAAAAGAATTTTAGACTGGTCCAAATTGAAAGAAAATTCAGACGACAATTTAAGCAGTTTCTTCATTTTCCACAATGTTTTCTGAAGCTTTTTTCTTGAGGGGCGTAAAAAGGAGGGCTTGTAAGGGAATGGGTTAACTATAATAGTAGTTATTGAATAACGCTAAGGTACAAATTCCCTTCTTTTCACAATTTTCCTTTAAGCTCATCTCAACTTTAAGTGCTCAAATGAGCTTTTGTGAGCATCTTATGTTCGGTTTCGGTATCGACTATCAATCAAAGAATCAATCGACCAATTACATCAATCATTTAAACAGGAAGTGAACTTAGAACTCCGACATTGGCCACATTTTTGTCGGTTTGGAGATTCAAAAAACGTAACCACAGTTTATCTAAGTTGCAGTTACGACGTTTAAGACGCAAACCAACGGTTCTGCTCGTTTGTTACACGTTTCTAGCCATACATTTTACAAAATGACGGCTTTACTAATAGAAATAGAACTTTCTGTTGGAGTCAATTTGGTTGACCAGCGGGGTATTAACCCACTGATGTCAAACCTGACTGACCACTTACCTCCAGATTTGACTATGTTCATAAATGATTTCCTAAAATATGTGTTTATTGAAGTAAAATGAAAGACAAGTCGTTGATACAAGACTGAATATCCTGTAGTTACGACGTTTAAGTGGGTAGACCAACAGAAATTCTTAACAAAATTGTTTGTAGTTCAAAGCTCAGTTTCCGGCCTAAGTGATTGATTTGATTGGGTAGTCTAACTTTCTGATTAATTCGCCGATCCGTCAATTTCTTATGACGCAACATCTTTCAGATTAATGATAAACTAAACAAACAAACAAATAAAAAACAATAAACCAACAACAAGAACAACAAAAAAACCATGGTTACCCAGGTTAACCCATTCCTGCACAGCGACACTTTTGGACGCCCCTAACTAACAACAACAAAAACACACACACACACACACAAAAAAAAATGGGAACCATTGTATAAAAAGCGGAAATTGCTTGTTATAAGCAATTTCTTCATCTACACATTGTTTTCTTCCCAAACAGCTTCTTACAATTTGGACCAGTCTAAAATTTTGTTGTGCGGGAAGGGGTTCAGCATAACGTCTCTCCAAGCCTGGTTGGCTAAATAGGTAATATGGAATGCTTTCAGAGCACGATCTAAAGTTTGGCAAAAACATGCCATTGCCACACACGTCATTTGTCTCTCAGCGATTGCGACTGAGCAGCTCATGGCTCAAATTGATTGTTGCAGTTGTCCATGTACATGTCCTGGTGTGAAAAATGAAAGGAAGTCATGGTTAGGTGCACCTACTAACCGCGTTTTTTTTGTTTTTTTTTTTGTTTTTGTTTTTTTTACTTTTCTCAGGTGATCCTTTTCTGATGTCAGTCCACAAATAATTATAAGATATCATTGAATAAACTTGACAACATTAGATAAGCAATGTTCATTGAAAAATATCAAATGTAAGAAACAATCGAGAGAGTCTGTATACCTTCTGCGACCCAGTAGTAGCTTAACCTATTCCTAAACAATCACGCTCTCAGCGCGCTCTCTCTCTCCCTTTCTCGCTCTCCACTTCTAATTTTTCCCCTTTCCTTCTCTCGCTCTTCCTTTATTTTTTTTCTCACAAATATGTACAATTACATCTGTAAAGTATTAGCTAAATGAAAAGGGTAGAATCCAAATTTCGGCCCAGAGCTACCTTTAATCTCGTAACAACGGTTTTTAAGCTGCGGTACGATTTTAGCAGCTAGATAAGTTATCGTTTATTTTTACGAGAAAGAATCGATAACTTTGGTATTTAGCTGTGTGTATTTCAGACTGAGTAAATCCCTCATAATGTCTGTATTACTTTTACAGAAGAGAAAGCAAAGAGCTATTGATACTGAGTTCTTTCTTTCCATATCCCCTCTCAAAAGATCGGGACATATTGGTTAACAGTTGTCCGTCTATTAAAAACTTAAGTCATAGATACATTCCATATTACTCAAAGATATGATGATATCTGGTATGTAGGTAACTTAGATATATGTGCACCTGCTGATGATACTGAAGTTTAACCCATTCCCACACAATAAGTTTTTAGAGAAGTCCGATTTGAAAGATGTTGCAGACGACAATTTCAAGTTGATAACATATTTATTTGTCTAGTGGGGTTGAAAGCATTACAGATAATGAAGAATGAAGATGTGTGGGCATAGATCAAGGTCCATTATTACGGGCATCATACCTTATATTGACTCACCTAGGGTTACAGAATTTTACTTACATCTTTCTTCAACAATATTGTCTTAAAAAATGATACTTTAGAAGCTGAAAACAATGGGTTGTCTATTTTATGATAAAATATTGATTTGACAAATTATGATAAAGCAATCTTATTCCAATGCATATCATTTGCTTTAAGGAATTATTTCTAGTGCTGAATCGCATTGTGCTAGCCTAAAAGAAACGAATCTTTTTTCCAAAGAAATATAGGCCTACACCGCTAAAAGTCAATACAACAACAACATATCTCAATTATTCAGTGGCGACTGAGCGATTACAGTAATAAATGTACTAATAAATGACAGCTGCAAATAAGGTTCAATTTCATCTAGCTGTCTTTAATTGGGTAAAGCTATTTGAAAACTACTGAACTAAAATATCCATATCTAGTCCTCTTCTGATATCAGCAAATGACCATGGGTTCATGCCTTGCTGTTGATCTTGCTGGTTATTCATTGGATAAGACATTTCACTTGTTTAAGAAAATCATGTGACAGGCTTATAGCACAAAAATGAACTTTGAAGTGATACACTAGTAACTGTCAGTTTCAAAATGGAATTTGATATTGTACAAACGAACAATTTAAATAAAACATTCAAAGCATTATTTGAAAATAACTGTACGTGTATCCTCTTTCTCAAGATAAGAGTTTGGACGAAATTTCATCTGCTGTTTCTTATGCAAATGTGTAGTATAATGTGTCTCTTAACCTCTTATTTTCTTTTAAAAGAAAACAAGAACAGCAAGTCCACAACTTGAACATTTATCAGAAATATAGTCTTTAGTTGTTTATGGCATTATATCTTGTTACATTGCTTATATATCCGACATATATTATGCATTATAGAGTCTGATTTTAATGTCATCAAAACTGACTATTTTGATACTATTCTTGTTCATTTTGTCATCCGCTTACTGCTGCTGTAAAGAGATTTTTCTGATGTTGAAAAAGTATAGTTAGATAGGTTAATTTGTTTGTACAGGGTTTAACACTTCTTTGAACAATCTTCCATTTATATCACGACAGAATTCACTTATCAAGTTCATGTGCTTCCTGGGTACCAGAAGTACTAGGCAGGTGCTCTGAACCGTGTTGACTGAGGACCCGCACATTTCTCCTTAGATTAAGAGCCACATTGCACAAGGACCTGGACATAGGATAAAGTACCAGAGAACATGCTGTACAGACATAAAACAATTTAAAGTAGATTACTAGATTTTCTATTATGAAAAAATATTTTTTTGAATCTAGATCTAATTCTTTTGTTGAGCAAGCTAGCTGATTGAAAGAGCTTATTCTTTCGCTCGTTTTCTAGGCTTTGTCTCATTTCACATTTATCAATATGTTCTTGAGGTTTCTTTTATAATGATTAAATATGGTAAAATTAGGTTAATCGACAAATACGAATTGTAAAAAAGAAATTATAAAAACATTGATATTGACGTTTCGTATCATGTTTGTGACTTTTTATACTATTTTAGTATATATGTGGCGTCCCGTTGTGTCCCGTGGTGAATATCAAGACCCCCCCCAGACAACGGACTTTCAGTTTAAATTTCCCGCCATACTTAAAAGGGAGCAGTTAAACTGTAATTTTTTTTTCTATTTGATCTAAAAATTTGAACGATTTTGGATTATCTTTTAATGAAAAGACGGGATTCTTTGACTTGGTTGCGAATCACTCCATGGCAATTTTATCAGTTAAAAAATATTGCTCCCTGAGTAGGATCAAAGTACAAAAGCTACCTCTTCTGGGTCCCACCTCTTCTTATCATCTTGGGTTCATTCTTGAAATGTATGCTTGCTATTGTATATTTCTCCTTATGAAACCGTTTTTCAAATTTCAATCTTGTACAAATGGCATGACAACTATTTCATCGGAAGTATTTAAGTAAAGTTCTATCATATTTCATAGCATATTATATGAAATGTCATGTGTTTTCGCGAAAAATCGTCTGCAAATTTAACGTCCATATGTTTGTGGTTTCAATCGGTAACTATATTACAAAGTAGAAAGGGTTAATTTTTACAGAATCATTAACTGTATATGCTTCTGTAATCAAGAAAGGAAATACCTTTCTATTGACCAAGACAATAATTTGATGGATCACTACCGTCTTGACAATATCTTCCTTGAATTTTACTGTGTCAGATAATTCTGTTTGTCATCTTATCCTACGTACCCTATGTAACGTCAGGTCATATAATGCAAGGAAAATGGTAGCCTATTCTATAAGCAGAATGTCTAGTATTTTTTTCATTTCTAAAAATTTGAATGTTAGAGCTATTTTTAAACAGATAATCAAAGCATAGACTCTCAATTTTGTAGCAATATTTTTTTATATATATTTATTTACAGATCAATTCATTGCTGCAATTCTTTTGATCACTGCCCATATTTAGAAGACTAAAATCGATTTGAAATATCAAGACTGTGTTGTGGTTTAATGCCATGTTATGTAATCTGAGATCATGCTAAAGTTTCATAGGCAAAAGTGAAATGGTGTATAACTTCCAGCATTTATTGTTTGTTTAACCCTTGTCATGCTAAACCAGAATGTTCCTGTTTTGGCAGGAGGTATAGACAAAGATCAGCCTGCACATAAGTGCTGTCTGATCTTGGTCTACACATCCTGCTTGTCCCCTTTCAGCCAGAGTTGTTTGAATGATAAATTTTCAAAAGAAATATTGACCCTTATTGACCTTCCAGTGCTGTCAGTCCTTTGATTTTACAGCAATTTTGCATAGTATTTTTAATTCAAAATGTCAAGGGTTAATACATGAAACATGCTTGCAAGAATTTTCAGCACTATACCATCAGCATTCTCACAAGTAAAGGGATATCAAGATCATCTCAAGTAGAACATTGTTTAACTTTGGAACAACAGAACACATTCACTTGAAATTCAGAATATATATGTTCCATATCAAATGATCAATATCCCTTTTTGGAATTTTAACCGTTATAAAGCACTTGAACAGTTGGCATCCACATGTGGTGCTCTTATCCTAGAGCTTTGAGAAGCATAAATTGTATCTGAATCAGAATTAACAGTGAAATAGACTATGTTTTGTCAGCAAAGAGCCTTGCTTTTCTTTTGGTGCAATCTGGGAGGTCATTGATGCAGTGGAATCCTCGGATTAATTTTGCTACCTTGGTAAATGATAATAACAACTCTTTGCTTCAATGAAACAAACTGTATGCTCAAACTTTGGATTTAAGGGAAAAAAAATTCCTTTTAATAACATCTTTTGGTTAATTGCAATGAAAGTGTGGACAAATAGGTGTTGCGATGATCAACATGATTCCATGGTATAAGCTAGGCCCAGGACTAGCACTGACCCTTGTTGGACTTCAGAGTAGATTGGGAGGGTGGTTATGTAGTGACCTTCAACTAATACATTCTTGATATGGTTCTTACCCATCTTGAAATCAGCTCCCTGCACACTAAACACTGAAACAAATCAAGTTAGAGAGAGTAACACTGTTGTAATAGGAGTAGCCTATTTCCAATCGTTATATTTTCAATCTAACTATAACATGCATAAGCATGATACTAAGAATACTCTGATAAAAGCAAATAAAGTTATCACTCACTGTGAAAATGTAGCGTCATTCATTGACAAATGGATAGGAATAAATCTCAGTAGAGGCTTCCGACAGGAAGTTCCACTTAGATATCGTCAGACTCCCAATCTTCAATTAGGGGATGTCATGGGTTCGATCCCCTGAGGTGAAACATATCCTTTCTGACATATGTCTCTCACCAATGGGTGGATAATTGTAAACCTATGTGGGATAGAAGCTGGAGGCTAGGAAAGGATGTAGTGGTAGTACTGGTGTGAGAAATTACAGGAATCCATTGTTAGGTGCTCCAGCAACCGCGATATGACTGAAATACTGTTAAAAGTTTTGTTAAGCCCCATTCAATCAATCAATCAATCCACTTAGATATTGAACAGCATTTATTTGTAAAATTTGTGGCCGGCAACATAGAACAAAAAATAAAATGGTCGTTTGAACAAGCTGTGTTTAACCAACTAAAAGGTTTCACGTAAATGTCAGCCAATGTTGGAGTTCAAAGTTCACTTCTGGTCTTAACAAATGATCTGATTAGTCAATCGATTCTTTGATTGACAGGCACAATCATTCATTTACACTGTAAAAGATTTACCGCTAATTCAAATGTGCATTATGCTTGTTTTTGTTTCTCTTTTTTCCAGATGAGACTGCTAGGTGGTTTTATTTTACAGTCTTGTCGAAGATCAGTATTTCAGCAGTCGGTGAGATTCAACAGCAGTGTAAGTAACTTGGCTCATTAACACACAAACTTGCATTTGATTCACTATAGAAATACAGCTTTAGAAGACATTGATGAAAGGGAAAGTACATAGCTAAGCATTCTTAGCTGCACTGTTTTAACCCTTTCCCACACAATGACACTTGTCAACACCTCTCAAGGAAAACAGTTTGGAAAACATTGTGGAAAATGAAGAAATTGCTTGTAACAAGCAATTTCTTCATTTTCCACAATTTTTTCTATACAGAAAGTTGAAAAATTGAAAATTTCATAAACTTTAAATTGTTGTCTGCAACTCCTTTCAATTCAGACCAGTCTAAAATTTTGCTGTCTGATAATGGGTAAAGGGAATATTCAAGGTCTTTCTTTAGCTTGGTGTCAGCCCTGTCAGTATCTGCATTAAACATTGTGATATCTCTTTTGTAACCAAATATATTGACCTGAAAGTTATAATGTGTTCACCATCAACTGAGCAATCTTTACTGAAAAGGGAGATTACTTTAAGTGCATTCTGTTTGAATTTATAATGCCCCTTTTACTATTGAGATTTTTCAACTATCATGAAGTGCTCCAAAACCAAGTATTTGCATCTGCATGCAATGTGAAATACTTTCACCCTTTTTTGTATGAATTTTCCTTTGATCTCATAAGAATACATACAACCCATTACCAGACAACAAAATTTATGACTGGTCCAAATTAAAAGAAGTTTAAGCCAAAGAGCAGTTGGCAGCACATCAGACTCCTATCATGGCAAATATCCTTTCCGACAATTGTTTCCCACCAATGCTTAGATAATCGTAAACCTATGTGGGATGAGCAGCTTGTGGCTCGGAGAGGATGTTACTTGTGGTAGTATTGGTATAATAAATAACAGGAATCCATGGTAAGGTGCTCCAGCAGCTGTGATATGACTGAAATACTGTTAAAAGTGGCGTTAAACCCCATTCAAACAACCAAAACAAACAAATCCAACAATCAATCAACTCGGATCAGCCTGTGCATCATTACAGTCTGATTAAAGTCTTCACTAGAAGCTCTGTCAATAGTTATTAACCAGATCAGTACACATGTACTATTTGACTGTCCAGACTGCTCAATGTGTGCACTTGTAAAATCATTATTTTTCACAATATGGTATAAAGCACCTCTAGGATATAGGACATTTAATCTCTTTGATATCTGGATATTCACACTTGGTTACAGGTCAAATCAGATTACTCAAAAAAAAAAAAAAAAAAATGATTGAATAGTCTGGAACCAGTAAGCTTTAGTTTGTAACAGAGGTGTGGATGGTCAGCCTAGACTGGCATTGATTCATCATTTCATCATGTAAATATTTTAAGTTCAAAGTTAACTGGGCAAATATTTTAAAACAATCAAGAAAATATCAAGAGCATATCCCCAGCAAAATTAATCTGAATTATGTAGATATCTACTTTGAGATAAAGTAAGTGACTTTCTTTCATTTCTTCATTTTCCAAATTGAAATTCTGAATTGTTATCTTAAGGGGTGTACAAAGATGAGATTGTGTGGGAATGGGTTGTCATTAGTCATATACAAGTTGGTTGTGGTGTTGAATAAAATTTGTTTAAAAAAAAATACATTAAAATCAAAGGACTAAAGGCTATGGAAGCCCTTATAGAGGATTTTCAAATTCAATTTATATACAACTCAGTCTAAAAAGGGACAAGCATGTAACAGAAGTAATCTGGGTTCAGCATGACAAGGGTCAATACAAAATGGGTTTTTGTTAAAGAATGTCCCTTATTCCTTATTTTTCCTAGGGACTTAAAAGAACATGTCTTTATGACTACCATATAAAGAATGGAGGTAAAATGGTGCCATTTGCCGGCTGGGAGATGCCAGTGCAATATAAAGATTCCATATCAGAATCTCATCTGAATGTGCGATCTAATGTGGGTATATTTGATGTATCTCACATGTTACAGACAAAAGTTAGCGGGAAAGACAGAGTGAAGGTAAGATAACATATGATTTTTGTGGCAATACATTAGTTGCCGAGCTTTGCAGGTAAAGTAGTGCTGTAACTGTAAAATTTGTAAAAAAATATTATATCGCTATGTTGTCAGGGTGATTGTTAATCATTGATTACTGGCACCATGCACTGACTTCTGACTGGAAGCTTGACTTAACCCATTCCAACACTGTGATGCTTTTTGATGGGGAAAAAAACCTTGAGAAAACATTGTGAAAAAGGAAGAAATTGCTTATTACAAGCAATTTCTTCATTATCCAAAATGATTTCTACCTCAAATGGCAAATTTTGTAAAAAAATTCATCAACTAAGTTATGCAAGTCTGCAGCTTCTTTTAATTTGGACCAGTCTAAAATTCTGTCATCTGGTAATGGGTTGAATATTAAAGTATATTATTTTGCCAAACTTATGATTGGTTACACATAATTAAAGGCTAAATGTTTGGTTGGTGACCCAAACCTCATAACTACAGCTTGAGTCCAACATTAAAATCATCAAACCAACAAAAACTTTTCACATGTTGGGAGTTTAAAGTTCACTTTCAGTCTAATTGTATTATTTGATTAGTCTATCGATTTTTTGTTTAACACCCATGATGAGGCATTTAAAAAGTAAGTATTTAAGTGGACACAAATATTGAGATAAAAGAAGAAGTTGCTATAAGGAATTTCTCCATTAACCTCAATGTTTTCTGTAATATTAGCTCACAGGTGATATCTGAGGGAAAGAGTTTCCTAAAGAATACATCCAAAGTTTCATAATCAACAACTTTAGATATCCAAAACTTGGTCGTAGATTTTATAGATCAAACTGCAATGTCACAATCTTGAGTAACTTTTATGTTAAATATTTTTGATATTACACAAACCAGTAATTTTGATATAACTCCAGGGTTTTATTATGTTTTGGCCCTTGGTTGTCCGTCTGTCTGTCTGTTGATAGTTTTTTTGTGTCAACAAGTACTCCTACAGTTAAACTAGGTATGAACTGAAACTTGTCACGATGAATATCTTTGTTGTCTTGTTGTGCTTGAGATTTAAATCATTTTAATCCCACATGTGGCCCTTGATTTAGCTAAATAGCTTAAAAGTGCAGTGTTTTTTATGTGCGCAAATCCTCCTATATATTCAATTTGAATGAATTCAAACTTTCCGCAATGTATCTCTTTGATATCTAGATGTGCATTTGACACAAATTATTTTGATTCCTTGAGTCAATTTGGAATTATCTGCCTTTGACTTAGCAAAATAACTTAGAATTGCAATATTTTTTGTGTGTGCAACTCCTTCATTTTCACAAAACTTGCCTCACTAAATCTCTTTGATGTCTTAAGTCCCTCAAGGTATTTTAGAATTATCTGCCCTTGACTTGGCAAAATTGTTTAAAATTACATTATTTTTAGCTCCAATGTTTTTGGAGAAAATCCGGGATTTTGCTATGGCCAAGTTATTGTCTGCATCAGCGGTGTCATCTGAAAACTTTTGCATTTCATAATGATTCTGGTATAACTAAACACATTCACTTTAAACTTGTTATATATGTTTATCATCAAAAAAGTAATCTATACAAGCAAGGAGGATTAATCTTAATGTTTATTTGTAAGAATTATGCCCCTGTTTTGACCTAGAAATTTTACCCACTTTCAAGCACTTGAATAGCCAAGCTTTGGCATCAGCTGAAAGCTAGCAAGCTTTAGTTATGGCATTGTGTCCATCATGTTTCTGTCAATACCACGGTTAGGTGCTCCAGCTGCTGTGATATAATTGATATACTGTCAAAAGTGGCTTTAACCCCATTCAATCAATCTACTTATGATACATAGTGAAGACTTTGAAAACTTGATTGATTTCAACCAAATTTCACCAGAATGATCCTTTGGTGTCCTTTATCATATTTGTACAAAGAATTTTGATTGGATGAAAATCGAAGGGGGTGGAAGCTTCTTCCCATATATGGCATATATCAAAAACTCCGAAAATCTTCTTCTCAAAAACCAGTCAATAGATTTCACATTAAGTTCACAAAAAATGATCCTTGGGTGACTGAAAAACTTTTTTTCGTGCAGTCTGATCTTAGTCTACACCAGTTCTTTGACTTATTTGATAAAGAGTTGTTTATTACATCATTTACCAAAACAAATATTGACCCAGTTAGGGCCTTTCAGTGCTTTCAGACCTTTGATTTTAATGCAGCTAAAAGCAAAATAAGATATTAAGCATGACAAGGGTTAATAGGTTTGATGATGAAGCTGTGGAGGATTGATCAAATTTCAGGTAGAGATCACATAGTGATATGAGGGAAATGATTGATACTGCTTGACTGAGAATATTGTTGCATAAACTCTTTCCTGTTCAATCCCTGCTTTTTCATGTCCCTGTGTTTTCATACTTTGGAAAATATTGTTACAAGCAATCTTTTCTTTTTCCACAATTTTTTGTGCCCTACAGAATAATCATTTTCCAAATGAAATTGAATTTGAGTTGTCCTTTTCAAAACCTTTGAATTTGGACAGGCCTGAAATTATGATAAACAGGAAAGGGTTAAAGAACATTGCCTCCAATAATGTAAATTGCAAAAAAGGTAATCCAATTTTTTTTACCGAGTTGATTCCTGTGGTAAAGAAAACAAAACCAATTTATGATAAGTAAATTTTGGCTGGTTCAAGCACCGCTAGTTTCATGACTACTGATGTAATATTCTCTATTTTTTGTTGACAGTTTATGGAGAGTTTAGTGGTGGGGGACGTTGCAGGATTAAAGGACAATCAAGGAACTCTGTCACTATTTACAAATGATGAAGGAGGCATCATTGATGATCTAATTATCAACAATACAGACGAAGGATATCTTTATGTAGTGTCTAATGCAGGATGTGCCGACAAAGATTGGCCTCTTATGGCGGTAACTATATTTGCCTAGTCATGAGAAAAGGCACTGTTTGGGAGTTCTGTATAAAGAAAGGGTTCAATTGAGAAACAGTGCGTTTCAATCAAGGAATCAATCGACCAATCAATTCATTTTTTCAGCCCGAAATTGAGCTTTGAACTCTGACATTAGCCGCCGATTGTGTAAAGTCGATTGGTGGGGCCAATGGAGTAAGTGGGTGGGCCTGCAATTGGTCAATTAGGCTAAACTAAGTAGAAATTGCTTTTGATTGAAGAGATTAGAATAGAAAGTAAAATAGTGCCAAGTTTGAGAAGTGAAATTGATCAGGCCCGAGTGAATTTTAATTTAGAAGATGCTAAAGACACATTAAACACATGAAATAGGTTAAAAGGTCTTTTCTTGAGAAGATAATTCTTTATTTCCTGTCTCTTAACCCAATCCCACACAATAAAAATTTAGACCAGTCCAAATTCAAAGAAGGTGCAGACGACACTTTAATGTTGATCATATCTTTAAAATCTTTCTCTATTGTGGTAGAAAACATTGTGGATAAGGAAGAAATTGCTTGTGACAAACAATTTCTTCATTTTCCACAATGTTTTCCAAAACTTTTTATATTGAGAGGCGTTTAAAAGCGTCACTGTGTGGGAATGGGTTAAAAAGTAGGTGTTTCACATATTTGTGAGTATTAGGATGACATAATTATATTTTACACAGTTTAGAAATTCATGATGAACTGAAAAGAACTTCTAATGGATGTCTGTAGGAGGAAAACTTGTTTGCATCTCTCAAAGGAACAATCTAAAGGGAGATCACTCCATCCTAAATTCCTAGATTTCTGAACTCAATACATACAGTATGTGAATATCCAGGTTGCTCAGCCTATTCGAGTTACGCTGGTGTCAAATTGTTGAAAAATATAATGACAGGCTCATTATTATATTTATACAGAATCAAGCAGCAAAGATGACATCTAAAGGACTGGATGTTCATGTGGAAGTGTTGTGTAAAGGTCTAGTTGCTCTACAAGGTAGATATAAACTATGTTTAGCCAGGCTGGAACAAAACATTGATCCATGTTATCACCTTGGCATTATCAGCATTGGTGTACATTCCAAAGGTTTTTTTTTGCAGGGCCGAAAAAGGGTGATTTGTGTGGGATTAGGTTAACCTTTCATCCAAATTTTAGATTCGTTGAAATGGAAAGATGTTCAGATGACATGTCATTGTTGATGTTCATTGAAAATGGACGCATTATAGGTTAAAAAAAAGGTAAAACTTTGGGTAGGTCAGAAACACTATGAGATCATCAAGTTAAAAGGGTTTAACTTTTTCCTTCATTGTTTCTTAAACATAATATTTCAGGGGCATAAAAACAAGCGGGGTTTAAATGTTAATTAATGGATCGCTTGCTATCCCACTGAGCTCTGACAGGAAGATCCACACTTTTGCAAAATATATGCTGAATAATATGTAACTAAAAAGGAATAATGGTTTGTTTGCAACTTTAACATTGTACATACAGCTTGAATAAACATAGTTTCAATGTTTAAGTCACTACACCCAAAATGCTTCATGTAAATGCCAGCCAATATTGGAGTTCACTTCCGGTCTAAGTGGAGCCGCCATTATAGCGCATCAGACTCCTAAAGATCAATAATGGGTTTGATCAGAGTTGGCCGCACATTTTCTCTCCAACATTTGTCTTTCACCAATTGTAGGATAATCGTAAACCAAAGTGGGATAACAGCAGGAGGCTCGGAAAGGATGTAGTGGTAGTACTGGTGTGAAAAATACCAGGTATCCATTGTTAGTGCTCCAGCCGCCATGATATGACTGAAATATTATTAAAAGTGGCATTACATCCTCATTCAATCAATCATTCTGGTCTATGCAAATGATTTAATTGGTCAATTAATTCTTTGATTGACAGCTATGGTGCGTTATTTACTTACGGGGAAAACCAAGTTAGTACTGTAGTACTGTTGTGTTGTACTTAAAAGTAACACTCTCTTTCAGATTTTATACTGTGTTATTAGCTCACCTGAGCACAAAGTGCTGTGGGTAAGCTATTGTGATCATTCATCTTCCAGCTTGGGTCTGTCCATCTGTCCAATAACAATTTACAAAAAATCTTATCCTCCTAAACTAACCATGGGATTTCAATAAAACTTCACAGATATGATCTTTAGGTCATACTCTTTCAAAATACTTCAAAGAATTGAAATTCATGAAGAACTTTGATTGCCCTGGCAACTAAATGAAAAACTGAAAAAGTCTTCTCCTCTCAAACTATAAAGCCTGGATATTTGATACATGTATTTGGTTTAAATCAGCATTTATTGACTCTCTACCAAATTACTTCAAAGAATTACCATACTCTCAAAATTAGCCCATCTGTGCGATCCCTGAATTTTACATAGGAATAAAGAAGGAAATCTTTGAAACTCTTCTTCTCCCAAACCAAAAGGCCTGGAGCTTTGATATTTGGTTTAAATCATCATTTATTGACTCTCTACCAAAATACTTCCTAGAATTACCATACTCTCAAAATGAGCCCTTTTCTGTGTGATCCCTGATTTTACATAAAAATAAAGAAGGAAATCTTTGAAAATCTTTTGCTCCAAAACTATAAGGCCTAGAGCTTTGACATTTGGTATAAATCATCATCTATTGACCCTCTATCAAAATACTTCACAAATAATCAGCCCATTTCTGGTTGTTCCCTGATTTTACATTGGAATAAAGAAGAAAATCTTTGAAAATCTTTTTCTCCGGAACCATAAGGTCTAGAGCTTTAATAATTGGTATATATCAATGCCTATTGACCCTCTTCCAAAATACCTCAAAGAATTACCGTACTCTGGAATTTAGTGATATAAAATGGGATCAAATATATACCTTAGATTAAAGGAGAAAATCTTCTTCTCCAAAATAATTAGGCGTAGAGCTTTGATATTTTCTATATGTCATAAAGCCTTGAGCCATGATCCATTGCAGCGATATAGGACCATCATGGTCCTCTTGTTTTGGAAAACCATTGGTTCATTTAAACTGTCCCCAGAATTCAAGAGATATTTATAAAGTACGTAAGATAGTCTTTAGCATCAGGGAAGATAATTGGCCTAGAAAATTCCTTAACTCTTTCCTGTTCAATCCCTTTTCTTACGTCCCTGTGATTTTATATTTCAGAAAATATTGTGAGAAAAGAAGAAATTGCTTCTAGCCAGTAGTTTGTTTACTTTCCAAATTGCAACCACTTGTAATTGTTGTCTGCAACTTCTTTCAAATTGGACCAGTCTAATATTTCGAGAACAGGAAATGGTATATATCCAGACCCTCTCAGACAAGAATTAATGGATGTTGGGCGTGGTACACTGATTTCCAGCATGTCAGTGTGATTTAGGTAATGAAAACATTAATTGTAAGATATATTATCAGAGACATAAATCAAAAGGCAAGTAGCCGCCGTCATAGCGCAGTTGGTAGCGCGTCGGACTGTCTATCTAGAGGTCCCGGGTTCGATCCCCGACGGCGGCACTCATCCTTTTCGACTATTTGTCTCTCACCAATGGGTTGATAATCGTATACCTATGTGGGATAGCAGCTGGAGGCTAGGAAAGGATGTGATGGTAGTACTGGTGTGAGAAATACCAGGATTCCATTGTTAGGTGCTCCAGCTGCCGCGATATAACTGAAAGATTGTTGAAAGCGGCGTAAAACCCCATTCAAACAAACAAAACAAAAGGCAAGTTTTTGGGTTGTGATCTAAACGTCATAGCTGTAATACACTGTTGTACGTAACATTAAGTAAGGTGCCAAACCAATAAAAATACTTTACATAAATGTTGGAGTTCAAAGTTCACTTGATTAATGATTGGATAAGTCAGTTGATCTTTTGAAAGAAGCCACAATCTGTGAATTGTTTAATGAACTACTTTTATTTCTTACAGTATACTAAACCCATTACCCTTCAAAAGTTAAGACTAGTCCATATTGAAAGAAGTTGCAGACGACAATTCTAAGTAGATGAAATGATAAGATCCTTTGTCTTTGTGGGTAGAAAACATTGTGGGAAAAGAAGAAATTGCTTACTAAAAGCAATTTACTCATTAGCTCCACTGGCTGAAAGCCAGAGAGCTATTGTCATGGTGTTGTGTCCGTCGTGCGTGTGTGTCTGTCCTTCCATAAACTTTTACTTTGAAAATCTTCTCCTCAGAAAGTACTGAACAGATTACAACCAAATTTCACAGAAATGATCCTTGGGTGAACCTCTATCAGATTCCTTCAAAGAATTTTGATCGAATGAAAAACATGGCCTTTATTGGTGGAGCTGATTTCCATATATATGGTAAAAGCTTTGAAAATTTTCTTCCCAGAAACCAATGGATGGAATTCAACCAAATTTCAAAGAAATCATCGTTGGGTGAACATTTATCGAATTGCTTCAAATCATTTTGATCGGATGAAAAATATTACTTTAATGGGTTGGGCTAATTTCCATATATGGTTAAATCTTCGAAATTCTTCTCAGAAATCAGTGGATGGTTTCAATCAATTTTGACCGGATCCATCCTTGGGTGACCTTTTATCATATTATAAAAAAGAACTTTGATTGGATGAAAAATATGGCTTTAATGGGCAGGGCTAATTTCCATATATGGTATAAACTGAAAACTTTGTAAATTCCTCAGAAACCTGTCAATGGATTTCAACCAAATTTCAAGGGAATGATAACCAGATGACTGTTTTTCAGATTCCTTCATATAATTTTGATTGTTTTGAAAAACATGGCTATTACAGTGGTGGGTTATGTCCATATATGGTATACAGTGAATATTTTACATAATGAATTTTACATAATTTGACTTGACTTTTGTAAAAACAATGAAAAGTTTAGATTTATTTTCAATATATTCAGTTTATTTTAAATTCATGAAAAAAATTGCTTAATCAGTACATGCATGCCTGTGGAGTGATACAGGTGCTTGAGTGCCTGTAGTTTCTCTAATGTTTTATAAAACCATTTGCTTGGTGGCATCTAAAAGTGCCATTATTTGGGAATGGGTTAAATGTCCTGAAATACCTCTCATGATTATTGACTTGTTAGTAGGGATATGGTATTCTTTTGTACTACTTGTCCAATTCTGTCTTTTTGACTGAGGCAAGAAGAATACAAACCAGTTTTTATGTTGCTGTGATTTTATGCTTGATAAAACATTGTGGGAAAAGAAGAAATTGCTTGTAACCTGTGAGTTGTTCAGTAGACATTTAGTTTTAATTGTCATCTGCAATGTCTCTTAAGTTGAACCAGTCTAAAATTCTGAAAAACGGGAAAAAGGGTTAAGACTGGCCCAAATTGAGGAAATTACAACATATATGTACTTGTCTTTTTGGATAGAGAACATTGTTCAAAATGAAGAAATGATGTTTTCTCAAGCCTTTTTCTCAAGAGAAGAAAAACAGCATATTCGGGGAATTAGTTAAGTATTGATACATTTTAGAGCTGTCAACTAAGTGCGACTATTTCTAGGTCCCAAAATGGTGTCTGTGTTACAGCCAGGTTTAGATATTGACCTGACTAATTTACCCTTCATGACAACATGTTCAACATCCGTGTTTGGTATCCCAGATTGTCGAGTGAGTCGATGTGGGTACACAGGAGAGGATGGAGTGGAGGTATGGTTATATTTTACACGGTATACCTCATTAGTCAGTAACTACCCCATTTAGTCAGTAACTACCCCATTAACTGTCAACTTGTGGTCGCTGAATGATCTTATGGCTTTATTTATGTACAATTTTGGATGACTAGGGCACAAAGGTAAATAGTGGAGTTAGTACACTGCTGGTCACATTGGTATTTCCTTAGAAGTCATTCTTAGCATAAATCTAGCACTGGGGAAATCAAAAAAGGACATGAAGAAGCGAAATTTGCAATGATATAACTGAACGATTGCTCAAAATGATTTAAAGCCCCATTTAAATTTTCAGTAACCAAAGAAAATTGTCCACACTTTCGTTCAATCTGGTTATGTTTGTTTGAATTGGGTTTAACGCTGCTTTTAACAATTTATCAGTCATATCGCGGTGACTGGAGCACCTAAAAATTGGATTCCTGGTATATCCCGCACCACTACTACCACTAAATCTTGTCCTAACCTCCAGCTGCTATCCCACTTTGGTCGTTCAATTTGGACAAGTCTAAAATTTTGTTGTTTGGCAATGGGAAACCAATTAGCAGAAAGGTCAATTCCAGACATGTCTAAACTAAAAGACAATTCAAGGTGTGCTCTTCATTTCTCATAATGTTTTTTACCGTTACATTTCTCAATTGCATCAAAATCTGTGATTTTGTGGTAAATGATAATTAAATTATATTCAAATGTTATTGTAATAATCTGAATGAAACAGAACTGAATTCATGGGAGTTATAATAGAATTTATAGTATAAGCTCTCCTCATTATGGGACCAAAACTATATGCTCCCTGCTACTACGAGAACAGACTCTTAATCAGATTTGCTTGAAAAATTTTAATCGGTGAAAAATATAGGTTTTATAACACAGGACTAATTCCCATGTATTGTATATAATGGAACTTTGAAAACTTTGCTCTGAAAATATACTGGATGGATTTCTACCAAATTTCACAGTAATAATCTATGGATGACCCATGTTAGATGTACTATGAAATTTTAATTGGATAAAAATCATGGCTCCTTCTGGAAATCAATATTTTCCTGTAGAAAGAGAATCAATCAAGCGATGCAAGTGTGGCTGGTACAGATATCTCTTTTGAATGATTGTCTCCATTCACACTTAAAAATACGATCAGATAATACCTATTCCATTTATTTTCTATTTATGTAACCCAGTATGGTTGTTAAAGGACAAGCTCTGTAGAGCCGTGTTTTTAATACATATACATCTGACTTAGTACTTCAATTTCACATCAATTAACTTGACTTTTATGAAATTATGAATAGTTTGAAATTCTTCTCTCAAACTATTTTCAAAGGTGACGAATATCTTAAAACAATATTCTTTAAGGCAGTATATACAGGCCTGTGGGGCAGTGCCCCATTAAATTGTTATTCTAGAGCCAGCAAAAAAGGAGACAGTAATAGATTGGAAGAAACTATCGTTAGTTTCATTGTCTCCATTCACCAATAGGCCATCTGGGCTTATGTCATTGCAATGTGTCTGTTGTGTGTCCATATGATCGTCTGTGGGTCTAACTTTTTCCTTAAACATCTTCTCCTAAACAAAAGGTCAAATTTCAGCTATTTTATAAAGGGATATACTTTTGCACAAGATTAGAAATATTCAAGATTTTATCAGGAAGTGGTTTATTGATTGAATGGGGTTTAACACCACTTTTAAGAGTATTTCAGTCACATTGCGGCGGCTGGAGCACCTAAAAATGGATTCCTGGTATTTCTCACACCAGTACTACCACTACATCCTTTCCCAGCCTCTAGCTGCCATCCCACTTAGGTCTACAATTGTCCACCCATTAGTGAGAGGCAAATGTCTGAAAGTATATATGCCGCAGCCGGGGATTGAACCCATGACATCCCATAAATGAAGATTTGGAGTCTGACATGCTACCGAATGGGCTATGACGGGGGCAGTATCAGCACTAATTGGTGCCGATTGGTAAAATCTAATCTTCTTATCTGAAATCAATTATAAGATTTTATGATTTTTATATGCCACTGTAGGTGGACATCTTTATATTGGTATCATCTTCTCTTTCCATCTGTCCTGACGTCTATCTGTCTGTATGTATTCTTTATGTTACTATATCTCCTTCCAAATTTTATGGTTGAATTTGAACAAAATTTTTCCAGAATGGTTCTAGTCAACTGACCTAGGGCATGTTTTATTTTTTTTGGGGGGGGGGGGTTGCAGTAAAAAAAAAAATGGTCGCATGATGGAAAATTTCTTAGTAACACAACTCGTCCTTCAATTCTGGACAAATTTTCAAAATATTCCTAATCACCTTACCTTGGGTTAATATACCAGTACTAGGCTGTGTCCCAGGAAAAAGGACCTTACTTGAATAGTGCTTTTCATGCTCCCTGAAGGGAGAGCAAAAAACGCCTCTATGTCTGTCTGTTTTTCTGTTGTCCGGTTCAGCCGCACGCCCCAATATCCCCACAACTCAAGGAATCAAATTGGATGAAACTACACTCCTGAATTCCTTGATATTGCGCCGAAAAACTTTTCCCAGTTTTTTTAATAGCTCCTAGGTCAAAGTCACAGTTCAAGGTCGAAATTGACCTTGTTCACAGCAAAGCTCCTTCAATTATGTATGGATTTCAAAATACCTTTGCACAATTGTTCTCAATCATGAATCGATGTACCATTAGAAAAAAAATCAGATAGCTCCAAGGTCAAGGTTCAATATCAAATTGACCCTGTTCATAGCAAAGCTCCTTCAATGTTGGATGGATTTTAAAATAATTTTTAACAATTATCATCAAGCATGAGTAGACGAAGGTCAAGGTCACATCCTAAGTCTGAAAGTTTAAATTACGAAAGTTAAAATTACGCATGTTATGCTCCTTCAAATATAGATGGATTCAATATAACTTGTCACAATTTTTCTGTCATGAGTAGATGTGCAAAGGGCACAGCTTTAGGTAAAACATTAAAAATCAGTCATTTCTGGAGCATGGCTCCTAAATTGTGAATTGATTTCAAAACAACTTTGCACTTACTGTTCTCTATTGTTAGTTGATGTGTCATTTGAAACAAATTTTCAGATAGCTCAAAGGTCAATGGTTGATTGATTGAATGGGGTTTAACGCAACTTATAACAGTATAATGTGAAGCATTTGATTTTGGATACTTAATTATCATAGCTTATTCAAGCTGTAGTTATGACCATTATACTCTTTTGTCGAGCCCGCTTGCAGTGTGCGAGACATAGTTGTTACTATGACAGGTCAGTGTATGTGCGTTAGTACGTTAATCAGTTAGTCCGTCCGTCCAAATTTGTCCGGACATTTACTCCTACATTTATGGATGGATTTCAAATTAACTTGGCACAATTATTCACCATCATGAGTAGATGTGCCATTTGAAAGAAGTTTTTGGATAGCTTCAAGTTCAAGGTCACAGCTCAAGGTCAAACACTGAAATTGTGCTTGTCCGGAGTATTTCTCCTACAATTATAGATGGATTTCAAAATGAATTGGCACAATTATTCTCCATCATGAGTAGATGTGCCATTTGAAAGAACTTTTTGGATAGCTTCAAGTTCAAGGTATAAGCTCAAGGTCAAACACTAAAATTGTGCTTGTCCGGAGCATTTCTCCTACAATTATGGATGGATTTCAAAATAAATTGGCCACAATTATTCTCCATCATGAGTAGATGTGCCATTTGAAAGAAGTTTTTAGTACCTTTAGGTTCAAGGTCACTGCTCAAGGTCAAACACTAAAATTATGCTTGTCCGGAGGATTTCTCCTACAATTATGGATGGATATCAAAATAGATTTGCACAATTGTTCTCCATCATGAGTAGATGTGCCATTTGAAAGAATTTTTTGGATAGCTTCAAGTTCAAGGTCAAAGCTCAAGATCAAACACTAAAATTGTGCTTATCTGGAGCATGATACCTACAAAAGTTTGCGGGCTCGACAGCAGTTGTCCTGGGACAACCATCTAGTATTACATTACTGGCCATAAATTTTGAAAAAGAAAGAAAATACCAAAACCCAAACACCACCATCTAATTTCCTGTCAGAACCTAGTTAGCATGGCCAGGGATCAGTCAATCTACTGAGGTAAACACTTTACCTACTTCCTAGGAGATCCATTTCCACCTGACATGTAACATAGCAATGTACCTTTACAAATAATTTCAGATCTCTGTTCCAGCAGAACATGCAGTCAATCTTGTTGATCATTTACTTCATGCTACAAAGGATATAGATGTTCGACTTGCAGGACTTGGAGCACGAGACAGTTTGAGACTAGAGGCAGGACTCTGTCTGTATGGTAATGATATTAATGAAGATACAACCCCAGTAGAGGCTACTCTTTCATGGACTATTGGTAGGCATTTGTTACATATTGTATTTTAACATGGATAGAACTGATTTATGAGAAAGTCTGGTACAATGCTAAACCTGCTTATGCCTCTACCTCTAAAGCAGAGGGGCTATATTAGTTTTCATTCTGTCTGTCCATCTCTCCGTAAACATTGTTATTTTTAAACATTCTCATTTAGTGCGCTGACTGTAAAACAAATTGTTCTACACCCATGAAACTTTACACAATGATTGCCAATGATCCAAGGAAGTGAATCAGACTGAATTAATAGGAAGAGTTGTCTTGACCAGCATTTTTAAAGTAAATCAGGGGCAATACCTTGTAGAATTATCACAATAATTGTCTTGCACATCTACAATATCTTAATGAAAACTTTTGCAAAGTTTAAAAGTGAATCAAACAGAAACTGTTGGAGGATTTGTCCGGACAAGTCAAATGAGAGGAAACTTTTCGAAAAAATTCTTCATTGCATTTTTAGCTCAACTGAGCACGAAGTGCTCTGGGTGAGCTATTGTGATCGGTCGTCATCTGGCGTTTGTCTGTGTATTCACAATTACAAAAATTTTTTTCGTCTCCTAAACTAATCATGGAATTTCAACAAAACTTCAGAGAAATGATCCTTAGGTCACGCTCTTTCAAATACTTCAAAGAATTGAAATCCATGGACAAATTTGGTTGCCATGGCAATGGAGTTAAAAAACAAAAAAATTCTCCTCCAAACCATTAAGCCAAGAGCTTTGATATTTGGTATAATTCATCATCTATTGACCCTCTACCAAAATAATTTAACAAGAGGCCCATGAGGGCCTGAGACACTCTATTGGTTATCAAGTTTTCCGTTAAAGAAATCTGATATTTAAGGAAGTAAATTACTCAAAGAAGAATGTATAAAGAAAAAAAAAGGACTTTATCCCCTTTATCATTTTAAGCAACAATCCTCAAGGCCCCTTTTCCCATGTTTCATGACGGATCCACTCCATTTCCAAAAGAAAGTTACCTTATGACCCTACAATCATTCTGTGAATATTTCATCAGAATCTGACAATAATTGTGGATTTTATCACATAAACAGGATTGTTTTTAATGAAAATCAATAAGGCCCCTTTTCCTTTGTTTTCTGATGGATCAATTTCATTCCAAAAGGAACTTTCCTTACAACCCGACAATTGTCCTGTGAAATTTAAAAGACAATTTGATAATGATTGTGATCTTCATCACATACACAAAATGTTTTGAATGATAATCTGTAAGGCCCCTTTTCCTGTGTTTCAAATGCCACAATTATTCCATGCATCTTTGAAGAGAATCCAATAAAACTGTTGACTTTATTGTGTTAACAAAGATATTACATTCAAGTTCTCATATTAGGCCCCTTAACCCATGATATTTTACTGTTGGTTTTATCATTCTGTGAAAGTTAAAAGTGAATCCCATGAAATCTTGGGAATTCATTATGTTTACTAGAATATTTAAAAAAAAAATCATATGGCCCCTTTTTACATGATACTTGATGGATTGTACCCAGTTCTGAAAAGAACCATTTAAGTGATTGTACTATCATTCTGTGAAATTTTGAAGTGAATCCGGTGAAATCAAGGGACATCATTGTGTTAACCAGAATGTTTAAGAAAGTTTTTCATAAGGCCCCTATTTATGTGACACTTGCCATAATCAGATCCACTGTCAAAATCAACAATTGGAATTACAATCAATCTGTTTAATCTGTGGAATTTATTGTGTGAATGAGTTTATAGTGAAATCTTCATAGGGCCCCTTTTCTCATGATACTTTACAGAACAAACCAAATTTCAAAAGGAACGATTCTAATGAAGGTAAAATCATTCTTTAAAAGTTAAAGAGAATCAATGAAAACGGTGGACTGAATTGTGTCAAGAATTTTTGTAACAAAATTTTCATAAGGCCCCTTTTTCCGTGAAACTTAACAAATCAGACCCAATGTACAAAGGAACAATCCTAATGATAGTTTAAAGAAAATGATAAAGACTGAGGACTTTATTGTAATAATGATGTTTCGTAATAAAATTTTTATAAGGTTGCTTTTCTTGTGTCACTTAACCAATCAGACCTAATTTACAAAGGAACAATCCAAATGATGGTACAATCATTCTATTAAAGTTTTAAGAGATTCTGATAAAGACTGAGGACATTGTTGTGTTTATGAGGATTTGGTAATGATTTTTCATACAGCCCCTTTTCCTATGATACTAGACAGATCAGGCCCAATTTGGAAAGAAACAATCCTTATGATGGTACAAACATTCTGTGAAACTTTGAACAGAATCTGATGAAAACTGCAGACTTTATCTTGGTGTAAAATTTTTAAAATAGAATTTTCATAAGGCTCCTTTTCCTGTGATACTTGAAGGATCAGGTCTCATGTCAGCATCAACAATAGTGATTATTGTACAATGATTCTGTGAAGGTTTGAATAAAATCCAATGAAAGCTCTGGACTTGGTTACAAGGATTATAGATACAATTCTCAAAAGGCCCCTTTTCCCATGATACTAGACAGATCATGCCTAATTTGAAAAGAAAGAATCCTCATGATGGAATAATCATTCTGTGAAAGTTTTAACAGAATTTGATGAAAACTGTTGACTTTATTGTGATACAATGATTTTAAGATGAAATTTCATAATGCTTTTCCTTTGATACTTGACAGATCAGGTCTAATGCAAACATCAACAATCATCATTATTGTACAATTATTCTGTGAATGTTTGAAGAAAATCCGATGAAAGCTCTGGACTTGGTAACAAGGATTTATAAATGAAATTTTCTTAAGGCCCCTTTTCCTGTGTTTCTTGACAGTTCAAACCCTGTTATGAAAAGAATGATAGTTATGACCTTCCAATCATTCTGTGAAAGTTTCAACAAAATCTGATCAAAGCTGTGGGCTTCATTGCGTTAACAGGGTTTTATTAATTGAATTTTCATATAGCCCCTTTTCCAATGTTACTTGATGGATCTGAACCAATTCCAAAGGGAACTCTTCTTACCAAAGAATAATTATTCTGTTTGAGTATTAAGACAACCCCATCTAATCTGTGGACTTACAAGCATTAATTAAGATTTTTAGGTCACCTGACCGAATGGTCATGGTGACCTATTGCAATCATCGTTTGTCCGTCGTCATGCGTCGTCCGTCGTGCGTCGTCCGTTAACTTTTAAACATTTTCATCTTCTTCTCAAGAACTACTGGGCGGATTTCAACCAAACTTCGTAGAAAGCATCATTGGGGGATGCCAATTCAAGTTTGTGAAAATAGGGGTTCTGGGGGTCATAGGGGCCCAAATAGGGGCCAAAAAGGGGTAATTTTTGGTACTTCTTTAAAAATCTTCTTCTAATAAACCGTTAATGCCAGAGCTTAAATATTTTGTGTGCATGACAACTAGGACAGGTATATTATAAATTGTGAAATTCATGCCCCTTTGGTCATGTATGGGGCCACACCCAGAGGTCAAAGTTCAACATGTTAAAAAATTCACATTTTCATCTTCTTCTGATGAAGTACAAAGCCAATTTCAAACAAACTTGGTGAAAAGCATCATTTGGTAATGGTTATTCAGATTTGTGAAAATAAAAAGGCTGTGGGGTCATGGGGCCCTAAAATGGGGACCAAAAGGGGGTAGTTTTTGGTAACTTTTAAATATTTCATCTTCTTCTCAAGAACTACTGGGCGGATTTCAACCAAACTTCGTAGAAAGCATCATTGGGGGATGCCAATTCAAGTTTGTGAAAATAGGGGTTCTGGGGGTCATAGGGGCCAAAAAGGGGTAATTTTTGGTACTTCTTTAAAAATCTTCTTCTAATAAACCGTTAATGCCAGAGCTTAAATATTTTGTGTGCATGACAACTAGGACAGGTATATTATAAATTGTGAAATTCATGCCCCTTGGGTCATGTATGGGGCCACACCCAGAGGTCAAAGTTCATCATGTTAAAAAATTCACATTTTCATCTTCTTCTGATGAAGTACAAAGCCAATTTCAAACAAACTTGGTGAAAAGCATCATTTGGTAATGGTTATTCAGATTTGTGAAAATAAAAAGGCTGGGGGGTCAGGAGGCCCCAAAATGGGGACCAAAAGGGGGTAGTTTTTGGTAACTTTTAAACATTTTCATCTTCTTCTCAAGAACTACTGGGCGGATTTCAACCAAACTTGGTAGAAAGCATCAATGGGGAATGCCAATTCAAGTTTGTGAAAATAGGGGTTCTGGGGGTCAAAGGGGCCCAAATAGGGGCCAAAAAGGGGTAATTTTTGGTACTTCTTTAAAAATCTTCTTCTAATAAACCGTTAATGCCAGAGCTTAAATATTCTGTGTGCATGACAACTAGGACAGGTATATTATAAATTGTGAAATTCATGTCCCTGGGGTCATGTATGGGGCCACACCCAGAGGTCAAAGTTCATCATGTTAAAAAATTCACATTTTCATCTTCTGATGATGAAGTACAAAGCCAATTTCAATCAAACTGACTTGGTGAAAAGCATCATTTGGTACTGATTATACAGATTTGTGAAAATTAAAAGGCTGGAGGTCAGGGGTGCCTAAAATGGGGACCAAAAGGGGGTCATTTTTGGTAACTTTTAAACATTTTCATCTTCTTCTCAAGAACTACTGAGGGGTTTTCAACCAAACCTTTTTCTAATTCTTTCAAACAAAATCACTTGTCTTGGTGCTGTTTTACTCAGGTGACCGTTAAGGCCCACTGGGCCTCTTGTTTTAATTGAATTTTCCTAAGGCCCCTTTTCCTATGTTTCTCAATGGATTAGACCCAATTTGAAAGGAACAATCCTCATGATGGTACAATCATTATGTGAAAGTTTGAAGTCAATCAGGTGAAATCTAGGGCCATGATGTGTTAACTAAGATTTTTTTATTAAATTTTCATAGGTCCCCTTTTCCCATGAAACTTGATGGATCAAACATACTTCCGAAAGGAACAATCCATTTAATGTAATAATCATTCTGGGAATGTTTGAAGAGAATGTGTTGAAAACTATGGACTCTATTGTGTTTACAAGGACTTTTTCAATCCATTTTTTATCGGGCCCCTTTTTCCCGTGGTCCTTGACAGATCATACCAAATTTTGAAAGGAACAATTCTTATGATGGTACAATCATTCTGTGAAAGTTTGAAGTCAATCAGATGAAAACTGTGGACTCTAGAGTCTTTGAATTAAATTTTAATAAGGCCCCTTTTCCTGTGTTTCTTGACGGATCATGCCCAATTTCGACAGGAACAATCCTTATGATAGTACAATCATTCTGTGAAAGTTTGAAGGGAATCCGATGAAAACTGTTGACTTCAGAGTGTTAAAGAGGATTTTTTAAAAGATTTTTTTATTAAATTTTCATAAGGCCCCTTTTCCAGTGTTTCCTGATGGATCTGACCAAATTCCCAAAGAAACAATCCTTATGATGGTACGATCATTCTGTGAAAGTTTAAATACAATTGGATGAAAACTGTGGACTCTAGAATGTTAACAAGGATTTTTTAATTAAATTTTCATAAGGCCCCTTTTCCCGTGTTTCTTGGCAGATCAGACCCATTTTCAAAAGGAACAATCCTCATGATGGTACAATCATTCTGAGAAGAGAATCTGATGAAAACTGTGGACTCTATTGCATAAACGAGGATTTTTAATTGAATTTTCATAAGGCCCCTTTTCCTATGTTTCTTGACTGATCATACCAAATTTCGAAAGGAACGATCCTTATGATGGTACAATCATTCTGTGAAAGTTTGAAGAGAATCCGATGAAAACTGTGGATTCTATCGCGTAAACGAGGATTTTTTAATTAAGTTTTAATTAGGCCCCTTTTCCCGTGTTTCTTGACGGATCTGAATCAATTTCGAAAGGAACGATCCTAATGATTGTACAATCATTCTGTGAAAGTTTGAAGGGAATCTGATGAAAACTGTGGACTCTATCTCGTAAACAAGGAAAAGTTTAACGGACTGACACCAGGACGGACACCGGACGGGAAAAAGCCATCGCTATAGCTCTAGTGGCCTTCGGCCAGTAGAGCTAAGAAATTACCATACTCTGAAAATTAGCCCCTTTCTGTGTGATCCCTGGTTTTACATAGTATTAAAGAAAGATGTATTTTAAGAAATCATCTTCTCCCAAACCATAAGGCCTGGAGCTTTAATATTTTGTATGTATCATTGTCTATTGACCCTTTACCAAAATACTTCAAAGATCTACCGAACTTGAAATTAACAGATTTCTTTGAGATCCCTGATTTTGCATATGAATAAAGAAGGAAATCTTTGAAAATCTTCTTCTCCAAATCATACGGCATGGAGCTTTAATATTTGGTGTGTATTAAAACCTATTGACCCTTTACCAGAATTCTTGGTAGAATTACCTTATTCTGAAAATAAGCCATTTTCTGTTCTATATAAGATTTTAGCAAGGAAAAAAGGATATCTTTGAAAATCTTCTTCAAAACCACTAGGCCTAGAGCTTTGATATTTTGTATAAATCATCATCTATTGACATTCTACCAATATAATTCAAAGAATTACAGTACTCTGGAAGTTAGCTCTAAATGGTAGGATCTTCAATAAACCTAGGATTAAATGGAAAATCTTTAAAATATCTTCTCCAAAATAAATAGGTGTATCAATTTGGTATTTTGTTAATATCATAAAGCCTAAGAAATCACTTGTCATCATGGTCCTCTTGTTACAAGACAGCACTGCAGTCGGATGCCAAGGCTCTATTGTTCATGTGCTTTATAGTTAATAAAACTTTTAAATCAATGGGCTCTGTAAAATAGTGCCAAAGACATTACATGTCAAAGTGGAATCAGGCCTTGCTATAGCAATAAACAGCCAAGCTGTAGGAGGAGTTGTAAAAACAAAATTTGCAGACAGACTGCCCAACTGATAGATTTCAGTATACTCACACAGATTATGTTTACTAGGGTATAATTATTACTGCGTGATGACCATAAGCTCTTTGTTCTGGACATTATGCCACTCTTCTTAAATACCAAAATTCATATTACCCTGGGATCAGAATAAGCTCTATGTTGTGAGTTTCTAGACTATACAGAGAGATTACTCTTCTCTCCAAAACCACAAGACTCAGAGCTTTCAAACATTGCATACACTGTTAACTAAAAAGTATTATTCTTTAATTATCTAAAGCCCTATATTGAGGGCTCCTGTATCAATTACAAAGAAGGAAATCACTGAATCTTGAATTTCTCGAGCTATTGTCATGGCGTTGTGTCCTTCGTACATCCGTCTGTGCATCCGTAAACTTTTACTTTAAAATCTTCTCCCCAGAAAGTACCTAACAGAATTTAATCAAATCTTAAATAAATGATCCTTGGGTGACCCTTTCTCAGATTCCTTCAAAGAATTTTGATCGGTTGAAAAACATGGCTTTAATTGATGGGGCTAATTTCCATATATGGTCAAACCTTAAAAAATCTTCTCAGAAACCATTTGATGGATTTCAACCAAATATTACAGGAATGATTATTAGGTGACCCTTTTCCAGATTACTTTAAGAATTTTGATTAGAAGAAAACATGGCTTAAATATGCGGGGCAAAATTCCATATATGGTGAAACATTTAAAAATCTTCTTCTCAGAAACCAGTAGATAGATTTAAACCAAGTTTTACAGGAATGATCAATGGGTGACCCTTTGTCCTTCAAAGAATTTTGGTTGGATGAAATACATGCCTCTAATGGGCAGGGTTAATTCCATATAATTATGGTGAAAGCTTTGATTTTTTTTTTCTTAGAAACAAGGTAGATTTCAACCGAATTTCACTTGAATTATCCTGACTCTTTCCAGGTTCCATCAATTGATTTGGATTTGTTGAAAATATTGCTTTGAAGTTGAGGCTTATGTCTATATATGGTATCCAATGATTTAAAAAAAAGAAAGAAATTGTCTATACCTTTTCATGACTTGGTAAATGAATTAACTTTTGTAAATCAACAAAAAGGTTGAAATATAAAAAGATTTCATTCACAAACTTTATTTGCCACACATGGTGAATATGATTCCTGAAAACCCTATTTGCTTAATCAGTACCATCAGGTCTGTGGAGCAATACAGGTACTCAAGCACCTCTAGTTTGATTATGTTCTAGGTAAAAGAAGAAAGACAGAAGGTGGATTTCCAGGAGCTGATATTATACTGAATCAAATCAAAGAAAAACCAAAAATAAGAAGAGTTGGATTAACTTCTAAAGGGGCTCCAGCCAGAGGTAGGCTAAAACTTTTACAAAGCATGTTTTTACCAGATTCTTGTTTATGGCAATATTAGTTTGTTAGCAATCCTTTTTAGAAATGAAGGGAACTTCTAAAACACACAAGCTATAAAATTTAAGACTGGTCCAAATTGGAAGAGGTTGGCTCGCAAATGACATATCACAGTGAATATAAATCGAAAAGAAATTGAAGGTAGAACAAGAGGGCCAGAATGGCCCTAAATCACTCACCTGACCAATTTATGAAGATGAAAAAATAAAACACAAAAAACTTGAGCTGTGACATTTAGGATATTGCAAACAAGTTTTGAGGAGGGTCATCCAAGTAATATTCATAACGAGTTTTGTTGAATTTGATCCAGTGTTTACTAAGAATATGTTATAGTATTTTTAAGTCGAAAAATGCCCGCCCTACAAGGCCTTAATTGGGGGTCAATCAAATTATAACAAACAGATTTTGAGAAATGTCCCTTAGTAAGATTCATGCACTTGTTTGGGAGGAGAAGATATCTAAAGATTTCGAAATCAAAATAAGCCCCGCCCTGCTTCGCCCCTATTTGTGGGTCAATCAAAATTTCACACACAAGTTCTAAGAAGGGTCCCCCAAGGAAGAATCATGCCAAGTTTGGTTGAAATTGGCCAAGTTGTTACTAAGAAGAAGAGGTGTAAAGGTTTCAAATTCAAAATAAGCCCCACCCTGCCATACCAAAATTTTGTGTACAAGTTTTGAGGGGGGTCACCAAAGGAGCTTTTCTGCTAAGTTTGGTTTTACTCTGCCTAATGGTTACCAGGGAGATGTTTTAAGTAAAAAAGAAAAACAAAAAAAAAACCTGCCTGCCCTGCTAAGCCCATATTTGGGGTCAATAAAAATTTCAGGAACAACTTTTTTATAAGGGTCACCCAAGGAATATTCATGCCAAGTGTGGATTAAATGGCCCAATTGTTACTGAGGTGAAGATGTTTAAAGATTTCAAAGTAAAAAACTGCCCTGCCCTACCACGCCCATATTTTTTGGGGGGAGTCAATGAGTCACAGACAGCTTTTTTTAGAAGGGTCAACCAAGGAACATTCATGCCAAGTGTTACTGAGGAGAAGATGTTTAATGATATCAAAGGCCCAAACTGCCCAGCCCTACCATGCCCATATTTGGGGGTCAGTCAAATTTACAACTTTTTAGACGCAAGGAACATTTCTGCCAAGTTTGGTTGAAATTGACCCAGTGGTTACTGAGGAAAAGATATTTAAGGAATTGTTGACGACTTCCGACACACGACGGACAAAAGGTGATCACTAAAGCTCACCTGGAGCATGTTGTGCTAAGTGAGCTAATAAGGGTAGAAAAATATGACAGTATGCTTGTCACTAGCAATTTGTCATTTTCTTACCATTTATTCTGTGGCTAGTTTTAGCTTACTGGAGCACAACATGCGCAAGGTGAGCTTTTAGGATGATTGTCTGTCGTCCGTTGTCAACAATTCAGTGTTACAACTCTAGAAGCCACATTTTTTAATGAATCTTTCTCAAACTTGCTGAAAATGTTTGTACAGTCATGAGAAAGAGGGCTATTGAATATGGTGACATTCTGAACAATTTAAAGGGAAAAGGAGCCTTATTGACAATTTCCGCGTTACCACTCTAGAGGTCATAATTTTGCAACTTACTGTGAATGCTTGTTATAAAATGCATTGCATTATGGCATCTTTCCATAATTTTGTGAATGATCACAGTAAAACTAAGAGCTATATTGATCAGGTGAGCGGTATAGGACCATCAGTGTCCTCTTGTTCTTCAATTTTATACTTAAACCGTTCCCAAGCGATGTCACTTTTCCGAAAAAGCTTTGGAAAATATTGTGATAAAATGAAGAAATTGTTTCTTGCAAACATCATCGATATCCAAAAGATAAAGATTTTTGAAATTTCACCAACTAAAACTCGTCATCTGTAATTTCTTTGAATTTGGACCAGTTAAAATTTTGTCCTGTGGTAATGGATTAAACAGCTTCAAAACACTTATGAATAGAACTTATATCCTTGGAGCAAAATATTATTTTTAAAGAGTAGAACAGTAGACAGCTTATAATTATGGTTTTGTTGTAGGTGGGACAGTTGTTTATGACGAAAATGGTGAGAAGGTCATTGGAAAGGTCACAAGTGGATGTCCTTCACCTTCTCTCAAACATAATGTTGCCATGGGATATGTGGAAGCAGCTTACTTCAAATCTGGAACTCAAGTGAAATTTTCTGTGAGAAATAAGATGGTAGACGCTGAAGTGTCAAAAATGCCATTTGTGCCAACTAAGTATTATTTTGACAAATCATAAATAGTTCTAATAATATATAAATATGTCTTGAATGTTTAGTTGTTTTTAAAAAGAATTGTGGACTACTTAGGAAGTCCACTGTCACCTGACTGGTCATATACTGTATATTGCAATTGACCAATTGCACCCCCACCCAGTTCTGATAGGAAGTTCCATTTCAGTGTTGTTTTTCAAAATTTAACATTAGTAGCATGTTACAAACAAGATGTATTTGTGAAACACCATGCCCCTGTATCACCCTTTTTTTTCAGAAATGTGACCTTGATAAGTAATCGTGACCTTGATAAGTAATCTTGCCATTGTCACATGACCTTGACCTTCGTGTCTGGGATGCGTATCAATAAGACAAATCTCTTGATCATTTGATGGGGGCGTAAATAGTAAACTTGGCAACCTAAACGTCGCAAGACATCTTGAATAACCTTTAGCTACGATTTTTAAGTTGCAAAAAGCTGCACATTCAAAATTTACTTCTGGTCTGAACTTGAACTGTCGCCTGTAAGGGCTGGCGAATACCCCCCATTGCCGCCTCTTTTTAAATGAGACCGAATTGTAACCATTGAAATGTTGGCCATTCATGATTTATCAAGTTGACATCTTTTTTTTACAAATCTTAAGTCAATGAGGGGCAATGAATGTTTAAAAAATAGGGATTTTGTTCAACATTGAAGATGGAAATTATGGATTTCGTGCAACGTCGAACATGGCGTTTATGTTCTGGAATAATCATGTGAACCACTTTTATTTTTTTAATCTGTCAACCTGTTCAGGATTTATGATTTATTCTCTATATATTGTATATAAGAAAATAAATCAAAGGAGCTTGTATTCCCCTATCTAAAACTTCAATTACTTGTGATCCCCAGGGACCGGCAATTTTTGACCCTGGGGCCATAATTTGAACGATCTTGATAGAGATCCACCAGATGATGCTACATACCAAATATGTAAGCTGTAAGCCTTATTGTTTTGGAGTAGAAGATTTTTTGAGTTGTCACTATATAAGCCTATGTAAAACTTGTGACCCACAGGGATAGGCCAATTTTGACCTGGGGGCCATAATTTGAACAATCTTGGTAAAGGTCCATAGGATGATGCTACATACCAAATATTAAAGCTCTGGCCACTTCCTTTTTGAAGAAAAAGATGTTAAAAGTTTTCACTGTATGAGCATATTTTCAAACTTGACGAGCCGATTTTGACCAAGGAGGCCTTATTTGAACATTCTTTGTACAGGTCCACCAGACGATGCCACATACCAAATATCAAAGCTCTTGGCCTTTCTGTTTCATTGAAAAAATTTATTAAAGTTCTAACTATATACACCTATATAAAACTTGTGCCTCCTGGGGACGGGCCAATTTTGACCCTGGAGCCATAATTAGAACAATCTGGATAGAGGTCCACTAGATTATGCTACATACAAAATATCATAGCTGTAGGCCTTATGGTTTCAGAGAGGAAGATTTTTACAAATTTTCTGAAATTCGCCCATTTTGTTGTCAGCAACCAGAGTTCTGCATGTAATTAAATTCTTTGAACAACTTTGGAAGAGCTTGACCAAAGGAACATTCCTGCTAAGTTTGATCAATATCTTTCAAATAGTTTTAGCCGCAGAGAGAACACCATTTCATATATTCTATTTGGGATAATAACTCCTGAAACAGTTGATTAATAATTATTATAGAAATTGCAGATGCACAAGTTCCCATTACAAAGAAGATTTCGGTATAGTTTCAGCAAAATTGGTCTGGAAATGTGGGAAGAAATGAGGACACAAAATTATGTCCACGGACAGACAGATGGACAACCTGATTCCAGTATACACCCCCCTAACTTCGTTGTGTGGGTGCTACATAGGAAATATCAAAGCTGTATGCCGTATCGTTTTAGAGAAGAAAATTTTTAAAGATTTATTGAAATTCGCCCTCTTTGTTGTAAAGAATATAATGAATGATTTGATAGGTCAATTGGTTCTTTATTGACAGCCTCAGGGTCTGTCAATAACCAGGACTGAAGTAAAAGAGAATCAATTTTAAAACCTTTAATAACTTGACACTGATATCACAGAAAACAGCCTAATAAAAAGACATCAAATAGTCAGATTGCCTTTAAAACATTGTAACTACAGCTTAAACGAGTTTTCAATCAAAGTGAAATTCACCCAAAAATGGGCATGGTCAATGACGTTTTTGCTTTAATCTGTCGATTTGTTCCAAATGGCAAGTCTTTTGATTAAGGGAACAGTTGTGCCAAATTAACCCATTATCAGAAGACAAAATTTTAGCATTGTCCAAAATCGCAGAAGACTATTTCTAGTTGATGAAATTATAAAAATCTTTTGTCATTTTGGGGTAGACATCAATGGGGATAATGATTTTTTTTGAAACGAGCAATATCTTCATTTTCCACAATGTTTTCCGAAGTTTTTTCTTGGAGGTGTAGATAATTGTAATTTTGTAGGAATGGGTTAATTTGAAAATCATGCATATATGTCAATGAACTGAACTTACACAAATGTAATATTTACCTTGGCGATGAACTGAGCGCTATCTTATATGTTGTTTTCTCAAAGGAGAACATCTGCCCCAAATTAATTTGAAATCCGTCCATAAATATAGCACAGAACTGAACAGATAGACAGATAGCTAGATAGAGAACAACCAAACAATATCCTTACACATAAAGGGGATAACTAAGCTTAAGGTAAAATAAACAACAGGTTGTTTAATAAAATTACATTAACATATAATGTAAAATATGCCTTTAAAATCCATAACAACATACAGACTAATAAACAAGAGGGTTCAGATCGCTCTAATCTACTCATCAGAAAATAAAGTTGAACAAAGAAATGTATCTTTACCCTTTCCTGTACACACCCAGGATTTTACATCGCTGTGATTTTGTACTTGAGAAAACATTGTGGAAAAAGAAGAAATTGCTTGTCACAATCAATTTCTCCTTTTTCCACAATATTTTCTACCTCATCAGACGGTTTCATTTAAAATTGCATCCAATTTTCATTGTCGTGTGCAACCTCTTTCAATTTGGACCAGTCTAAAATTTAAAACAAGAGCACCACCTACAGGTGCCTACACTTGGCTATTGAGTGGTGGATAAAAGCACAAAACGCATCTAGAGTTATCCCCCTTGATAGCATAGGTTGCTCTTTTGATAGTGAGGAAGTGTGCCAAGTTTCAAGTGAAAGCCTTAAGTAGAACTACAGATATCACAAAATGTCAAAGTTTTGGCACAACCACGACAACAGGGCTATAGCAATACCTCAGATTTTCTCCAAAAACAGTCGGCTAAAAACGAGAAGGGGTTAAAAAAACCGAAAACAGCCGAGCTAAAAACGGGAATGGGTTAACAACAAACTAGACTATCACTGATAGTGACCAAATACCCCTTCCGTCCTCTACAATATACACATCTTCTTTTTGTACAGAGTACACATTGTGCATTTTGAAATGAATCCATTTTTTATTTTCCTATATACAGCTGTACATGATGATCCTGTCTGAAAGAAAAAATTATCAAAAAAATTTGTATACCTTGATACTGAGGGTATTTCTGAAATTTAAATCAAATTCATATAATAGTTTTAGATTGATTGAATGAGGTTTAACGCCGCTTTTAACAGTATTTCAGTCATATCACGGTGGCTGTAGCACCTAACAATGCATTCCTGGTATTTCTCACACCAGTACTACCTCTACATCCTTTCTTGGCCTTCAGCTGCTTTCCCACTTATCCCCCCTTGGTGAGAGACAAATGTTGGAAAGGATATGTGCCGCCGCCGGTGATCAAACCCATGACATCCCATGTTTGGGCCACTTTGGGTTAAAAACTGGGTCATAAGGTCAAATCTTAGAAATACCTCTCGAAGCTAAATATTTATCTCAACAATCTCAAAGTATCTAAGAAAATTGATATTGATAATATATTGGACACTGTTCAAAAAAGATTTTCAAAGATTTGACCTAGTGACTCAGTTTTTGACCAAAAGCAACCCAATTTCAAAGTAGTAATAGATTTGACTTGGTTTTTGACCCAAAAGGATCCAAGTAGCAATAGATTTTATCAAGCAACACATTCTGACCTATTTTCATGAGAAAAATTGTAGCCTCTTAGTGTGTTAGCAATGTTGAAGATTGGGGACTGAGATGAAACAACCATGAAAGCTCACCAAATAGAGCATGTTGTGTTCAGGTGTCAGAAAGCTACAGCCAGAAAATTAAAATAATCAGTTGACTGATAAGCAGACTCTTATATACCCCAAAATAGAGTTTGGGGAGATATTATAGGCAATACAAAAGTGATACAAATGTTACCTTTAAGACAAATTCATAGTTTACGTAAACAATACAAAGAAAAGTTTTAGAGCAAGTTTCACCATGGCAGGGCAAAAATGTAACTTTTCAAGTTGGAACAAGACTTTCAAAAGATTCTACCCTGTAACTTTCTGTCAAAATCCATATTCATATTTGACATTGATACAATTATCATGAACATGTGCTTGATAGTTGTTAGAAAAATATGGGCCAATAAGGCCATAAATTGTACTGAAATACAGTTATCACTTTAATAATGTTGATTACACTTTGATAGTGAACGAGTATTCTAAGTTTCAAGAGAATATCTACATTAATAGCAGATACTGTTTATCACAAAATTTCGTGATCATAATGTAAAAAATTATTTCTCCTTTTCTCAGTGTTTTGAACCAAATCGTTTTTTATGGTTTTGAACACATTTAGAACTGTCGTTAGCCCCTCCTTGAGGACCAGTCTTAAATTTTCCTCTGGTAATGAGTTCAAGACTAAACAGAAAACATAACAGAATAAATAAGTTACTTGTAACAGAAAACCGAGTGACAACAATTTTCATCAGATATACCTCTTCAAAACTCTAGACTATTGGTAACAATTGGAATTATATTGATAAAGCTTCATGGTCTAGTGGTAGGACACAGAACTGGGGATTGGAGGGTCCCGGGTTCAAATCCCGCTGGACTATGGGAATTTTTCTGAGCAAAAAACTTACACTTCACCCAGGTGTATAAATGGGGAGCTATGAGGGTCGTAAGCCAATGTGCTCTGGCTGCCATGGGTGCCGTATGTTAACAGCCGACTTGCAATTCAATGATCAGGGGTTTAAGTGTAGGCGTAGAAAGGATATAAACCCAAAACTTTTATCTTTAACTTGATAAAATGATTCTGATGCATGTCTATATTACTGGTTTTGATGGATAAATGATGGAATTTCATTTGATGGGCAAAATATGGAATTTCACATTTTGAAATTGAAGTCACTTCCTTTTACTATAACCCTGCATTTAGGTAACAGCCATTGATAAAATAATAGTTATAAATTAGAGAGGCAATAGCCAAAAGAGCCAATATAATACAATAATTAAAACAAGATGTGTTTGTGAAAGGCCTGAACCCTGTAACAGCCTTTTCAGCTTGATTTGTTTGAATGGGGTTTTATGCAGCTTTCAACAATCTTTCAGTTATATCACGGCGGCTGGAGCACCTAACAATGGAATAAGCCTACGATTATCGACCCATTGGTGAAAGACAAATAGTCGGAAAGGATGAGTGCCGCCATCGGGGATCGAACCCGGGACCTCTAGATTGACAGTCCGACGCGCAACCAACTGCGCTATGACGGCGGCGAGCCTTTTCAGAAATGTAACCTTGATTAGTGACCTTAAAAGACAAACTTGACATTACAAGCACCTGATGCCTATCTATGCAAGGAACCTTGGTCCCAAATATGAGCTATATATTTTCAACAGTGTTTAAATTGGAGCGAAATGTTATTTTTTGTGCTAACTTAACAAAACTGATGACCTTTATAAGTGACCTTGATAAGTGACCTTGCCATTGATGGATGATCCTAATCTTCAACTTATGCCTATCAAAGAAAGAAAACTATATCCAGATATAAATAAGATCTAGTTTTTAAGTTTTTGGCTTTAAATTTACAGCTTGCAGACATACGGACGGACAGAAAATTAGCATGTGATCTTTTTGATGTGGGGGCATAAAATCCAAATGTAAAATAGGCTGTCCATGTACTCGTTTTTAAACAGGAAAGTATTTTAGAAGGTCTTACAAATGGTGAAATAACTTACTAAGGATATTCTAATTTTGTAGTTAAATTGTAAAATTAGTACAACAAGAAATTGCTTTGTATGAGAAAATATTCTTTCTTTTCCCATAGTATAGTTTTCAATGGACAAATTGTTTTGAGCCAGCAAATATTTGAATTTCAAGCATGACTTTGTTCTACCAAAAAGGTATTTTGTCCGCAGACAAGTAAGACATCATTCTCTTCAAGGGGATCAACTTTGCCATGTTATTTTGAAGCCCATTCAATAGTGTAGAAGATATGCCCTGAACAAGAATTAGATATACACACAAGTACATCCCCCCCCCCCCACACACACAGATAGAGGTCATCAAGCTACTGTGACATAAAAAGACGAGCTTTTGGATAGAGAGACCCCTAACTTAACTTGATTATGAAAATATAGATTCAAACACTGGAACCCAAGATTGAGAGCATCGTAGATGACAAACACTGAGCCATGGTTCAAGCACAAGACCCTAGGATTGACAGTGTAACTTATTAGCAGCTGAGCCAGGGTTCAAGCTAAAAACCCTAGAATATTTCTGCATATTCTCCACATCCAAACGAAAGCTGCTATTTACTTTTCTGTACCTTTTCATGAAAATCTGCATGGAAACAATTTCTAGCAGAGATGGTGCAAAATTGATTTATTTCTGCACAATTTACACAAGTTTTCCATTTCGCCTGCAAACTGTAAATGACTGCAGAAATGCAATCCAAGGGCAGCATACAAACACCGAGTTGCCAAAAATAAATTTGTAAACATGATTATTCATTGAAGGAAATGTGGCCAAACCAGTAATGAGACAGATATAGATTATATTTAAGTGTCTACAGCTCTCAATTTGAAATATTTCTTCAGAGGGGACAAGATTTGTTTCACTACTGGAACACTCCATGCCTTTCCGAGAAGCCGTCGTCGACTTGTATCTGATAAACTACCAGTATCTGTGTATCCAGTCGGAAACCCAAATAACCTGAAAATAGAACATGTTTACAACATAATTGCACACATGCTTAGATTTGAACTTTTAATAAGATTCAGTGCTAGTCAAAGGTCAGAAATGAATCAAAGATTGTTGAAAGTAATACATGGGGCATTGTTCTTCAAACAAAAAATTCATTTAGAGTTACCTCCCTTGTTAGAGTAGGTTTCGTTTTTGATAGTGAACATACAGTTTACAATGAAAATCTTCAGCATATAGCACAGATACCACAGAATATTCAAGTTTTTGTACCACTGGCTAAGGACCCAGATGGAAATGAAGATAAGGTAATTAACCCTAGTCAAGCTGAATAGAAAATATGAAGTTTTTGCAGGAGGCATAGACAAAGATCAGCCTACAAATTAGTGAAGCCTGATCTTATTCTACACAACTTGTTTTCCTCTTTTTACACGCTACTACACATTGATGCCTTTTGATACCCGGTGCTGTGAGAATCGACTATACAATATAGCACACTTAAGCCCAACGAGATGCCAAATTAACCCCAAAATAAAACATTTAAAAAAATTGGGGGTAGGAGATAGATTTAACTTGGGTTTACACAACTCTAAACATTACTTTATATCACATAAATCCAAGAGGTTAATTATTGAAAAGCAAAGATGGATGACAAAAATTTAAATGATAATTTTGATCCTTTTCGTTGTCATGAAAATGCTCTTTTGTTAGATGCACGATAACTGCAGTAGCAATACAAAATTTCCTTATTGGTCAACAAGGCACCTTTCAAGATAAATTTCATGTATAAGTTTGAAATAGAACTGGACAAAATTTTACTGAAAGATAAATCAAATGTCTGTAAGTTGTGTGAAAACTTTTGAATCAGATGAAAAACATTTTTTGATTGGTACTGAACCCTGGCTTCCTTACATGCACGATAATTGAGGTGAACAGTATATATGGAATTCGATAAACTTGAAATTGTTGTATCTAACTTCTTTGAAATTGGACCAGTCTCAATATTTGTTGTGTGGTAATTGATTAAGTTAATACAGTTTATAGAAGTAATTTACAAAAGAGTGATCCAAAGCCTGGTAATGCAGTGAATTCAGCCTTCTGATTTTGACGCAATCCCGAAAAGATTTATTCAGCACAGCAAAATTTCAGAAGAGTCCAAATTGAAAACTTCAGAAAACAGTTAAGAAAGAAATATTTAGCAATATGTGTTTGTTGAGCACTTATGCCCCTGCTCTCTGTGCAAGAATAATTTGCAAATCCTTACAGGCTAACCTCTTCTGATACGACAGACCTTGATCTACAATCAGTATTGTTGCTAATGACTAAAGCTATTGAATTTTCAAACTTTGACATACCAACATCCAATTAAATAATTTGTTGATGGAATCAATGGCATTGTTAACTGAACAGCATTTGAATAATTACTAGTGGAAAGGCCTACAGCTCAGGCAATCAACATTTGTATAAACTTTTTCCTTTGTCATAGTATATCCCGCAAAACAAGCTGAAAATCACGTCTCTGCACATCTACTTGGAGAATTGATTGAGCTGATTGTGCGATTCTCTGAACAAATTTTCAGAGGTATGGCCTTGATGGATGATTGATTTATTTGAATGGGGTTAATACAACTTCTAACAGTTTTTCAGTTGTATTGCAGCGACTGGAGCACCTAAGAATGGATTCCTGGTATTTCTCACACCAGTTCTACCACTACCTCTTTTCCGATGTTCCACCTGCTAATCCCACTTAGGCTTACGTTTATCTACTCGTTTGTGAAAGAAAAATGTCTGAAAGTATATTTGCCAAGATCGGAGATCAAACCCGGGACCACATGATTGGGAGTCTGAGGCACTATCAACTGCACTATGGCTGCGGCCTTCATGGATGACATTGACCTTTGCCTTGACCTTTGCCAGACAATGTGGACAGATTAATACTAATGTGAGATATCATGCCATGATTAATAGACCTATTTTGAAGTAACAAGCCATATTAAGTCTTTCCCATTTACCTTTCTATTTCCTCAATCCAAAGTCCATCTTCCACCCCATCCATTGTGACAAGTTTGTCATTCTTACCGTTAGTTATTGTAAGAGAGTTTGGCTGGCTGGTAATTGTTCGTGTATGTGGTACCTGTTTTAAAGAATAAACATGGGACAAATGGTAAAAGCAATCATTTTGTCATTCTCTTGTTCTCCGGTTCATTCCCCATTCACCTCAGTAATGGACTCAGTAATAAGTCAACCAATACTTCAATGTTTGTCAATTACATAATTCACCACATCTAATTTCAGTTTAAAAATGGCGTGTGAATATAAAAGATTTTCTTTTAGCAATCCCCTACCAGCTTTATATATATCCCTAGGGCAGTATCTTTTTTGGGTGGTAAAGGGATTACTACCCCTCCAACATGTTGTATCAGATTTTATGAGCCATTGTTAAACACACACACACAAACATAAAAAAAAAATAATAATGTATTCCTGGTAATTCTCACTCACCCTAACATCCTTTACAAGCCTTGGAAAGGCAATGGACTGCAATTAAACTCAATATTATTAATATGTAAGGTATTTTGCAAAAGCATCCATATCTTGCTCAACAAGAGCCGTCAGAGAAGGATTATGCTCCCCAAATAAGGCTTTTTTCACAAAACTGTATGCCATTATCTGACAAAAAACTTCTTATTGAATGCAACTATAGTTTGAGACTTCAGTTCACAAGAAACTTGGAAGTTTGACAAACATTGAAGGAATCGATTTGGCTTCACAGGCCTGATTCTAGTAAAATTCAATATCATAATATGGTAAAGGGTTAAATATTTTACCTTGACTATCAAAGCCTCTAACTTAAGTAGTTTTGCAGAAACAATAGACTGATTTATTTTAGAGTTGGAAATATACATAATGTAAAGCTACATAGCATGAAGCCCCCTTTTAGCATGGTAAGGTTCATTGGGTCAAAAATTGAAATAAAACATTAACTAGCGCACTTGATAAACAACATTTATGTAAATTAAAAGAAATTTTGGCAAAATGTAAAGAAGGTATATTTGAAGATTAATGACCTTGACCTATGACCTTGAACTTAGTACCAACAGAAAGTCCATGTCATATGCAATGCACATGTAAAATATGAAAGCTACATCACTTACCATTGTAAACTTATGGACAATGTTAAAGTTAAAATTTTCGAAATTTTGACCTTGAGAAATGACCTTGATCTTGACAGATGACCTTAAACTTAGTACCAACAGAAAGTCTATGTCATAAGCAATGAACATGTGAAATATGAAGGCTATATCACTAATCATTGTCAACTTATTGAAAATGTAAAAGCTAAAAAAATTTAAATTTTGACCTTGAGAAATGACCTTCACCTTAACAGATGACCTTGACCTTAGTACCAACAGAAAGGTTTTGTCATAAGCAATGCACATGTGGATTATGAAGGCTATATCACTTAACATTGTAAACATAAAGACAATGTTAAAATTAAGATTTTCGAATTTTTGACCTTAAGAAATGACCTTTATCTTGAGATGACCTTGAACTTAATACCAACATAAAGGTACTGTCATAAGCAATGCACATGTGAAATATGAAAGTTATTTCACTTACCATTTTAAACTTATGGACAATGTAAAAGCTAAAATTTCTAAAAATTGACATTGAGAATGACCTTGAACTTGACAGATGACCTTATACTTCGTACAAACAGAAAGGTCATGTCATAAGCAACGCACATGTGAAATATGAAGGCTATATCACTTACAATTGTAAACTTATGTACAATGTTAGTTAAATTTTTTGAAATTTTGACCTTGAGAAATGACCTTGACCTCAACAGATGACCTTGACCTTAGTACCAACAGAAAGGTTATATAATAGCAATGCACATGTGAAATATGAAGGCTACATCTCTTATTAATTAAAAGTTATGGCCAATGTAAGTTTGTTGCAGAGAAATGGAGAGATTACGTAAAGCTATTAAACATTAAGCCCCCTTTTTCAACAACACATCTTATTACTGCAAATTTCAAACAGTACATAGTCAAGGGCATCTGATTTGCTACTATAATATAAAATTCCATTAAATTCTGACCATTAGACTAGGAAAAATTTGAGAAAAACTATATTTTAATCTAAGTCCCCTTTTCCGTGATAAGGCCCCAAATCCAAAAACTCGGAAAACGTATCAGCTCTATATCATAGGGAGTTCACATGGTAAGTTTCATTTGATTTGGTCCAAGGATTATGGAGAAATCGCTCCAGAATGATGGACGGACTAAGTGGTGGCTATATGCTCTCCCTTTTGGGAGCATAAAAAAGCCAAGAGAACTGAAATTTTTTAATAATTATCTTAGTCCAGCATCCTTATCATTCTACAAAATAAATGGACTGGAATCAAACTTAAACTTGTTCTGTAACTCATTAATGAGAACTCACATACCAAACACCACCTTCATATTGCCAAGGGTAGAGAAAAAAGTCTGGAAAACTGAAAGTTCTTGGTAATTTTTCAAGTCCAGCATCCGTATCTTCATCAAAAATCAATGGACTTGAACCAGACTTAAAATTAATATCTCCTTGGGTTAAGAAAACAAAAGTCTGGAAAACTGAAATTTCCTGGTAACTTTTTAAGTCGAGCGTCTGTATCTTCAACAAAAGTCAATGGACCGGAACCGGACTCGAACTTGTTCTGCATTTCATTGACGTGGACTCGCATACCAAAAATCAACTCGATATCTCCCAGGGTTAGGAAAAAAAGTCTAGAAAACTGATATGTCCGGACTGACAGATTGACAGACTGACAAATGGACAGACAGAACGAGGGAGCGCAAACCTCCAGTCCCTTTCCGCTTTCCCTGTAGGGGACTAATTATTAAGTTTTAATTTCATAACAAAAATAGTTCGGTGGTTAAAAGGTAAATTGTTAAATTTCAATGCATATTATGTATCTTGAATCATATCTTTTATGCCCCATATCTTTTATGCCCTAAACATTTTTATTCTCTTGAATCAACAGAAAAATAATATTTCTTCCATTTCTTGGTTTGACAAGAATCTTGTCATTTATCTCATTACAGAGGTGTATCTTAAGGGCAATGCATGACAATTCTGCTTGGAGACTTCGTTGGTCTTAAAAAGGACACATTCATGTACTATGCCAGGTTGTTTGTAAATCAAAGATAACAAGAGCCATGTCGGACATGGCCATCCTCGCAGTAAAAGCTTGATAGTAAACTGAAGCCAGTTAGATTTAGACTTCTTGTGCACTGCATTTCTATCAATGAGTTCGATAAAAGCTATTATACTTTCAGAGATATGCTCTGGAGAAATCTAAACAGCAAAGGGCAATAACTCCAAAATTATGCAAGCAAGAGTTGTGGGTCTTGTGCACTGCACTACTCCTCAACAAGATCTATTCACCTATGTAGTTTCAAGTTAATAGCTATTATACTTTCAGAGATATGCTCCAGACAAAATCTTAATTCTTTAAAACAACATAGGGCAATAACTCCAAAATTATGAAAGCAACAGTTGTGGTTCTTGTGCACTGCACTTCTCCTCAATGAGATCTATCCACCTATGAAGTTTCAAGTTGATAGCATTTATACTTTAGGAGATATTCTCCGGACAAGCTTAGTGACAGATTGACGGACAGAGACCATTACTATATCCCCTTTGCCTAAACGGCAGGGGATAAAAACCAGTACATCAATTCACTAAATTGTCATAGCATAGTAAGTAGTGCACAGTGGGATGAGCAGATGAGGGCTGTGAAATGGTGTGGTAGTGCTGGTCTTGGCTTAACGAAAATAATCATTCCTGGTGAAATTCTTACAACAATGTGAATGTCCAATGAATATTTAACACATCAAACCTATTTTCTTCAATTCACCACTTTCTCTGATTACAACACAATTCCAACTTTTTACACCCAAAGAAAATGTGTTCCATAATGAAACAGAGTAATTACTTGTTTCAAGCAAATTCTCCTTTTGACATGATGTTCTCCACTCTTGAATAATAATATGCTACTTTTGTTATATATCATTATATAAAGTCATATAACTTCAATTTAGAAACACTATGATTGGTCTTTTACAACTTCCTTCAATTATGACAAGTTCCAAATTTTGTCGACTGAAATGGGAATATACATATTCAATTTTTGTAACACCACATTGATGCAAGCCTGATCAATCTATTGTGTGTATATTCTTTTTTAAATATTTGCTTTTAAATATTTAACTGGTCTATTTTCCATGTCAAATATATATCATTCTTAATATATAGGACAAAGAATTAATGATGTATACTATACCACAGCTTTACGATTATGTCCGGGAGTCAAAACATCATCAAGAGTTGTCTTTTCTTTCTTCAACTGACACAATACATCTGGTGTACTGAAATATCAACGTCTCAGTTGGTGAATCTTAACATTTTATTCCTCCTCTCAAGCTTAACCCAATCCCACACAATCCTCCTATTCTACGCCTCTCAAGTAAAAGGTGTGATGAAAATGCTTTTACTAATAATCCTTTTTTGCTAGATTGTGTTAATTTGATACAATAACTGCCTTCAATACAGAGAGCAATTTCTACTTACCAATGGAAATGCAAATATTCTGATAAAGTAGCGGTTCATTGCAAGATGTAAGTCTCTGAATATATTTGTAATATTGTCTAGAATGTAACCCTTTCCATATTTTGTTGGAATCTTAGATGCAATCTTGAAATAAAGTGTTAATGGTTTGGTAGATGCTTATCAAGGTTGTATTAATCAAGAGCTGTGAGAGACGGCTTATGCACCCTAAATATAGACCTGTTACAAAAAGTATAAAAGGGTTTAAACAGACCTATAGACAAAGGTGCAACAATGTGCTCACCGCAATCCCAACATTCAAAATTTCAAACAACATGTTTAGTTTTAATGTTTGACCCTGAACTGAGACCTAGACCTTGTAGCCATCTGATTTTTTTTTTTCAAACGGTACATCTACTAATGATAGAGAACAATTGTGCCATAATTGAAGGAGCTTTGCTCTGGACATGCTTAATTGAAATATTTGTCTTTAAGCTGTGACCTTGACCTTTGACCTATCTATATTTTTTTACAAATTGCACATCTACTTATAACTGAGAACAATTGTGACAAGTTATATTTAAACCCATGTATGCTTGATTTTAATGTTTGACCTTGAGCTGTGACCTTGACCTAGGAACTATATGAATATTTTTTTTCAAATGGTATATCTACTCATGATAAACAACAATTGTGTAAAGTTATTTGGAAATCCATCCATTATAAAAGGATCTTTGTTCTGGAAATACTAAATTTTCACCTTTGACTTTGTGCTATGATCTTGACCTTGGAGTTATCTGTTTTAAATTGCACGTAACTGATGATAGCACACAACTGAGTAAAGTTATTTTCAATTTGATCCATAATTTTAGAAGCTATGCTCTAGACTTGTTTTTTTTTTAACATTTGAGCTTTAGCAATGATCTTGACCTTATTGCTATCCATTTTTTTCCAAATTGCACATCTTTTAATGACTGAGAATAATCTTGCAAAGTTGTATTGAGTTTCTTCTGTAATTGAAGGTGCTATGCTCTGGACATGCTTAATTTTATTTTTTGACCTTTGGATGTGACCTTGACCTTGGAGCTATCTGAAGAATTGTTTCAAATAGCACATCTCCTCATGCTAGAGAAAAATTTCGTAAAGTTATTTCAAAATCCATCCAGGAGCTATACTCTGGAAATGCTGAATTTCAACGTTTGAGTTTGAGCCGTGACCATGACCTTAGAGCTATCTGATTTCCTTTTGAAATGGTACATCTTTTTTTGATAGAGAAGAATTGTGCCAAGTTATTTTAAAATCCATTGATAACTGAAGGAGCTTTGCTGTGGAGAAAGTCAGTTTTTACCTATGACCTTGAACTATGACCTTAAATTGGGAGCTATCCAAAACTGGGAAAACTACATCATGCTATATCATAGGGAATTCACATATGGAGTTTCATCCAATTTAGCCCAAGAGTTGTGTAGGTATTGGGCAGACAGACAGATGGAAAACGGAAGTAAGTACAGAGGAAGCAACAGCTATATTCTCACCCTTTAGGAAGCATGAAAACAGTCCATATTGCTTAATGCTATATAGTTCAGTAACTTTGAAATCCATCCATAATTTCAGGAGCTGTGCTCTGGACATGCTTGATTTCAACATTTGACCTTGAGTTGTGACCTTGCTCTTGGAGATATCTGAATATTACTTTAAAATGGTACATCCACTCATGATAGAGAATAGTTGTGTTTAGTAATATTGAAATAGATCCATAATTGAAGAAGCTTTTCATTAGAGAAGCTCAATTTTGATTTTTTACATTGAACTGTGACCTTAAACTTAGTGCTATAAAAAAACCCAAGATGTGTTTGTGAAACACTATGCCCCCGCAACAGGACTAAATGTTTGACCTTGGTGTGTGACCTTGACCTTACCAAATGACCTTGACATGAGAAGATGTGTATTGTGGAGATATATCATCATGCCATATATGAGCATTGTATCTTGAATAGGCTGGTAGTAATTGGCAGTGTTAAGTTTTTTGGTTAAGTTTTGCAGACCAACCGACAGACAGAAAGACTAAATGACAAACAGAAGGACAACGGTAAAGCAATATGCCCCCATTCTTTCGATGCTGGGGCATAAAAACAGAAAATGGCATCTGGGCAATATTAAAAGGGATTCACAATTTGGCTCAAGGGTGGTGCAGAAGCCAAGACGGCCACATTATTATCCTCAGGAGAGCATAAAAATGATTGTCTGCATTACTCTACCTGTACAATCCAGGAATATTTCCCCAAAAGTTTCTTGACCGTCTCTGACCTGAGAAGTATTTTGCATCCCAAACAGCGGGTTCCATCTGCAAATAAACAGAATATGACACATTTTGTAGGTTGAACAGAGTTGGAATATATTAAAGATGCTTTTTCTGCATCTAACTGGAAAAATTGTCAGAAAGAAGAGGCTGAAGAGAGCCTGTGTGCTCCACTTACTAAATTATGTCAACCCAGACAATGTAAGTCTTTTTCCATGATGTTCTTAATCCATTGAAACTAACATTTTCCAAATTCCATAAGCTCAGCAAAAGCAATCAATTTCAAAATTTTGGTGCCCATTTCTTCTATTGATCGAATTTCCTTATTTTTTTTTAAAATCAACCAACTGTGCATGTAATATGAACAATAAGTCTTATATCCAACTTAGATCTGAGGTATAAAGGACTTGACCCATTACAGATGGCAGAATTTTACACTGGTTCAAATTGATAGGAGTTGCAGAAGACAATCTTAAATTTATGACAATAGGCCAATAGGGCCTCATTTGTCACATGAAGATATTTAAAAGTTTTCATTAAACAAGCCTATGTTAAACTTGGGTCATCTTGGAACGGGCTAATTCTGACCCTGGGGCCATAGTTTACACAATCTTGATGGAGTCCACCAGGTAATGCTAAATACAAAATATTGAAGCACTAGGACCTCCTGTTTGGGAGAAGACGAGTTTTAAATTATGAATTTTCACTATATAAGCCCTATGTAAAATTCATGACATCCAGGAATGGGCTAATTATGACCCTTGGGCCATAATTCATACCACATTGATAGAGATCCACCGGATGATGATGCATACCAAATATCAAAGCTCAAGGCCTATCTGTTTGAGAGAAGAAGATATTTTAAAGTTATCACTATATAAGCCTATGTCAAATTTGTGACATCCAGGAAGAGGATTACTTTAATCCTGAGGCAATAATTTGTACAATCTTGATAGAGGTCAACAAGACGATGCTGTATACCAAATATCAAAGTTCTCGGCCGTCCTGTTTGGGAAGAGAAGATTTTTACAAATTTCACTATATAAGCCTATGTTAGATTTGTGATATCAAGGAATGGACTCATTTTAAACCCGAGGCAATAATTTGTACAATCTTGATAGAGGTCCACCAGATGATGCTGTATACCAAATATCAAAGTTCTAGGCCCTCCTGTTAGGGAGAAGAAGATTTTTAAAAATAATCCCTATATAAGCCCTTTGTAAAACTTGTAACGTCCGGAAATGGGTTAATTCTGTCTCCTGGGCCATGATTTATACACTCTTGATAGAAATTGACCAGATGATGCTACATACCAAATATAAAAGCTCTAGGCCCTCTAGTTTGGGAGAAGAAGATTTTTGAAATGTCCACTATATTAGCCTATGTTAAACTTGTGACGTCTGGGAACGGCTAATTTTGACCCTGGGGTTAGGATAGAGGTCCATTAGATGATGCCACATACCAAATAGCTGTAGGTCTTTTGGTTTGGTAGAAAAAGATTTTCAAAGTTGTCACTTTGTAAGCTTATGACAAGCTCCAAAATTTTGTTGTGTGGTAATAGGTTTATTAATTTTCTGTCTTATCAACTAAATATTCAAGTCAATATTAACAATAAGTCTAAGATGGAAGATACAAGGGATATAATTTCCTAATTCAAAAGTGATCATTTATCAGTTCTGAGCAGATTGAATGCTTTCTAGGGAAGCTAAATTTAACTGTTTAAAAAATGCAATGTTTCATTCATTTCCTACAATATTGGGAATCAAAGTTAATGAAATATTATTATTTTTAGAATATAAATTACTAACTTTAATTCAAACAAAATTTTTAATCACCAAAACTGATTGTGCAAATTGTGGAAGATTGGAGTGATTGAAATCTGTTGATTAAACACATTTGTTTAAGGACTGATTGATCACAGAATGGAAAATTGTGATAGCTACCAGAATTAATGTTGAATGCAAATGGTTTACACTGTGAGTTGGAGACCAAAATTATACCATTTTATTTATTTTCTTAGTCTTCACTTGATCCTGTTAATCTATACAAACATGGCAAAATTTCAGACTGGCCCAAATTGAAAGAAGCTGCTGATGATAGTTTCAAGTTAATAAAATTCCATTTTTTTGTCTTTTTGGATAGAAAACATCGGCACATAAGATAGTTCGCTGCTTAACATAGATGTTCTTTTTTGGGTTCTTTTTCATTTCTAACAGTCGAATTTCATGTTAAGGTTAGGGTTATGAAACCAGTGGGCCACACTTACATATAAAGACTATGTACCTGGGGATCATAAAGTCTTAATTACAAATTCCAAGGCTTTAGTGCTGAAGAAGGAAAAAACTTTTTCCTCCCTCTGGATCCATGGGTTATAATTTCAGAAATAAGAAATAAGTCTGCGAACTGATGCTTCATGACTAAATTTGGACCAGTCTAAAATTTTGCTGTATGGTAAAACTACCCATTTTCGAAACTTACAAACTGGAAATGTAATTCGACTTTATATTAAATCCAGCAAATTTGATTAATTACAATCAACATAACTGGGCACTTGCTACTTATAGCACTCAACCAACCACACGTTAATAGAGTACACCTTTAAGTTGCGTGTTCATGTTTATTTGACATGTTAAAAAGTTTACGCACAAGATTAGCCAGACGCGTTATTGATTTTTTACACGACACCTGTCAGCAGTTAGTTGTGTTGCGCACCGTTTAAAGGGATATATATGAAGAGCATACTGTACAATTAAAGGTGACCACTGGCCACATACAACAGATTACCACTATTCACAGTAATTTCAAAAAGCAATTTGCACAGGCGGACCTGGAATGGCAGTTATAGGCAGATAGGCCGCTATTCTCAGATGACCACTAACAAAGTTTTGACTGTATGAGACATATATTAACGACTGACTTCAAGAGTAAAAAAAATTGTTTCAAGAGTAACAGAAATTTAAATCTTTGCAGAATTAAGTCTGATAAAACTTTGAACATGTGTTAGTCAAACTGATGCACTAACGCAAATAGTCTACATAAGTTGATAACCGAGGTTCGGTCAAGCATGAAACATTGACCAACTGTGGATGATGGGCACTTGACTGGCCGGTGGGTATACTAATTATCTGCTATTGGCCATTCCATTAAACCCTTAACCAGCAGGTAACGTGTGAAACCCTGATTTCTTTTATTTTTATGTGATTTTTTAAAAGAGATGGTGCCCGAGTTTATCAATAATTAATTAAGATTTCGCACCAATTTTGGGGGTTATTTTGGGTATTTCAATTGGTCTAGCAATTCAAAATTCCGTCCAAACCGGAAATTTATCAGTTTTGGTTCACAGGTATGTAGCAGATTGTGTAGGGATTAAATGATCTTAATCTTCTGTGAGACAACAAAGCCTAATTGCATGAAAACACAATGAATCAAGATTTAACCCATAACCATACAATCCCGCATTCTTACACATCAAAGAAATATAATCTAGGAAACTATTTTGATTAAGCAATTATTTCTTTTCTAACAATTTTTTCTACCTCATGAGGTACTTTTAAATTCAAACCAACTTTCAATGGTCTCCTGCAACCCCTCTCAATCTGCGTCAGTCTAAAATTTAATCGTTTGGGAATGGGTTTAAGGCCAGCATTGTACTTTGAGTGTTTGTAGTTTGTCTGAATGGGGTTTAACATCACTTTGAACAATCTTAAAGTTACATCACTGTAAAGTAGGCTTCGTCATGTGCTTTCTGAGTATCATCACTACAAGCCTGGGACTCTAGAATGTGATGCCCACATGACCAGCTGCGGAACCCTTGACTCATCTCATAAAACAGGTCCGCAACCCAAACCACAGAGCCATACAGGAGCCCTTCATGTGGTTGTAGACCATTGATGTAAAGTGGTTTGAGGTGGGCTGAATGGACATTCTGCATCTGTTTGTGACGTCCATCTGTATGTCTGTTTGCCGAGATACAGTTGATATGACCGCAACACAACAGGCTTTCAAGTTGATGATTTGAGTTTATTGTAGAAAGAAGACAGTATTATTTCTTGAAATCAAAAAGTGGTATTACATTTTTCAAGGTGAGACCATATCTAAATTATGTCTTGCACATATCATGAAAAAATACTGCTAATTGACAGATTGCTGGCCCAAATTATTTAACTAAGCTCGGACAGGCAGTTCAATTTCAATTTGAAACAGCTTTATTTTGCAAAATTTACAGCCAGTCACAATGTAATAACAAGAGTGCCATAGTCACAATTCATGCCACCACATTATGGGCCCTTTTTCTGAGGCATAACCTACAATATTAAAAGTATAATAATATGCAAAATGGATGTTCTGCAAGAATTTCATGCAAAGCCGAAGCTTTCTTAATGCAGCCCCAAATTGTAAAACCTCGCCAATATGCTTAACCCATTCCAACATGATAAAATTTTAGACCAGTCCAAAATCATAGAAGTCAAAGACGACAATCTCAAGTTGATCAAATCTTCAAAATCTTTGTCTTTTAGAGTAGAAAATATTGTGGATATTGAAGAAATTGCTGGGTTAAGGTCAGGTGACTAGAAATATTCTGTTAAAATTTTGTTCTAATTTGTTCATAATAATTGTAGAAGATGTGGACAGGTGTGTACAGATGAAGGATGGAGAAGACATTGCAAATTATATGTCCATCTTTGGCGGTGAACAAAAAAAATCAAAAGGTTTGATGGCAACGTAAATGTCAGAATAACAGCTTGAATATGTTTGACAGAGTACTCAATTAACAAGTAGTCACCCAATGCCTAGTATTAATCATTGTTACAACAGGAGAATATGTAAACAACTAAAAATTATTCGCTCCAACACAAACCTCAAATCTTCACATCCACTTATAAAACCAGACATAGTTATGTTATTTACCCCAAAAGAGTCTGCGATGTCTTGCTTGTATTGGGTTAACATACTGCCTGTATTTTCCATCATCCAGAACACATGTGTCGAACCCTTACATAGGGTCTCAATCTCCCGTAATAACATTTGGAATTTTAATATCAAAATACCACTTCCTTCTGCAAATAGAAACACAACCACAAAGGTTTACTTAGGCTTATTCACATAATTTGAAAGCTTCAGCTCTGTTGTAGTAAATATGCCCAAGATACACACTTTGTGTGAGTATAGAACAAAAGCACAATAGAACGTAATCCTTGTCATGCTGCATAATTGCTGTGAAATCAAAGGGCTTAAAGCACTGATAGAACTTTTTGTTCAAAGATCAATGTTTCTTTTAGAAATCAATTTCATAAACAACTCTGGCAGGAAAGTTACAAGCAGGAGGTGAAGACCAAGATCAGACTGCACTTGTGTGCAGGCTGATCTTGGTCTACATCTCCTGCCAAAACCGGAATATTCCGGGTTCAGCATGACAAGGGTAAAGTCCCATGGCACAAAAAGCACTATACCCTTGGTTAGAGTGGACAAAAAGCCAAATGGAATAAGGTATGGCCAAAACAACCACAGTTTCAGCCTGGACTACATGTCTATTGATAAATAGTTAAAGGAATTTAAAGCTATTCTTGATAGAAATTGTAAGTTGTTATGTTTTGGAAACCATTTCCCTGTGGTTCAGCCCGGGGATCAAATCCACTACCTCATAGACAGATGCTCCAAATTTGTGAGCACTGGGACAAGCAAGAAGTGGCCCCAAAGGGGCTTGTCAGTAAAAGAAAAAGTTGTATAAACTATTTTATTAAATCAAATAGTTCCAAAGCTGCTTGAGGAATCAAAATATTTATATGGCATGTACAACTAGACAACATAGAGGTTCATTGAGGCAAGTTTCTGATCGTTCCAATTTGAAATGAAAGAGTCATAAAAACAAAAGCCATCACAGATGGATTATACTCCCCCAATATAGCCCTGACACAAAAAGTATAAAAAAATAGGGAAAAGGGTTTTGGAAGGGTGACAGATGAAGCAGCAGCTATTTACTCGCTATATAGGATATTAGGATCAAACCCAGGATCCCATGATTTCATGGTAGAGAACAATAAGTGCTTAGTTATAATGAAACGCATCTATAATTTTAGGAGCTTTGCTCAGGACATGTTCATTTCAACCTTCCACCTTTAGCTCAGCCATGACCTTGAGTTATCTGACTATTTTCTTCAAAAGGCACAATTCCTCATGATAGAGAACAATTGTGCAAAGTAATTAAGAATTCCATCCATAATTGAAGGAGCTATGCTCGTGTAAAGTTCAATGTTAATGTTTGACCTTGAACTGTGACCTTAACCTTTGAGCTATCTGAATTCTTTTTTTCAAACAACAAATCTACTCATGATAGAGAACGATTGTGCAAGGTTATTTCAAAATCCATACGCAATTTTTAGGAGCTATGCTCTGGAGATGTTTTCAATTTCAATCTTTGGCCTTGAGCTGCAATCTGTACCATGGAGCTATCTGATTTTTTTTTCAAATGGTACATCCTACTCATATTAGAGAACAATTGTGCAAAGTTATATTGAAATTCATCCATAATTGAAGGAGGTATGCTCTGGAAAAGCTCCCTTTTAATGTGTGACCTTGACCTTGGATCTATCCGTAGAACGAGAAATTGTCAGTGCAATATATCTTAAGGAATTCACAGTTGAAAATTCATCCCCAGGGTTGTGGAGAAATCAAGGTGGATGTATGGACACAATGACGGACGGACAGTCTGAATGGCAAATGGACCAAACGGCAGCTATATCCTCAGCCTTAGGGATGCATAAAAACACTGCAATTTTTAGCTATTTTTGCAAGTCAAGGGTAGACATATTTAAAATGACATGAGACATCAAAATAATTTTTTCGCACAACTAAACATCATGGAGAATCATTGTGGCAATTTAAGTTTCAATTCATTATAAAATAATTCAATTACAGTTTTTTCTGTTAAGATTCAAGTGTTTTGATGGCTGAATTTTTCTTTCATATTTCCATTAATTAAATTCTGAGAACGCAGCTATTTTGTATGCTTGTGCACATAGTAATCAATAGAATTTTAGCCAAAAATAGTAAAATATCTAATTTGTTTGTTTGATAGGATTAAAGTATAAGAAATAAAGAAAATATTTTTTGTTTTTATTGGGGTATGATCCTTTCATTGAGGTATGAACCTAAAACCTTAAATCACACAAATGTATGACTCCCCAAAATAGCATATTCCTACAATGTGATAAAGTATCTCGATAAAAAAAAATTCATTATTTCTTAACCCTTTCCTGTACAAACCCGGGATTTTACGTCCCTATGATTTTAAACTTGAGGAAACATTGTGGAAAGAGAAGAAATTTCTTCTTTTCCCACAATATTTTCTGTAGAATGGTTACTTTTCGAATTGCATCCCACTTTTATTGTCCTCTGCAAGCTCTTTCAACTTTGACCAGACTAAAATTTAAAAAAACAGGAAAGGGTTAAAGAAATTGTAGTGAGACAACATGTGCAATTCTTAGCCATTTTACAAAGTCAAGAGCTGATAATTCAATAACTTGAGGGATTAAAATCATTTTGTGACATTCAGAACAAAGTGTCATAAAGATTCATTATTATATACCTATAAAAGATATGGATTAAAATCTGGCTATGTTATACAACTCAACAGAAAAAAATCAATTTTCGGCGTGTACCAAAAAACCATTTTTGTCGAGTACCGTTAAACACGGACTACTCTTTTGTGTATTGATGTTCCGGTTTTGGTTATTTCTTAATCATTTAAGAGAATTTTCTTTATGTCATATCATGAAGGTATATAATAAAAGGAATATTACAACAGTGTGTTTTTCTATTGGTTGTTATCGTGTTCTTGAATCTTGTGTGGGTATTTTTATTGGATAAGACCTTCGGTCTCATCCAATAAAAAATACCTACACACGATTCTCAAACACAATAACAACAAATACAAAAGTACATTGTTGTAATATTCCCTATTTATTGCAAGTTTCAATTTGTTCCTAATGTAACTGTAGGACTAGAGCAAGAAATTTACTATTGGACAAAAAGATGGACAAACAGACCTTCTAATTTGGTTTCTTAATGGTTTTCTTCCTTCAAAGTTTTGGGCATTTTTGTGTTATAATCTTAAGGTCATTATGCCAAAAAAGCCCATATTGTGATCCTGGACAGAATTAACTATATAATGTATGTCTATACCCTCACACCTTACCCTGTACTGGTTAATTTTTGGTGTAAACAGTCTGGGCGGATAACCATGGATATAACATAATATGACCCTTTGGGCATATAAAACCTGTTAATGTATCTAATGTATGATCAAGGACAGGATAACACACTGACATTTTAGTCTAGAATATTGAACATTAACACAATGCTGTTGGCCTTTGATCAACAACTTAAGAGTGATTTCAATGGTGGAGACCATTTATTCTCCGTTATTTATGCACGGTCCTTTTTAAACTAACTGAATTGGATTTAAGCTGTTTTGAATAGTCTATCAAATATTTCACAGAAGTTCTTCATCTCTTTGTGTAAGTCAAAAAGGCCTGCACAAGCATTTTATGTCCATATGATTTTCTAAATTCTAGCTTTTGGTTCCAGCACTTTGTAATTTTCAACAGACTTGGAACTTCACATAAGAACCACAGGGAATGTGCATGCAGAGTCCTTAATTTTGAAAAAAAAAAAAAGATATGTTTGTAAGATACCATGCCCCAATAACACCATTTTTTTCCAATGTGACCTTGAACTTGATGGATAACCCTGAATTTACATCAAACTGAAGCCTAGAGATGCACAGAACAAATATGAGCCATGCATCTTCCAACAGTATTTGAGTAGGAAAAAAATACTGTGGCCTGTTGTAGCTCAGGCAACTAAAATCAGAGACTAACTACTGATTTCCTTGTAACTTCTAGATTGCAGCAGGTTGGTTGTTTTTATTCCAAAGCTTATAATTCTATTTCCATGTAAATAAACTTTGGAATGAAAAGCACTAGCCTGTGTTTGAGAAAGGTGTGGTTAAACTGAGTAGAAAAATAAACAACTTCAGGCCTACCCCTGTTGCATCTGTCATTTCATCTGGCGGAACACACTTGACAACTGGCATGTCGAAAGAGGGTCTTCATTTTTCATTATTTGTTTCATTCCTAATCTATCATTTTATTTGTCTTCTGGTTGTTTTTGTATTATTCTATATTTTTTATGTTGTACTATCCTTAAATTTCTATGTGTGTAAAATACCAATCAATCATTCAAACTATAAAGTCAAATTGATACAAATTGCCAATTTTACCAGTTAATCAATCGTAAATTGACTTTACTCACCAAAGCCTTTCCTTCTTGGATTAACTATAGATAAATCATTGCACGGGGGACCAGCCAATACCAGGTCAATGGGACACAGATCTACAAGCTTGGAAACAAATAAAAACATCCAATATTTAGTGAATATGTGATTCTTATTTGGCATAATTTAAATATGATGAGCCCTGCAAAAAGGGTCCATCTAGAGAATGCACACAGTATTGACTGTTTTCAGACTGCAAGACTTGTGCAGTCTGACTAGGGTAGGAACTTTGTTCTATCATATATTTTTGAATACTCTGTCTAGTTCCAATCACTTTTTTACAGTCTAGTATTTGTTGTCTGACAGTCACCTTTATTGTGACGGTATACTCCAGCACAACTCTTCTAAATAAGTAAATACTATCCTCTATTGAAACCGTCTATCATCTTTCTTTTTATTTCTACAAGAAGTATACAACTTGATGCCATAACTTCTCTATCATGTTTTTTTAAAAGCCAATCATCGTTTTACAAAGTTTCTATAACTTTCAAAAATCCAATACTTGTGTTTAAAAATGGCCACACTTTTTTCTTAGTGATGGTATGCTGTCAACTTCCCTTTGATGGAATTTAAAAAATTCACTGTCTTTTCGGGATAGATAACATAGTGGATATTTTCCACAATGTTTTCCAAAGCTTTTTTCTGAGGGGCGTCAAAGAGCGGGATTGTATGGGAATTAGCTCAGATGTTATATTGGAGTTTGGTTGGAACTACTAGCAACCCCTTACCTGTTGCCTATGATCCATACCCTATTCATTTACACTAGTGGAAACCCAAATGACACTTGTCCTGTATGAAAATGTGGTCTGGATTTCAGAACCAAGGTACTAGTGGAAGGTATTTAATCCAGTGTGATAAATATCAGATTTGTATTGAGATCTTGTGTGCATCTTTGAGATTAGGTCTTGTTTCTTTAACCCATTCCCACACAATCCAGCTTTTTCGACACCCCTCAGGAGAAATCTTTGGAAAACAATTTCATACAAGACAAGTGACATTTGCTAGTGGTTCCAATCCAACTCCAATGTAACAGTTAATCTGAGATTTCAAATAACATTTTTTTTCAAAATATATGATGGAGATAAACAAGATGTCCAAACCCTCACCTGAGTCAATAACAGCAATAGTAAACAAGAGGGCCAAAATTGCCCTAGAAAGCTCACCGATTAGTGCTATATTGAATAGAGAAATATGAAACGTCAAAGTGGGTCTTACTTGTTAAGCAGTTCATTGATCATGATTAGAATATAAACATTCTGAAAAAGTTTTGTGAAAATTGGTCCCAAAAAGGGGAATAAAAGAGATTTTTTTTTCAAGATTTGACCTAGTGACCTAAGCTTTTCATTGATAACAATTAACGAAAGACATCCAGGTGTCCTAAAAGCTCACCCTGAGCAGGCTCAGGTAAGCTAGTGAAGCCCAAGTGACCCAAATTTGGCAAAAAATGACCTTTGATAAAATTTTCGTCTTCAGAAAACTAAAAGACACTCTTACAAAGTTTGAAGATATTTTTGTGACATGTGCATGTACATTTCAAGGAAGGTTTTTCTACAATTTTGATCAATAACTAGATTTAGTGAAAACAGGATCAAATACATTCTTGCTAAGATATGGAAACGATCATTATGACCTAATATGAAGACAATCAATAAAACAAGGCCCATAGGGCCTTACTGGTCACCAGATTCTAAACAGCACAAAAACCATGGACATACGGTTAAGGCATTATATTATATTCCCCACAAGTAAATAGAAGCAGGAGATAAGAAGTATAATCTATGACAAAAAAAAATGAATTCATAACAGATCACCATTAGCAAAGTTCTGGTGAAATTAAAATCCATCATTCTGAAAGACAATGCATGGAATTATATTTCTCTTAATATGTAAGTCTCTTTTTGTAACACAAGTCAAACAAACACTCTTTTTTAAATTCTGATTTACTCAAGTCAGTGCTTCTACAAACATTCTTTAGCATGATTCTGTTGACTAGAACCCACCAAAATAGTCTGATTTTTTTCTTTTTTCTCAAAGTAACAAATGAAAGCTGGAAAGACGCAAAATTCCAATAACAACAGCAACTGGATACTTTTAAGCGAACCTAAAGGATAGAATTTATCATAGGAAAGCATTATTTATGGTCGAACTCCTGTGATCCCTCCCCCCGGCGTACTCTATATTTAACTCTGAAGCTCTGGGTCTTTCTGATCAGAGAAAACATTTTTTTAAAATTTTCGCAATTTAAGCCTTTGTTAAACTTGCGACCCCTTAGACGAGCCTATTTTGATCCTAAGGCCATAATTCATATAATCTTAATAGAGATCATCTAAATGAAGCTACATACTAAATATAAAGGCTCTAGGACTTTCTGATTGGTAGAAGATTTTCAAAGTTTGCACTGTATAGCCAATCATAACTTTTTGGTCAAAGGATGAGCTAATTTTGACCCCGGGCCAATATTTGGACACTCTAGATTGAGGTCCACTAGACAATGCTGCATATTAAAGCTTTCTATGCCTTTCTGTTTAGGAGAAAAATATCTTTTTAAGTTTTCTCTATATAAGCCCTACAAAAAACTTGTGACCCCCAGGGACAGGTCAATTTTGATTGGGGGAGCTTAGTTTGAACAATCTTGTTAGAGGTCTACTTTTGATGCCACATACCCAATAACAGAGTTGTAGGCCTTTTTAATTTGAAAGAAAAAGTTTTTTAAAGTTGTCACAATGTAAGTTAACCCCCCCTCCCCCCCCCCCCCCACACACATTTACCTCACCACTAGCATGGCCATTTCTTGACAGATTTTTTTCTTGTACAAAGTTTGTAGTCCTTTCCCCTAATGACCAAACATGAATCCAATCCAAATGTCAGTTCATGACAAGAAGATTTATAAAATGCTTGTCACAAGCAAAAGCTCCTTTTCACAAAATGTTTTCTATGGTTAGTTCTCTTTAGTGCATCAAAATGCTGAATTGTGTGGTAATGGGTTAAAATTAAAGTTGACCTTTAATGATCATCAACCTGTTTTCTGTTGAGTTTCCATGTATCCCCAAGTTGTTTGACGGTATCTTTGTGGTTATGTCGGATCACATCTAACGCATCTTGACAAATCTCCGAATAGTAATACACGTCAATGTCCAAACCAAGCTCGTCTAATACTACCTTCCCTAAAAAAAGTAAATTATGTCATTAAGATATCAAGAGTTCATGTCAAGTATTTCATTTTCTGACTGTGGTCAGATTTCATAGGTTAACAAGAGTAACAAGGTGCCAAATTGTCACAAGATACGCCCGTCACACTGCTTAATATTAACTGGGGGTTTGAATAGAACTGATGTTATTTTGAATGAATATTTTTTGTCAAACAAAGTATGAAAAACAACAAAGGGCAATAACTCAAAATATACGCTAGGTAGAGTTATGGTTCTTGTACACTGCACTCCCTCTTGGTGAGCTCTATCCATCCATGAAGTTTCATGATTCTAGCTATTATACTTTTAGAGATATACTCTGGACAAGATTCAAGTATGAAAAACAACAAAGGGCAATAACTCGAAATATACGCTAGGTAGAGTTATGATTCTTGTACACTACACTCCCACTTGGTGAGCTCTATCCATCCATGAAGTTCATTGATTCTTGCTATTATACTTTTAGAGATATACTCTGGACAAGATTTCAAGTATGAAAAACAACAAAGGACAATAACTCAAAATATATGCTAGGTAGAGATATGGTTCTTGTGCACTGCACTCCCCCTTGGTGAGATCTATACACTCATGAAGTTTCATGATCCTAGCTATAAAACTTTTAGAGATATACTCCGGACAAGATTCAAGTATGAAAAACAACAAAGGGCAATAACTCAAAAAATAGGCCAGGTAGAGTTATGGTTCTTGTACACTGTACTCCCCCTTGGTGAGCTCTATCCATCCATGAACTTTCATGATTCTAGCTATTATACTTTTAGAGATATACTCCGGACAAGATTCAAGTATGAAAAACAACAAAGGGCAATAACTAAAAAAAATAGGCTAAGTAGAGTTATGGCTCTTGTGCACTGCACTCCCCCTTGGTGAGATCTAAACACCCATGAAGTTTCATGATCCTAGCTATAATACTTTTAGAGATATACTCCGGACAAGATTCAAGTATGAAAAACAACAAAGGGCAATAACTCAAAAAATAGGCCAGGTAGAGTTATGGTTCTTGTGCACTGCACTCCCCCTTGGTGAGATCTATACACCCATGGAGTTTCATAATCCTAGCTATTATACTTTTAGAGATATACTCCGGACAAGATTCAAGTATGAAAAACAACAAAGGGCAATAACTCAAAAAATAGGCCAGGTAGAGTTATGATTCTTGTACACTGCACTCCAGCTTGGTGAGCTCTATCAATCCATGAAATTTCATGATCCTAGCTATTATACTTTTAGAGATATACTCTGGACAAGATTCAAGTATGAAAAACAACAAAGGGCAATAACTAAAAAAAATAGGCTAAGTAGAGTTATGGCTCTTGTGCACTGCACTCCCCCTTGGTGAGATCTAAACACCCATGAAGTTTCATGATCCTAGCTATAATACTTTTAGAGATATACTCCGGACAAGATTCAAGTATGAAAAACAACAAAGGGCAATAACTCAAAAAATAGGCCTGGTAGAGTTATGGTTCTTGTGCACTGCACTCTGTATTGATGAGAAGAATATAACTGCCAAGTTTAAAGTCAATCGGACTTATGGTGACAGAGTTATGCCTCGGACAAAGAAGTGGACACCGCCAGGACACCACGGGTGATCCCATAATACGTCCCGTCTTCAACGGCGTATAAAAATTGTTCAAGTTATCTGAACTTTACACTTATCAAACTAGAATTATGCCACTTTAAGGTGTTTGTCTTTAGTAACTCCTACTGGAATTTTGAGCCTGTCAGATATTCATTGGGCTAGTTAGTATATCTGCAAAATAATGGACATCTCCTCCTATAGTTTTAGTTCAATTGGCAGAAGAAACCATTAGGAGTTGTAGAGGTGCAAGACTCAAATCATGTGTTAAAATTCCATCAAAAATTACGGAATTATTATCCCAATTTGACTTAAAAATGCTTGTCCTGACAACTCAAGCATTTTCTCTTTTTCTCATAAACTTTTCCTCTCTATTTAGTACTTATGTTTCAATGCCATGTCCTCTGCAGCCTCTTAAAATAGGGACCAGTCTAAAAATTGTTGCCTGGAAAGGTGTTAACCCATTACCACACAACAAAAATTTAGACTGGTCCAAATTGAAAGAAACTGCAGACAATAATTTCTAGTTGATAGAACTGTACATTTTTTTGTCTTTTATGATAGAAAACATTGTGGATAATGAAGAAATTGCTTGATTCAAGCAATTTCTTTATTCTTAACAATGTTTTCCAAAGCTTTTCATTTATAGAGGCGTAAAAATGAGGGTTTGAGTGGGAATGGGTAAAGACATGTTGAGTGAAAAAAGAATAGAAGGGGTGTTTACCTGTGCCTATACCATCAAAAAGAGAAAGGATTCTAATTTTCCTTTTTTCTGGACATGTCAAGTAGTTCAAGTCATCACACTATATAGATAAACAGATAGAAAAGGGTTTTTAATCAGCAGAATGAACATACAAAATCACAAAATACCACATATAAACATACAAAAGTAAATGCTGTTCTGTTTTATCTGTTTTCGACTACATAATTTGATAAATTTCAGATTCAATAACTTAAGTATGACCTAATTTTACCTATAAAGTATAAAGTTCTTGAAATTCTAATAAATGCTTTCCCAGAAAATAAGAGGACCATGATGGTCCTTAATCCCTCACCTGAATATGATGGCTGATGGCTTTGTGATATTATACGAAACAAGATTCTAAGCCTAATGGTTTTGGAGAAGATTTTTGTACATTTTCCAAAAATGAAGGCCTTAGGCCTTATGGTTTCAGAAAAGAAAATTTCCAATATTTTTTTCTTGATTCCTTTATAAATAATTACGAGATTGCATAGCATAGGGCTAATTTTATGAGTAAAGTCATTCCTTGAGGTATTTTGGTAGAGGGTTAATAGGCATTGATACATACCAAATATCATAGCCTTATGGTTTGGGAAAAGATTTTCAAATATTTTTTCCCTTGCAAAACAGGAAGGCACAGAAGAAGGGTAATTTTCAGAGTATGGTATTTCTCTGAAGCATTTTCATAAAGAGTCAATAAGCATTGATAAATACCAAATGTTAAAGCCTTAGTCCTTATGGTTAGGAAAAGATTTCCAAAGATTTCCTTCTTTTTCCTACTTTGAGATAGGAATTGCACAGGTAAGGCCTAATTTTCAGAGTACTGTAATTCTTTGAAATTTTTGGTAGAGGGTCAATAGGCAATGATAAATACCAAATATAAAAGCTCTAGGCCTAATGGTGTTGGAGAAGTTTTCAAAAATTTCATTCTTTATTCCTTCGTAAAAATCAGGGATCGTACAGAAAAGGACTAATTTTCAGAATACGGCAATTCTTTGAAGTTTATGGTAATGGAGGAATAGGCATTGATATATACCAAATATCAATGCTCTGGGCCTTGTGGTTGAGAAGGAGAGACTTTTTTTTTATAATTGTTTATAATTTAATTGTTAGTTTCGTCTATCAAAAACGAGCCTTCTGATTGGTCGAAAAATTTAACTCATACTTCCATGAACAAAATTTTGAGCACGAAGCCATTTTTGAATGCTTCCGCATAAAATAGTTCTGTACAAAAAAGTAATAAAAGTTGTAAAGTTTTGCTTTGTTCGCTCCATGCTATTAAATTATAAGAAATGAAGGGAATATTTTTTGTTTTCATGGAGGTATGAACCAAAAAACTAATCACACTTATGTATGAATCCGCTTCGCGTATTCATACAGTGTGATTAGTTTTTTCGGTTCATACCTCCATGAAAACAAAAAATATTCTCTTCATCTCTTAAAAGGAAAAATAGAAGAATGGACAGACAGATGGACATTTAACATTTACAATAGCTCACCTTGAGCATGTTGTGCTCAGCAGAGTTACATCATTGTAAAATTTACATCATTCTTTACATTATAAAGTCAATTTAAGGGTGCAAAATAACTTTCTAAAGACTCATAACCACTTGTGTGTTATATCTTTGAAATATAAAATCAAATTATTTCCAAATCAATCATTAGGGTATAATACTTGTCACAAATCATTTCTTATCTTTAAGTAATGTTATTAACTCAACTTAATCCTTTTTCTATATAATGGTTACTTCATAGTTACATCAACAACATCTGTGAATCTAGATACCAGGCTATACCTACCACTATAATATCATTATAAAACTGTATAACAGCCTCCTCCCTGTTTTCCCTTGGTACAATCTTACCATGGGTGTCTTCAGAATAACCCTTACACAGAAAACAAATCCAATCTGGCTCCTTTTCTATCTTTAATCATATATAAAGAATCCATTTTAAAAGGTAAAAAATCACAAGCAGGCTCTAAATAAAAAAAATGACCAGACACTTTGATAAATTGACGGATCATGACTGTCAATATTAAAAACAATCGACTAACAAATTCATTTACTTAGACCAGAAGTTTAAAATCCAACATGTGATGACATTTATGTGAAGCATTTTTGTTGATCTGGCAACTTGAATGTTGTAACTTAAACTAAACTTGTCACAAACAATTTCTTCTTTCTCCACAATATTTTCTAATCTTCTAAATTTTTTGTTTGTTTTTTTAATTAAATCCACTTGAAAATTTTAATCTGCAAAACCTTTGATAATGGGAAGGTCTACAATTAGGACAAATTGGGGATTAAGTTGCCCATAAGTACTTTTACAAATTAATTCCATTTGGCATCTGTGTCCTGTTTGAAATGGTAATGGCCAGCAATCTATCACTCCGATACAAATTCTTCCTTTTAATGTCAACAGCTATGGCTATCACAGACATCCAGGAATAATACCGAGCCAATATAGTGTGTGCACTCACCATTAAGATTTCGTGACATAAGTTGTTTAACTTTCCATCTATCATGTAGGGGGCCTGTCCAAAACTTAAGCTTATAAACTTATCATTTATGATCCCTGTACATTAACCCATTCCCACACAGTGACCCTTTCTGACGCCCCTATATAAAAACAATCAGGAAAACATTGTGAACAATGAAGAAATTGCTTGTAACAAGCAAATTCTTCATTTCACACAATGATTTTACCCAGAAAGTTGGAAAAATCTAAATTTTCATCAACTTTAAATTGTCGTCTACAACTCCTTTGTATTTGGACCAGTCTAAAATTTTGCTGTCTGGTAACGGGTTAAACCTGTTTAAGGCACAACTAATGCATGTATTTGACATGAAGGTCCTGCTAGTTGATATATTTTAAATCTTTTACCATCATTATCATCTAGCAAGGTCAAGGTCACCTACTAAAGTCAAACTTGTGAAAAATTGCTGTTTCATATTCACAAACACATCTTTTTTTAATCCCATTTACACAATTTAATAATTGCAGCATGCACTTATTGACTGGGTGAAATAGCTAAGCAGTTATAGTTCAGGGAGACAGATAAGATTTTTCAGGCACTGCCAATCGTTGGATACTTGAACAAGAGCATTGCATGCAGATGCAAAAGCTCTTCTGTTCAAGTAATTTAAAATCTCAAAGTTGAACAAGAGCACAGCCCACAGTGCAATGCTCAGCTACAGATGCTGGATAAAGCAAAAATTCTAAGTCAAAAAAAGGGCATAACTCTTACAAAAATTATTTTAGAGTTATCCCCTTTGATAGTCTAGATAGCTCTTGTCAATTCACATACCAAGTTTCATGAGGATTTCTTCAATAAAAACAGAGAATCTGATATGACCAAGGTTGAAATTTGTCACGCACGACATCCAGGTGATGACAATACCTCGGGTTTTCTCCGAAAACAGCTGAGCTTATAAAAAGGGACAGAATTCGTTAAAAAATGCATTTGGAGTTGTCACCTTTGTTGGTACAGATTGCTCTTTTGATGGTCAACAAATACTCCAAGTTTCAAGTGAATGTGTTATTCCTTTACCAGATGGCCATATTTTAGACAGGTCAAAATTGAAAGGAGTTGCAGATGACATCAAAAGTTGATGAAATTTTAGATTAATTCAATTTTCTTGGTAGAAAACATTGTGTAAAATGAAGAAATTGCTTGTTGCAAGCAATTTATTTTATTCAATGTTTTCTCACTTGTTTTTCTTGAGGGGCGTCAAAAAGCGTCATCGTCTTGGAATTGGTTAAGTGTTACAAATTTACAAAATGTCAAAGTTTTTAAAAGACCACCTGGTTATTCTCTGAAAATAGCCAAGCTAAAACTGTTGTGTTTAATTTAGGTTGAAATCTATCCTTAGAAAAATTATTACATCAATCCTTACCTTTTCTGAAACAGCTTTAGAGGTGAAATTATTGATGCATTCAATGCAGTAGCATCTGAAATTATACAAATATAGATCAATGAAAATCAAACAACTGCTTGTATATTTTCGAGTTTTCTTAAGCTGAAAATCATCATTTATTCAATGGTTTTGAACAAGAGGACCACTTAGTAATCCTTTTCATACTATAAACTAGAGGCACTTGAGTGCCTGAATCACTCCGTTAGCCTGATTTCTTTATGATATAAATATTTTTGTTTTCTTTAACATAGAACACAACTCATTTTGGAAAGAATGACTATTTTTGCTATTTAAACTTTGAGGGAGGCAACAATTACTAGTTCTTTTATACTACAATAATTCTCAGGAAAGTCATATTATTCAATTATTTCCTTTGCAGTATTCCTTACCGGCAATGAGCCTAATTCTCCAAAGCAATATCATTAAACATTTCATTTTTTTCTTAATTCAGATTTTTAATTTGGCTTTTACAAAAGATCATTACGGTGAAATTTGGTTGAAAACAATTTTAAAACATTTTCAAAAGTTTTACTACATACCATACAGTCAAATACCTTTACCTCTAACGTCCCTTAGCCGAAGTTCTCTCTACGTCAAAGTTATTCTAAAGTCCCGATCTTATAATTCTTTACTTCTTTGTATTTGAACCTCCATATGTCATTCTCTTTATCTCATAAACTACCCCTAAGTCGAATCGATTGCAAAGTCCCATCATTATGGTGAGCACACCTCTTTAAAACGAATCTTAAGCATGGAAGTCGATATTTGCAATCAACTAAGTTTTTCACACATTTCGACGTGTCACACAGTTAAGAGATAAGTGCCTTACAGTATTAGATATCGATTGCTAACTTTATTTTGTTTGATTGTTTGTCTGCGATCTGATAAGTTGAAAGAATGAGTGAAGTTGAGAAAATGTTACAATGGAATTTTAAACGACAGAAGAGATATCTAACGCCCATACCACATAGCACTTCTTTGGTGGCGAACCTGGTCTACCAAGGGGATGACCAGCAACTTCGACAGATATAGAAAGGACCCGGTGACCAATCCAGGTGGATACTTGGGTATTTCGAAAATAGTCAAACTACGCAATGGACATGAAGAATAAGCAATAATAGAAGAAGAAAACAACAAAAAAAAACCCAAACAAAAGAACAAAAACAAAATCGAAATCTAAACAAAATTTTAGCTACCAGTGATAAGAATAATAATAATGAATTTACGATAAATACAACGCTGTTATATCTTTCGTTCGATTAGATAATCATACTAGTACAAATCATTTGCAGCCGTATTTACTTACTGTATTTCCCAACCATTTTGGTCGTACAGGGAAAATCTTTGACTATCTACATGTCAACTATCTCTACGTCGAAATTTTCATGTAAGTCCCCTGAACTTCGAGGTAAAGGTATTTGACTGTATATGGAAATAAGTCCCTGGCAGGTAAAAGCAATGTCTTTAAAATGACCAATTTATTTAAAGAAATCTGATAAAGGGGTATAAAAGGATCATTCCTGTAAAATTTGGATGTTTCACAGAAGAATTTCTAAGAATTCACTATGTCTCATACAGGGAATTTAACTATGCCTATAAAGGCCACGTCTTTTATCTCATCAAAGTTTTAAAGGAATGTCATTGAGAGTCACCATAGGATCATTCCTTTGACATTTAGTTTAAATCTATCGACTAGGTTCTTAGAAGTTGATTTCCAAATGTTTCACTATATATCATTTTGCTCCTCACACAACAGCCGTGTATTTAACAAATCCAAATTCTTTGAATGAATCCAATAATGGTTCATCCAAGGATCAAGCTGGTTAATTTATCTGAAATCTGTGCAATACTTTGTGAGGAGAAGAATTTGAGAGCCAGATCTTCCCTAAGAAAAACAAAAAAACATTTTGAGCAATTTATAGTTTATTTGGTGAATAAATCAATTATTATCAATATGCAAAAGGTTATCAAAGAAACTCTTCCAAAACATATTCTGTGGTTTTCATTATTGATTTCAACTCATGTTTGTTTATATTTTGAGATCAAGTCAAATGCACCTTATTCTTCATAAGAAATGTTCGCTGTGCTCTGGACATGCTTGATTTTATGTTTGACCTCGAGCTGTGACAATGTTGATCTAGAAGCTATCTAATTTTTTCTCAAATGGCACATCTACAAATCAAATGGCGCAATAATAAGGGTATTCATATACCAAGTTTCATCCAACTTGGCCCAAAGGTTGTAGAGAAATCGAGGCAAATGGACGGACAGAGTGACGGAAGGACAGACAAAGCGGCCGATATATGCTTGCCCTTCATAGAGCATAAAAAGTACCCATAGATTTAAGTATTAAACAAAAATTAAAGTTTTTACTTACTTTCCACATTGTTTGTTTCCACAAACTACCAGAAACCCAAAATCTGCACATATTGCACAAACCAGCTGGATAAAAGATATAGGATAGGTATTTTAGTAAGGTCGTCTTAAACATCTTAACCCTTTTACCAGATGGCAAAATTTTAGACAAGTCCAAATTGAAAGAAGTTGCAGACATGTTTAAAATTGCGCTGAATTCGGAAGAAAGTGCCAAAATAGGGTAGGAAACTTTGTGAGAAAATGAGAAATTACTTTTTTCAAGCAATTTCTCATTTTCCCACAAAGTTTTCCATGATTGTATTTCTTCAGGGCATCAGAAAATGTCATTGTGTGAATTAAGCAGAGCTTGTCCCCCAGAAATTTGATATTGAATAACTATCCAAGGCAGAATTAACTCCTGTAAGGCGGAACCCAAAATATTCCTATCTTGGCAAGAGGTATTTACAAAGATCAGCCTGCACATTAGTATTAGAATTTGTTTTGTAAATTAATTTTTGCTTTGTAAATTATTTTTCCAATAGAAATAAATACCCATTATTGGAGGTTCCAGTACTGTCAGTTCTTTCATTTAATGGCATTTTTGGAAACCAATTTTATACAGCATGACAAAAGATAAGGTTTGATTGTTTGTATGGGGTTTAAATTTCAATCATTCAAAATTATGACCTCTATTGCACCTAGCCATGGCTTCCCCTCATTTCTCCAATAAGTACAGCCATAACATTCAACTACCATCTGCTCATTCCACCTATGGCATACTTTTGTATGCAGAATTAAATGTTGGCTGAAGCAGAATTCCGAATTTTAATTTTAATAGAATTTAAACAACTTAAAAATCAGTTACATTTTGCTAAGTTTATGAGTGAAGTCTCTTAACATCATTAGTTTTTAAGCCCAGACCAGCTCTGGTATGATGAGCTTTGTAAAAGGACTAAAATGAGAAGACGGAAAGTCTTCTTACACTAAGAAACAAACAAGTGTGAGTACAAAATAACAAACTTTTTTGCCAGAAATGAGACCAAACATACAGTAGCTTTGTGACTCAAATTGGTATAAACCACTCACTATATGCCAATATTTCATTGATAAATTCGTGGAAATAAAGGACTTTGACACATAGGAATTAACATTTTTTAGCACCTGACTCTATCGAATATTTCTTGACATAATATTTTACTTACAGAGCATCCATCAGTATCTATGGCAAACATGTGTTTCTTCATGGCAATCTGAAAATACAGTCAAACTTATTCTAGTAGGCAGTCAGAAATAGACACTCAACATTGTTGATACCCCATAACATGCCACAGAGAAATCATTTCGTCAAAGGAATCAAGCCTTTTTTTCAACAGAAGGCTACAGCACTAAGAAAAGTCAATGGACCGTACCCAAATAAAACATAAATACCTTTGGATGAGACTTGGTTCACATGTAAAATTTGAACCAAATCTATTCATTGGTTGAAGAGAAAAATGCAGACATGAATTTTAGATAAAGGGCCATAACTCTAAGAACAAGAGGACAATGATTGTCCTATAAAGAACATCTGAGTGTAATAGCTCTAGACTGTACAGTGTTAAAGAATGTTATTACAGATTTCCATCCCTATCACCTTGAACATAATATTGGATTTTACAATAATTCTGAATTTGATCTAACAGTGATAACTTGATTTATTTTGATGCACAACTACAAGACGAAACTACAAGAAAAACATTTTCAAAAGCACTTAAGGCCTAATGGTATGGGAAGAGAAGAGAAGATTTTTCTATTTTTTTCTCCTTGTTACTCTTTGTAAAACATGGCATTCCACAATATAGCGCTATTTCAATCTGAGAGTCACAACAGAAATGTCATTACCTTTACTACCACATGGTGATTCTACATGCAAAATATGAACAGTTGAGGTCTACTTGGTCTTGTAGTGGATTAAATTTTCAGATTTTCTTCTTTATCCGTTATTCAAAGTACAGGATCTGATAATTACAGTGTTTTATTTTATCTTAGAGCTACCATTTGATGTTTTCTGGTACAGGATCACAAAATATTACTTCTTGCAAAGTTGAAAGCTGTAGGCCTTCGAATTGACCAATCGCTGGCCTCGCCCACATACACCATTGGCCACGCCATCAAGTGTTGGTTGGCAGCCTAAATGTTGTAACTACAGCCAAACCAACAATTAGATGGTTGTCCTAGGACAACTGCTGTCAAGCCCGCAAAGTTTTGTGGGCATCAACTTTACTGTTTGACCTTGAGCTTTGACATTGAACTTAAAGCTATCCAAAAATTCTTTCAAATGGCACATCTAATCATGATGGTGAATAATTGTGCCAAGTTATTTTGATATCCATCCATAACTGTAGGAGAAATGCTCTTGACAATCACAATTTTAGTGTTTGACCTTGTGCTGTGACCTTGACACTAGAACTATCCCAAAGATATTCTTTCAATTGGCACATCTACTCATGATGGAGAATATCATTATTATATTATTGTGCCAAGTTATTTTAAATCCATCCATAAAAGAAGCAATTGTCCGGACAAATTCGAACGGAAGGACAGACTAACGTACTAACAAACTAACACACATACACAGACTTGTCATAGCTACAACTATGGCTCACTCAAGTGGGCTCGACAAAATGTTTCACATAAATGGGGGCTAATGTCAGAGCTAAAATCTGAATTCTGGGCTGAATGAATGATTTGATTCGTTGATACATTCCTTGATCGACAGCTGTGATTGGTCAATTTGGAAGTAGAAGACATAATTTGAATATGTTGATTGAGAATGATCATTAGGCATTCAAAATTTCAGAATTTCATTTACATTTTTTTTTGGAAAAGAATATTCAAGGGATCTCTTTCTTTACTCCTATCTTTAAACCTGTATCCAACTAATTTCTTTCCAGTATTTTAGCAGAGGGTCATTAGGGAATGATTACCTACGAATACTGAAGCTCTTAATAGGCCTGCTCTTAGATCAAAAGTTAAAAGTCTGTGGAAATACTTTATTTCTGCAGAATTTCCTAAAAGTGACTCTCATGGTGCAGATATTTTCCTGAGCATGGACAGTATTTGGCAAATTGAAAGTTAACATTTTATTTCTTTGGAAAATGCAGAAAAGTGGAACTTTCTAAAAGCATACAACTCTTAATAAGAGAATTTATCTGCTTTAATTTCAGTATGTTTTCTTAGATAAATCTGTATCCTTTGTACTGATTTGAATCACCTCAACATACAATTAAGCTACAATCGTTCAAAATTTCATGAAAATCAAACAAAAACTTTATAAATACCAAGCCTTTACCTTTATTTTGTTTATAGTTTGGTAGACTTTCGGGAATCATTTTAACCTGTTATCAGACAACTAAAATTCAGATTGGTCCAAATTCAAAGAAGTTGCAAATGACAATTTGAAGTAGATGGAATTTTAATATTGTTTGTCTTTTTTATAACAAGCATTTTCTTGATTTTCCATAATTTGAAATGTGACAATATCTTTAATGCATTTCAAGTATTCTACAAAACATTTCAACTCTAATGAATTACATGTTAAGATGCAGTTTGTCATCAGAATCTTGTAAAGCCTGTTTTGTCAATTTTGTTTTCTTGTGAATATTTCAATTAACAATTGTCATGTTGAATAGAATCTTTGTTCAGTATTGCATGAAAATCAAAGGACTGAAAGGCCCTGCTTGTGTGTCAATATTTCCTTTTGTTGAATTATTCCAGCTATACAACCCTGACCTAAAGTATTAAACAGGTGATGTAGACTAAGATCAGACTGCACAAATGTACAGGCTGATCTTAGTATAATGATCCTGCCAAAGCAATCCTGCATCAGCACAGCCGTTGTACTTGCTAAACACTCTAGTTTTCCTTTTTAACCCATTACTATATGGTCCTATATTTTGATGCAGCTAAAAAATACAGCTTTTGAAAACATCGTTGGAATTTTAGGAGAAATAGCTTGTACCAAGCAAGTTCTTCATTTCCTACCATGTGGCACTTAAATTGAACACACAGAATTTTTTGTGAAAATGACAAAATCTTGACCGTACAATCTTTTACAGTTGCATGATTTTCATAACTACCTGCATTTGAAAATTAAGATGCATTCACTTTAAGAAACATGAATTTCAGAAGTTTTACTTAACTGTTAAGGATGACCTTGTCCAGTAATCATGACCTTTACATTACCCGATATATATTAAGGGGGCACATTCTCATGCGAAATATGAGAAATATGTACCTCAATCAGTTTGCAGGTTGAAGTTTGGGCAGATGGCTAAACACTTGTAAAACAAGATTGATTGATTGAATGCGGTTTAATGCCACTTTTAACAGTATCTCAGTGATATTACAATGGCTGGAGCACCTCACAATGGATTCTTGGTACTTCTCACACCAGTACAACCACTACATCCTTAAATCCTAGCCTCCAGCTTCTATTCCACTTTGATTTATGATTATCCACCCATTGGTAAGAGACAAATGTCGGGAAGGATATGTGCTGCCGCTTTGGATCGAAACCATGACATCCCATGATTGAGGATTAGGAGTCTGACGCGCTACAGACTTCCCTATGACGACGGCTACAAGACAAGAGGCCCATGAGGGCCTGAGACGCTCTACTGGTTATCAAGTTTTTTGTTAAAAAAATCTGATATTTAAGGAAGTTAATTGCTCAAAGAAGAATGCATAAAGAATAAGAAAGGGCTTTATCCACTTTATCATTTTAAGCAACAATCCTCAAGGCCCCTTTTGCCATGTTTCATGACGGATCCACTCCATTTCCAAAAGAAAGTTACCTTATGACCCTACATTCATTCTGTGAATATTTCATCAGAATCTGACAATAATTGTGGATTTTATCACATAAACAGGATTGTTTTGAATGAAAATCCATAATGCCCCTTTTTCCTGTGTTTTCTGATGGATCAATTTCATTCCAAAAGGAACTTTCCTTACAACCCTACAATTGTCCTGTGAAATTTAAAAGACAATTTGATAATGATTGTGATCTTCATCACATACACAAGAAAGTTTTGAATGATAATCTGTAAGGCCCCTTTTCCTGTGCTTCAAATGCCACAATTATTCCATGTATCTTTGAAGAGAATCCAATAAAACTGTTGACTTTATTGTGATAACAAAGATATTAAATTCAAGTTCTCATAAGGCCCCTTTTCCCGTGATATTTTACTGTTGGTTTTATCATTCTGTGAAAGTTAAAAGTGAATCAGATGAAATATTGGGAATTCATTATGTTTACTAGAATATTTAAAAAAAAATAATCATAATTACAATGATTCTGTGAAGGTTTGAATAAAATCCAATGAAAGCTGTGGACTTGGTTACAAGGTTTATAGATAAAATTCTCTAAAGGCCCCTTTTCCCATGATACTAGACAGATCACGCCTAATTTGAAAAGAAAGAATCCTCATGATGGAATAATCATTCTGTGAAAGTTTTAACAGAATCTGATGAAAACTGTTGACTTTATTGTGGTACAATGATTTTAAAATCAATTTCATAATGCTCCTTTTTCAGTGATACTTGACGGATCAGGTCTAATGCAAACATTAACAATCATTATCATTGTACATTTATTCTGTGAATGTTTGAAGAAAATCCGATGAAAGCTCTGGACTTGGTCACAAGGATTTATAAATGAAATTTTCATAACGCCCCTTTTCCTGTGTTTCTTGACAGTTCAAACCCTGTTATGAAAAGAATGATAGTTATGACCTTCCGATCAATCCGTTAAAGTTTCAACAAAATCTGATCAAAGCTGTGGGCTACATTGTGTTAACAGGGTTTTATTAATTGAAATTTCATTTAGCCCCTTTTCCCATGTTACTTGATGGATCTGTACCAATTCCAAAGGGAACTCTTCTTACAAAAGTATAATTATTCTGTTTGAGTATAAAGACAACCCCATCTCATCTGTGGACTTACAAGCATTAATTAAGATTTTTTTAATTGAATTTTCCTAAGGCCCCTTTTCCTATGTTTCTCAATGGATCAGACCCAATTTGAAAGGAACAATCCTTATGATGGTACAATCATTATGTGAAAGTTTGAAGTCAATCAGGTGAAATCTAGGGCCATGATGTGTTTACTAAGATTTTTTTATTAAATTTTCATAGGCCCCCTTTTCCCATGAAACTTGATGGATCAAACCTACATCCGAAAGGAACAATCCATTTAATGTAATAATCATTCTGGGAAGGTTTGTAGAGAATTTGTTGAAAACTATGGACTCTATTGTGTTTACGAGGACTTTTTCAATTCAGTTTTTATCGGGCCCCTTTTTCCCTTGGTCCTTGACTGATCATACCAAATTTTGAAAGGAACACTTCTTATGATGGTACAATCATCCTGTGAAAGTTTGATGTCAATCAGATGAAAACTGTGTACTCTAGAGTGTTAACAAAGATCTTTGAATTAAATTTTAATAAGGCCCCTTTTCCTATGTTTCTTGGGGAATCATATCCGATTCCAAAAGGAACAATCCTTATGATGGTACAACCATTCTGTGAAAGTTTGAAGAGAATCCGATGAAAAATGTGGACTCTATCGCGTAAATGAGGATTTTTTAATTAAGTTTTAATTAGGCCCCCTCTCCCATGTTTCTTGACGGATCTGACCCAATTTCAAAAGGAAAGATCCTTGTGATTGTACAATCATTCTGTTAAAGTTTGAAGGGAATGCGTTGAAAACTGTGGACTTTAAGGCGTAAACAAGGAAAAGTTTAACGGACAGATGATTGACGGACGCACAGACGGATGCACGGACGCCAGAAGGGGAAAAAGCCATAGCTAAAGCTCTAGTGGCCTTCGGCCAGTAGAGCTTAAAACGAAAAAAAAATGGACTGTAATCAAAATAAGAGGGCTGTTGGCCCTGGGGCGCTCACCTGAGATAAAGGCTCTTTTTCTTATAACAGTCTTATTTTATGTTAAGGATAGGATTATGATACAAGTGGCCATACTATATACATATATAGGCTCTGTACCTTGGGATCCCAAAGTCTAAATGATAAATTCAAAGGTTTTAGGACTAATTTCAAAGGAGAATTCTCCCTCTGGATCAATGGGATATAATTTTAGAAATAAGTCAATAAAATGATGCTTCATGCAAAATAACAAGGCTCTACGCCTTCTGATTCAGAAGGAGATTTTTTTTTTAAACATTATTCTAGGATTTCACTTTTGTTGCCATGGCAACCAGAGTTTTTAAAAGATTTCAATTCTCTAAGCTGTATTTAAAGGGGACCACCTATGTGACATTTCTGCCCAAAATGGTTTAAATTGTTCCAATGGTTTAGGAGAAGATGTCGCTTAATCCTTCTTTATTTCTATGAAACTGGACCCACTGGGGCTCTGCCCCTGGGGAGCCCAGGGAACAATTCTAGCTATTTTGAAAGAGGTCAATATACTGATGCTTCATGCACAATATCAAGACTCTAAGCCGTCTGGGTTAGGAGGAGAAGATTTTGAAAGATTGTTTTAAAATTCACTTTTGTTGCCAAGGCAAAACAAGTTTTAAACGGATTTCAATTCTTTTAGCTATTGTAAAGGGGACCACCTAAGGAACATTTCTGCTTATTTTGGTTCAAATTGGGAGGAGATGTCATTTAAAGAAATTGTTAATGCACATTGCACGAAAAACTACACAAACAACACATAACGTCCAGACAAAAGGTGATCACAATAGCTCACATGAGCACTTCACGCTCAGGTGAGATAATAAACCATGCAACCAGCTGACTCCTATATAACCTTCAAACATAGTTTGTTTGATTTTTTTGGTTTTCTTTTTGTGTGTGTGTCTTGGGGGAGGGGGTATAATGATGGTTTATGAATATTGTAATTATGGAAAAGTAATCAAAGTATCATTACCTTACATCTTTCACACAACAGACCTTCAAACAATGGATGTCGATTTGTTGTGGGACAAGTAGTCAAACATGCTAGGCAAGCTTCATCAGAATGAAAATCTCCATAACACTTTGAACGATTCTTATGTCGATTAAAACTACGGAAGTTCATTGGACAAGGTTGTGAGGACCTCTCTGTCTCCTGACCTTCATATATCTTCAGATCATCAATAACAAAAGTAGGTATTGTTGATTCTGTAAAAGAACGATCAGACACAGGCCTAATGATTGAGATATTGTAATGCATGTAGATTAATTGATATTCTTCACAGTGGCAAGCATGAGTGAAGTATTTTAATTTAATGTTACTCATAACTACAAAACACAAGAGCAGTCGGACACGGATTATGCTCCCAAATAAGGCTTAGTTTGCCATTATTGGACAAACACTTTTTATTGAATGCAATTTAGTTTGAAAGTTCGGTTCACAAGAAATTTGGAAGTTTGACAAACATTGAAAGATCTGTTTGGCTTCTCAGGCCTGATTCAAGTAAAATTCAAAATCATCATATATGGTAAAGGGCTAAATATTTTACCTTGATTATCAAGGTTATCAATGAAAAATGTCTCCAAACAAAAACAATAAAGACTCTAACTTGAGTAGTCTTGCAGAAACAATAGACTGATTTATTTTAGAGTAGGATATATACAAAATGTAAAGCTACATGGCATTATGCCCCATTTAGGATGGTAAGGCTCATTGGGTCAAAAATTGAAATGAACAATACCTAGGGCATTTAATAAACAATATTTATGTATATATTAAAGTAACAAGAAATTTTGGCAATTTGTAAAGGAGGTATATCTGAAAATTAATGACCTTGACAATTTGACCTTGACCAATGACCTTTGAACATAGTACCAACAGAAAGTCCATGTCATAAGCAATGCACATGTAAAGTATGAAGGTTATATCACTTACCATTGTATACTAATGGGAGATGTTAAAGTTAGAATTTTCGAAATTTATACCTTGAGAAATGACCTTGACCTTAAGAGATGACCTTGAAACTAATAACAACAGAAAGGTCATGTCACAAGCAATGCACATGTGAATTATGAAGGCTTTGTCACTTACCATTGTAAACTTATAGACAATGTTTAAGTTAGGATTTTCAAAATTTTTACCCTGAAAAATGACCTTGATTTTTACAGATGAACTTGAACTTAGTACCAACAGAAAGTCCATGTCATAAGTAATGCACATGTAAAATGTGAAGGCTATATCACTTACCATTGTATACTCATTGGCTATGTTAGTTAAAAAAAAATTAAATTTTGACCTTATGAAATGACCTTGACAGATGACCTTGAACTTAATTCCAACAGAAAGGTGATGTAATAGGAAATGCACATGTGAAATATGAAGGCTATATCACTTACCATTGTATACTAATGGGCTATGTCATAATTTTTGAAATTATGACCTTGAGAAATGACCTTGAGAAATGACCTTGACCTTGAACTAAATACCAACAGAAAGGTCATGTCATAAGCATTGCACATGTGAAATATGAAGGATATGTCACTTACCATTCTTAACTTAGAGTCAATAATAAGGTTAAGATTTTCCAAATTTTGACCTTGAGAAATGACTTTGATCTTGACAGATGACCTTGAACTTAGTACCAAAAGAGAGGTCATGTCATAAGCAATGCACATGTGAAATATGAAGGTTATATCACTTACCATTGCAAACTAGTGGACAATGTTAAAGTAAAAATAATTGAAATTTTGAACTTGAGAAATGACCTTGACCTCAACAGATGACCTTGACATATTACCAAGGGAAGGGTTTTGTCATTAACAATGCACATCTGAAATATAAAGGGTATATTACTTAACATTGTAAACTTATAGACAAAGTTAAAGTTAAGATTTTCGCAATTCTGATCTTTACTGATGACCTTGAACTTTATACCAACAAAAAGGCTTTGTCACAAGCAATGCACATGTGAAATATGAAGACTTTATCTGTAACCAATCAAAATTTATGGCCAATATAAGGTTTTGCAGGACAAAAAAGAGAGCTTTCATAAAGCTTATAACATTAAGACCCCATTTCCCATGACATGTTTTTTTAAATTTAAATTTTCCATAGTGTAAGATCAAGAGGATCTGATTTGCTACTCAATTGAAGTAACATAAAATTCTGACTATTTGACTAGGAGAAATTGGTAAAAAAAATATTTTTACATTAAGGCCCCCTTTTCAATGACGCAGCCTTGAATTGAGAAAATTCAAAAAATACTCTTGGAAATTTGCTAGGAAGATTATATATGAAGTTTCATCCAATTAGGCCCAGGGGATCCTGAGATATGACATCGGACAGACGACCGGACACGTGCACAAGCTGGCCACTATATGCCCACCTGAAAAAATTTTCGGGGAGCATTAAAATTCAAGACTGGTCCTCATTAGAAGTTAAAGACAACAGTTTATAGCTGATAGAGTTGTAAAAATCTTGTCTGTTACATTAAAGAGTTATATGAATAATGAAGAAATTGCTTGTAATAAGCAACTTCTTCATTTTCCATGTTTTCTAAAGCATTTTCTAAAGAGGCATCAAAAAAAGTTTGTTTTTTTTTTAATATGTGTCAATAAAAAGAAACTGCAACCTATTTGAGTTTTTTTAACATACAAATTTTCCTTTTACCAGGATGTTTTTTTGGCATTTTCATATCGCAGGAATAATTATTAACCCATGAAATCAGAGGAAAAGGTTCATTGTATCACATTGTTGAATTTTCTATCCAAGAAACTAATTTGCATATCTTAATTTAACTGCATGATTTGTTACCTCTAATACCATAAATTGACTCCTGCATAGAAAAAAACTAGTTATATTGTAAACTGGGGACATTGATGGTTTATTGGGGACAATGGTGCAAAAATGCAGCCTTGGCACATCACAGAGACCCATCTCACTTATGTGTACTTCTATAAATCTCTCACTGCCTTCAAAAAAATGAGTCATGTCACAATGACAATTTTGAAATCTTTGAAAGAAGGTTGACCGACCTGTGGTGTTAACTCATGACAAATGATTGACAGTTTAAATTCTTGCAAACTCGGCTAATTGAAATCTAGTAACACAGCATGGAAATCTAAGTTTGTGGCTGAATAAAATTCTTAATTGTGTTGATAACAAGAGTATAATTAGGGATTGCCTGGTGCTTATATGTTTGGAGCTTAATAGAAAACCAAAACTACAGGCTCTTTTTCTCCATGGCTCAATACCACCTTGGTCTGGAAAACACATTTTACAAACAAGGTGCCAAATTGTCATAAGATACGCCCGTCACACTGCTTAATATAAGCTGGGGGTTTGATTAGAACTGAGGTTATTTTGAATGAATATTTTTTGTCAAACAAAGTATGAAAAACAACAAAGGACAATAACTCAAAATATACGCTAGGTAGAGTTATGGTTCTTGTACACTGCATTCCCACTTGGTGAGCTCTATCCATCCATGAAATTTCATGATTCTAGCTATTATTCTTTTAGAGATATACTCCGGACAAGATTCAAGTATGAAAAACAACAAAGGGCAATAACTCAAAAAATAGGCTAGGTAGAGTTATGGTTCTTGTACACTGCAAATCCACTTGGTGAGCTCTATCCTTCCATGAAATTTCATGATTCTAGCTATTATACTTTTAGAGGTATACTTCGAACAAGATTCATGTATGAAAAACAACAAAGGGCATAATTAAAAAAAATTGTACACTGCACTCCCAGTTGGTGAGCTCTATCCACCCATGAAATTTCATGATTCTAGCTATTATACTTTTAGAGATATACTCCGGACAAGATTTAAGTATGAAAAACAAAGGGCAATAACTCAAAAAATAGGCCAGGTAGAGTTATGGTTCTTGTGCACTGCACTCCCCCTTGGTGAGATCTATACACCCATGATATTTCTTGATCCTACCTATTATACTTTTAGAGATATACTCCAGACAAGATTCAAGTATGAAAAACAACAAAGGGCAATAACTCAAAAAATAGGCTAGGTAGAGTTATGGTTCTTGTGCACTGCTCTCCCCCTTGGTGAGATCTATACACCCATGAAATTTCATGAACCTAGCTATAATAATTGCAGAGATATACTCCGGACAAGATTCAAGTATGAAAAACAACAAAGGGCAATAACTCAAAAAATAGGCTAGGTAGAGTTATGGTTATTGCGCACTGCACTCCGTATTGATAAGAAGAATATAACTGCCAAGTTTAAAGTCAATCGGACTTAGGATGACAGAGTAAGGCCCCGGACAAAGAAGTGGACACCGCCCGGACACCACGGGTGATCCCATAATATGTCCCGTCTTCGACGGGCGTATAATAGTGAAATTTTTACGAATGATTTTCAAATTTAAAATTGGGTCATCAAAGGAACATGCCTACCAAATTTGGTTTAAATTAGCCCATAAGTTTTGTTGACATCATTTTTAAGATCCTTCTTTATTTCTATATAAACCCCAGGGGGTGAGGTCTGCTCAAGTGAACAGAATAATAATTAAACAATTCTGAAAGAGGACAATGTACTGATGCATCATGCAAAATATCAAAGCTTCTGGGTCAAGAGGAAATGGTTTTTTGATGCCATGACAACCAGATATTTCAATAGATTTTAATATTTCAACAAATTGTAAATGGGGCAGCCTAAGGAACATTTAGCGCTTATTTATTGAATGCAGTAATTCTTTGAAGTATTTTGGTAGAAGGTCAATTGACATCAATACATACCAAATATCAAAGCTCTAGACCTAATGGTTTAGGAGGAGAAGATTTCAAAGATATCCTTCTTTATTCCTATCTAAAATCAGGGATTGCACAGAAAAGGGCTAATTTTCAGAAAACGGTAATTCTTTGAAGTACTTTGGTAGAAGGTCAATAGGTGATGATACAAACCAAATACGAAAACTCTAGGCCTCATGGTCTTGTAGAAGATTTTCAAACACTTCCTTCTTTATTCCTTTGTAAAATCATGGATAGCACAGAATAGGGATAATTTTCAGAATACAGTTATTCTTTGAAGTGTTTTTGTAGAGGGTCAATAGGTGATGATACATCCTAAACATAAAAGCTCTAAGCCTTATGGTTTGGGAGAATATAATTTTCAAAGATTTCCTTCTTTGTTCCTTTGTAAAGCCAGGGATTGCACAGAAAAGGGCTAATTTTCAGAATATGATAATTCTTTTTGTATTTTGGTAGAAGGTCAATAGGTGATGATACATACCAATATCAAAATGAAAGTTCTAGGCCATATGGTTTGGGAGAAGAAGATTTTCAAAGATTTCCTTCCTTATTCTGTTGTAAAATCAGGGATAGCACAGAATAGGGATAATTTTCAGAATACAGTTATTCTTTGAAGTAATTTGCTGAGGGTCAATAGGTGATGATACATCCCAAATGTAAAAGCTCTAGGCCTTGTGGTTTAGGAGGAAATTTTTTAATAATAGTTTACAGACGGACTAATAGACAGATGGTAAGACACATTTACCGATCACAAAAGGTCAAGTTGGACTGAGATGAGCTAAAAAGGGTACTATTCTTAAAGCAAGAGACCCAAGAGGGCTTGTATCACTTTACTGGTGACTTTAATCCACCAAAATCAAGGTCAGTTTTCACTGAATTTCTTTGAAAAGCTAGATTAACACTAAATGGGATTACTACCCCCATACTGTTCCATGTCACAATAAGTGGACCAAAATGGCCCTAAATTGCTTACCTGAGAATTATTTCATGATCTCTCAGTCTGATAACACTAACTAAGCTTGACCCCCAAATTTTTGGAAATCAAAAAGGGTCACCCAAGAAACATTCCTGGGAAGTTTGGTATTAATTCCTCGAATGTTTGTCGAGGAGTTCTCCAAGTCTGATAACCTCTGCCATGTCACGCCTTGAACAAGTTTTGCAAAGGGTCACAACAGGAAAAATCTGGCCAAGTTTGGCAACATTGCCAATTTTCACAGAAATCTATCAAAAAATGGACAAGTTACAGTGCAGACAATCAAGATGACCTTGGCCCTGGTGCGCTCACCTGAAAGGCTTGTTTTCTTTAAACATTCTAATTTAATGTTTAGGTTAGGATTATGATACAAGTGGATCTGACCATACTTTATACAAATAATGTATTAGGCTCTGCACAAGGGGATCCAAAAGGCTTAATGTCAAACTTCAAGGCTTTAGGACTTATATGAAAGCAGGAGAACACCTTTTCCTCCCCTCTGCATCCATGAGTAATTTTAAGAATTCATTGAACTGATGCTTCTTATCAAGGCTGAAAGCCAAATGGATCAGGAGGAGAATATCAAGGCTCTACACCTTCAAGGTCAGGAGAAGAAGATTTTTTAAAGTATATTTTAAATTTCACTTTGTTTGCTATGACAACCAGAGTTTTCAACAGATTTCAATTCTTTTAGCTACTTTTAATCAGAGCCACCTAAGGAACATCTCTGTAAAATTTGGTTCAAATTTGCCAAATGATTTGGGGCGAGATCTCGTAAAAAAATCATTCTTTATTTTTATATAAACCCCTTCCTCTGGGGATCTGCCCCATATTTACCAAGTTTTATTACTTTTATCAATTTTAAAAGAGGTCAATATACTGATGTTTCATACAAATTATCAAGTCTCTATACCTACTGGGTTAGGAGAAGATCTTAAAAAGATTATTTAAAAATTTCCATTTTGTTGCCATAGAAACTATAGTTTCAGTCGATTTCAATTCTTTCAGCTTTTTTTAAACAGGGCCAGCTGAGAAACATTTTTGGAAAACTTGCTTCAAATGGCTTGACAAAAATCAAAAATTATTTCTATATAAACCAAACATCCCTGGGTCTCCAGTCTTGGGACCCAAGGATAATCACAGTAATTTTGAAAGAAGTCAATATTATTTTGTTTCATGAAAATACCAAGGTTCTGTGCCTTCTGGGTCAGGAGGAGGAGATTTTTTAGGATTATCTTAAAATTTCACTTATGTTGCCAGAGTTTCAATCAGATTTCAATTCCTTTCCCATTTTGTAAAGGAGACCACCTAAGGAACATCTCTTCTGAATCTGGTAAAAATTGACCCTGTGGTTTGGATGGAGATATTGCTTAAAGAAAATTTTGACGGTCACCACCTGACAAAAAGTGATCAAAAGAGCTAAAAATTAATTCTGATCATGTGCAAAATTATGTTCAGGCATCCATCTATAAATGTGCAAATGGTCTGAAAAAAGTTTCACATTCAACTATTAATTTGTACTTCAGGAGCCATCAAAAACAACTTTTGCAATTGGTACAGTGACTCAAGATGGAGAGCTATTGTGCAAGTTTATGTTTTAATTTCTCAATAGAAGTAGACATTATGGCCTGCACAAAATTTTAACCTTCAGCCTGATATTGACCTTGAACCCACCTTGACAAATGTTTCATTGGCATATCAAACCATGATGTGCCAATTCATTGTAAAACCCAACCACAGTTTTAAAAGTTGGAATCCCCACTTGTTTAGTCAGACAAACTAATGGTCTTAACTACAAATACTCCAATCTGTGTGACATCAAAGTGACACTTTTTTTCTCTAGCAAGTGGACTCTAAAAAAAAACTCCATTTCTCCTTTTCCCTATTTTTTGTGCATTCTTCAATACAATTTTGTGAGATTTGACTGCATATCAAAAGCCAGGAGAGGCGTAACCTATTTGAATTCGGACAAGTCTAAATTTTCCTTTTATTGTAATGTATTAGAAAATAAATGAAGCAAAATGTAAAGTGACCTTTATCTTACATATTTTTTAACTCCAATATCAAGCTACTTACCATTTAGAGGATTTAAGATTTCACTATTATTCTTTATCAGTTCTAATAATGTTAATGGATCCGACATCATTTTCTCTATTTCAGCCTTTATTTGGTCATTCTGCAGTCTCTCTATAGATAGACATGTAGTATCTTCTTTATCTATCTTTACTTCTTCATTGTTCTGTTGTTGGACTACTTTTAAAGGATCTGAAGTCATATCTTCTTTATTTGCTTTAGTTTCTTCATTGTTTTGTTGGGTTTCTTCACTCATTATGTTTTCATTACCTACCATTCTGTTATCATTGGTATGGCTTTCTCTAGATAATGGATCTTTTACATTAACTCGATGTATCTTTTCAAAGTTACATTGTTCTTCTGTTCTTATTTTATCTTCTAAGTAAACTGTTTGTATTTCAAGGTTTTGCTGCGTCTCTGGAACCATTGAATCTTCATTTTTCACCCTATTTTCCTCTTTGCTTTGCTGCTTTTCTTTTGTTTTTGAATCTTTTATGATACCCTGTTGTCTTTCTTTGAAAATCTGAAAATGTCCTTTAATTAATGATAGCAAGATCTTAAGATAATGGGCATGAGAGATAAATCTAAAATTGTGGAAAGCAATCAATGGACATAACATCTTTCATATTTCTTTAATCAATCTCTTTTCCTTTATAGTCTGTGACTCAGAATATTTAAAACCTTTATAGCCTCAAAGATTTACAGCTCAAAGTTCTGGTATGATCCAGTAACCAAGCTGTATTTTCTAGAGAACTGCTTTTCCTCTTTTGTATTTATATTTACAAGCTTGTATGAAACATATGATAAAGTGTTATATTGACTTGTGAATCTTCATTTGAGCTAGTGAAAACAAGTAAGTAACTTAACCAACACAATTGTGAATTCCTATGACAGAAACGTTGTGAGATAAACAATACACACCAGACACCGTAACAGAAGGTCACTGATCAAAATACCTCACCTTGAGCATAAAATTATAGACAAGTCCAAATTGAAAGAAGTTGCAGACAATAAATCAATTTGATTTAGTTTCAAAATAGATTGTTTGTCTTAGTAGAAAACATAATTTTACTTGCAATTTCTTCATTTTATCAATGTCTTCCAAAGCTTTATAATAGAAGAGCGTCAAAATGCAGGACTATGATGGAGCGGGTCATATTGAAATAGCAATGACCTGACCCACCTACTTTAAACATGCTATGACAAGTCCATTCCCTTTATTGGGTATATCAGAAGTAGGGTAGTGTTATCAGTCTTTGTATTAAAATGAGATTTTATTACAAATTCAAGCACTATCTTGGAAGGTTTATATCAAATAAAAACTTAATTTATATAGTGTTCAGCAATAATATACCAATCTTTCAGTTGTATCAAAGTCAAGTTCATTCTACATCCTGTGTATCACCATAACTAAGCTGGCCTTACATGTGTTTTCCAAACTTATATCTATACCTTCCAGATAATGTCCCTAACCACTGATCCACATGTAACCAGGTCTCAGTAGAAAACATGATGTGTTTGTGAAAGACCAAACCCCATAACAACCTTTTTTGGCATAATGTTGACACTGAAAAGTGACCTTGACCTTCATTGATGACCTATACCTTACAAACAACTGATGTCCATCAATGCAAGGAACCTTTCAGCTTATTAATCTTCAACAGTTTCTGTTTTTGAATAAATTTAAGCAAAATGAAAATTAAGTTTATGCATAAAGTTTATTGCATGCAGACAGAGAGACATTGGTAAAGCAATATGCCCTGATCTTATTTATGTGGGGGCATACATATTGTTTTGGGCCCCAAGACATTAAGAGCTGTAGGATGCTGGTATCTTATTAAATATGTTTGCTGAAATAAGCTGAAGTATGTTGCATTTCTCACCCAAAGAGCTCTCTCTATTCCTATCTCCATTGCATCCCTCCTTGGTTTCTTCATAAGGTGTCGTAACAGCTGCTTGTGAAATGGTGCAAGGTTGTCTGATTTTACCTGGAACAATTTTAACTCTTTCAACCACTCAATTTCTGCTTTTCAAAAATCTTATCCCACATACATCATGTTATGATAACAAAATTTATCAGATCGTTTGGGAAAAGCTGTGCCATATAAAAGCTTTAAATATATTAACCCATTTACCACAAAATCATGCTTTTTGAATTCAATGGTTCAAGAAAACAATGTTGGAAATGTCCAAATTGCTTGTTACAAGCAATATCTACATTTTCGCCATTGTTAACTAATCATTAAAACAGGAAGCATTTGAAATTTCAATCCACATGAAATTGTCGTCTGCAACTTCATTTTTTGGACCAGTCTAAATTTTGTCATGATTGTGGTAATTGATTAAATCATCGAACACTGGATATTTGGAAAAATGATTGATAAAATAACCATTTTCAGTATTCTAGGTTTCCAGATACAAAATGTATTTTGATAGTTGTCTTTTGTTGTTTTTTTACAATCATACATCCAACAATTTCATTTGTAAAATAATGAGCTTTTAGTAAAGTGAAACAATTAACCCATTCCCACACGCCTTTGCTTTTAAACACCCCTCAACTTGAAAAATTTGGAAAACCTTTTGGAGAAGGAAGAAAGTGCTTGTTACAAGCAATTTCTTCATTATTCAAAATGTTTTCTAACCTAAAGACAAGAACTTTTAAGATTTCATCAACTTAAAATTGTTGTCTGCAACTTCTTGAATTTGGACTAGTCTAAAATTTTATCATTTGGGAATGGGTTAACAACAGCTATTATCAGTCCCTCCTATATCATAAAATCTTTACCTTTTACCACAAATCAAATTTTAGACTTGTCTAAATTGAAAGAGGTAGCAGACGACAAATTCAAGTTTATAGAAATTGTCAAATCTTTTTTTTTCATGATAGAAAATAAAGTAACAAGCAATTCGTTCATTGTCTACAATATCTTCTTCAATTTTATCAATAGCAAGGCAAAATGGACTAAATCATTATGAATGACCCTTAAGAATATTTAAGCTTTAACCCATTCCCATTTTTTGAAATTGTAGACTGATCCATTTTGAAGGTTTTGCTGACGAAAATTTAAAGTCAAATCTATTTCAAAAATATTATCATTCAGTAGGGTAGAAAATATTGTTACAAGCAATTTCTTCTTTTTCCACAATATTTTCTCAAGTTTAAAAACACAGGGACGTAAAAACCAAGGATTAAACACGAAAGGGTTAAACTGAACAATGTTATTTAAAAAAAAAAACAAATTAAATATCGTTATTAAACTGATAACCAAATTCAAATACTAACCTGCGACAGTTTTCTATCTGAAAGCCAGTACAACCACACATAATTTGGTTTTGTCCTTTGTTTAGCTTGTTTACCATGAATCACAATTGCTGGCCACCAATGGGTTTTACCAAATTTACCCCACACAACACTTCCTACTGGGAACTGAAAGATTAAACCATTTCATAGTTTGGATTTGTCAAATTTCAAAGAGGATGGAAAGTGTCTTAGTTTAGGATGGCATGTAGAATTAGAGGTGCTTGAGCGCCTGATTCGCTCCATTGGCCTGAATTTACTTACCATTCCTGAGAAATTTGGTTGAAAACCATTCTGCAGTCTGCAAGAATAAGATTTTCAAAATTTCACCCATACCATATATCGACAAAATTCCCCCCAAAATTTTCACATGAGCCAATTTTATGAAAGAATCTGACAAAGAATCACTAAAAGACCAGATTTTCAAAGCTTTCACCATATATGGAAATTAGCCCCGCCCATTAAAGCCATATTTTCTGTCCTATTAAAATTCTTTGAAGGAATTTGATAAAGCATCTCCCAAAAATCATTCCTTTAAAATTTGGTTGAAATTTATCAATTGGTTTCTATGAGGAAGATTTTTTAAGGTTACCCCATATATAGAAACAAATAGCCTTGCCCATTAAAGCCAAGTTTTTCATCTGATCAAAAGTCTTTCAAGGAATCTGATAAAGGGTCACAAAATGAGCATTCCTTTAAAAGTTGGTTGAAATTAATCAACTGGCTTCTAAGAAGCAGATATTTAAAGGTTTCACCATATATGGAAATTAGCCCCGCCCATTAAATTGTTTTTCATATTCTTTGAAGGATATTATGGAAATTAGCCCTGACGATTAAAGCCATGTTTTTCATCTGATCAAAATTCTTTGGAAGAATCCGATAAAGGATCACTCAATGTTTATTCCTTTAAAATTTGGTTGAAATTCATCCATTGCTTTCTGAAAAGAAGATTTTTAAAGGTTTCAAAATATAAGAAAATAAGCCCTGTCCATTTAATACATGTTTTTCAGTCGTTCAAAATTCTTTGAAGGAATCTGATAAATGGTCACCCAATGATCATTCCTGTAATATTTTTTTTTAAATCAATCAATTGGTTTCTGAGAAGAAGATTTTTTTAAAGGTTTCACCATATATGGAAATTAGCCCTGCCCATTAAAGCCATTTTTTTCATCTGATCAAAAGTCTTTGTAGGATATTATGGAAATTAGCCCTGCCATCAATTGGTTTCTGAGAAGAAGATTTTTAATGGTTTCACCATATATGGAAATAAATAGCCCCGCTCATTATAGCCAGGTTTTCCATCTGACCATAATTTTTATAAGCAAACTAATAAAGGGTCACCAAAGGATTATTTCTATGAAATTTTGTTGAATTCTGGTTAGTACTTTCTGAGGAGATTTTTTTAATATAAAAGTTAATGGATGCATTCACGTACCCACTGACGGACGGACGCACAACTGACACAACGCCATGACAATAGCTTCGCTGGCTTTCAGCCAGTGGAGCTGAAAAAATATATTGTGAGACAAAAGGGCCTTAGGCTTAATAAAGTTCATATCATAATCAAATAAAAATCAAAGGGCCGAAAGCTCTGGATGTGATAGTTTCAGATCATAATTTCTTTTAAAAAATTATGTTATTATACCTCTCTGGCTTGGAAATGTAAAACATGTGGTGTATGAAGAAAATAATATATGCAGGCTAATCTTTGTCTATACCTCCTACTATAACACAAATATTCCAAGGTTAAGTAGATGTTCAAAGCTGACGATTGTTTTTAAGGTCTATTAGCTACATTTTTATGACCAATCAAGCATGATTTTTAGGCCAGGAAATCCCTGTAAGATATTTCCTTGCCTCTAGCGACCAAAAGCGTGTCACGGATCTACTTTCAGGCAAAATTGTTGGCCTAGAAAGCCACCTATTAAATCGCTGAATCCGCTGAAAAAGTAGATCTATGGTGATCATGTGGTCTGGTTACAGATTCTATATTCAGGTGATTAAGTTAAACAGGTACCATTGTTCAATAAATTTATTTTTTGGGTAAACCCAGTCAACAAACTTAGTCCAAAATTGCTTGAGATTGGCCAATCACTTATTTAACTTTTAAAATATGAATGAAATTGGCTAATAGGAAGGAGGGATAATAGCATAGCCTTAGACCGGTCCATGAATAGATGAGGAAAAAAATTATACCTGTTTGTTCTAAATCCAGATTTTTGATAAAGATCATTGCTCAAATTCAATTTAGGGGTGACCATTGCAGTATTGCGATAGTAAAAGTACTATTGCAATAGTGTTGGAACAGTAAAATAACTATTGCAATACTATCACAATATCATTTCGCTTGTAGGAAATGTTTTACATAGATCTAGATAAGAGGGAGTAACAGAATTCTAAAATCTTTATTACTTAATGAATTCCTATATTGTGGGTACTCAGTTGAATCGTCTCAACCAGAAACGGTGAAATATTTTAATCTTATATACGAATTACTCCCTCTATCTGCAGGTCTGGTGTTGAATATCTTTGTAGGTTACCCCTACTAACCTTCACAAGTTCATTGTTCTCGTGATCTTCAACTTCCTCCTCTTCATTTTTTGACTCAGTTTCTTCATCAGAAGTTTCTTCCTGATCAGCACTCTCTGTCTGTGTCTGTTAATAAAACATTAACAGTCTCTGTAGGACCAATCAATGTATAACTTCTAATCATGACATTAAACCTGGGCTGCTATCTAAATAACAAAACACTTGTGACAATATTCACAGCTGTGGATTGACTAATCCTATCATTTGTTTGGATGTAGGATTGGAAAGTATTGAGGAAAATGAAGAAATTGCTTGTAACAAGCAATTTCTTCATTATCCACAATGTTTTATATCCAAATAGATTTCATCAACTTTAAATTACCATTTGCAACTTCTTTGAATTTTGACTGGTCTAAAATTCTATCATGTGGGAATGGGTTAACCCATTCCAACACAGCAAAATTTTAGACAGGTCCAAATTGAAAGAAGCTGCAGACGACAATTTCAAGTTGATGGAATATTGATTTTTTTGTCATTTTGGATAGAAAACATTGTGGATAATGAAGAAATTGCTTGATACAAGCATTTATTTCTTCATTTTCAACAATGTTTTCCAAAGTTTTTTCCTTGAGGGGCGTAAAAAGGAGGGATTGAGTTGGAATTGGGTAATTGTAACTCCTACTAACATAATTGAAAGTCAAACTGTATCAAATTCATTGCTGAAATAGAAATAAGTATAAGATGATTATGTTAATTATATTAACTCCTACTAACATAATTGAAAGTCAAACTGTATCAAATTCATTGCTGAAATAGAAATAAGTATAAGATGATTATGTTAATTATATTAACTCCTACTAACATAATTGAAAGTCAAACTGTATCAAATTCTTTGCTGAAATAGATATAAGAATAAATTGATAAGGTTAATTATATTCTAATTTTCATTTCAACAATTATACATGCGTTCGGTGAAGCAAGTAATGAGATTTACTAGATGACAAAAATTAAGACTGGTCCAATTTGAATAGGTTACAGACAATTATATATCAAAGTGGTTAAAAATTGGGGAAAAAAAGTACCAATTAAGGTAGAAAAGACTGTGAGAACAGGAGAAATTCCTTGTTAAAAACAGAACAATATCCCCCTTTTCTAACAATGTTTTGTCCATGTTTCTTGATTTAAATGCAATCTGAATTATCAACTGTAACTTCTTCCAATAATAGGACATGTCTAAAATTATGTAATCTATTAACACATTCCTACACAATGAGGCATTTTGACACCTCTCAAGAAAAACAATTGGAAAAAAACATTGTGTAAAATGAATAAATTGCTTGAAACAAGCAATTTCTTCATTTTTCACCATGGTTTCTACCTAGAAAAATGAAAAAATCTAAAATTTCATGAATGTTACATTGTCGTCTGCAACTCCTTTCAATTTGGACCAGTCTAAAATTTTGCCATCCGGTAAAGGGTAAATGGATAAATCAGATTACTTTTACTGTCTGGTATTGGCGCTCATCCTCAATCTCTGATTCCTGGCATTTCAACCAATCCCGAGGCTCGGTGTTATCACCATACTCGTCATTGGCCATTATTTTGATGTATTCTACTTCTTCATCCAAACTGAACCTCAAAGTTTGTAGCTGATTGCCAACGTTGACATCATCGAGGAAAAATGAATGGGAGTGATCAACTTGACCATCATCCTTTCTTTTACGAAGTCTCTTTCTTGAGAACAAATCTAAAGGAATGTGCCTCCGATTCTCTTTCGTAGATATATTCGATTTTAACGGACTGTAAGAAGAAGGTTTAATCTCAGGTTCTTCTATACAAATGTTTTCCATATACTCTAGCTCATCCTTGTAATTATATTCGTAAGTATGCGTCCGATCATCAAAACTGTCCATAAAAAATGAATGGCAATGATCCACCTCACCACTGTGCTTTCTCTTTCGGAGACGTTTTCTTGCTAAAAATTCTTGTGAAGTAAAAACATCCATCTTTGTTTAATTTTTCTAATTTACCTGTAAAATATATAAGCCAGTTCAATACTCCTGTAGATTCTTCTCTTTGTACGATAAAGGGGAAGGAAGAAATTGCTCCTAACTAAACACTTTCTCATTTACCAACAATGTTTTCTAGCTTAATGATAAAACATTTTAGATTTGTGTGTGCAAAGTTTCCATTTTGACCAGTGTAAATCTACTTTCTTCTTTTAATGCCCTGTACGAAATGTTACCCATGGAAATAGGATGGAAATACTACACAGATTCTATTTAGAAGTCATTACAGCTATAAACAATTACTCCGAATGAAAAGTGCATGTTTTTTGGCACGATTCTTGGTAAATGAGCTGGAATATTTTCCGTCTGGAATTTGCAAGGGATTTCTTTGAATGAAAGAAACCTCTAATTATGGAGCGGATTCTGTGTCCGTTTTCCTTCCCAAATTTATGTGCCTTTTTTTGCTTAGATTTACTTACCTTGTTTCCCCGAAATGTTGGGGCCGGAGCACAGTGAAAGTAAGTGACATACTCCTAATTTCCATCCACAGCATATATCAAAGCTAATCCATTCAGATATTATCCTCAGCCCTAAATGGGTTGAAACCGTATCTATATATAACTACAATCATAATATGTCTTGAGGTTTCCTAACTTGTATTTCACTACAAATTACTTCCCCTGAAACCATCAAAATTACCAAACTACGAAGCTATAGACTGGTCTAAATTCAAGGCAAAATATCAATTCAAGTTCATTTGATTTAGCAATAGATGCTGAATAAGAAAGACAAAAATCTGAGGAAAGGAGAAACTGCGTGTTCCAGCTTAAAACCTAGTTTTAAGCTTCTTTTTGAGTTTGTAAAGAGTTATAAGAATGTATAAGTTTTAAAGGTAGAAATGAAATTGTTTTAAGTATAATCCTTGCTTCTAACCCTTCTGAATAAAACTCTCTACAGAATTGCATTAAAATCAAACAGTTGACAGTACTAAATACAATTATTGTATGTTGATAGTTCTTTTGAAAATCTATCTGAAAAACAAATTTGGCTTAAGAGGGACTTTTAAGCAGGAGATTTAGACTAAGATCAGACTACACAGTGTGCAGACTGATCTTTGTTTATACCTCCTGCCTAAACAGGAATATTCCTGGTTAAACACAAGAAGGGTTAGAAATGAACTTGGGGACACATTGTCATGGCTCTAGAACTCATTACTTTGGCCGTTAGACTCATTGTTGTAAATTAGACAAGTCCTAGGACCCATGAACTGTAATTTTTACATTAATCCCTATAGAGCCTATGATCATCATGTTTTTTTCTAACAGGATCATAACTGTAAAGGGGTAAATTTGCTAGAACAAGAACAGTCAGAGACAGATTACGCTCCCCGAGTAAGGCTTTGTCACAAAACTGTATGCCATTATTGGACAAAAAAGTTCTTATTGAATGCAACTATTGTTTGAGAGTGCAGTTCACAAGAAATTTGGAAGTTTGACAAACATTGAAGGAATCGGTTTGGCTTCAAAGGCCTGATTCTAGTAAAATTCAATATCATTATATGATAAAGGGTTAAATATTTTACCTTGACCATCAAAGTTATCAATGAAAAATGTCTTCATACAAAAATAAAGACTCTAACTTGAGTAGTCTTACAGAAACAATAGACTGATTTATTTTAGAGTAGGAATTATACAAAATGTAAAGCTACATAGCATTAAACCCCCCTTTTAGCATGGTAAGGTTCATTGAGTAAAAAACTGAAATAAACATTACCTAGGGCACTTAATAAACAACATTTATGTAAAGTAACAACAAATTTTGACAATTAGTAAAGGAGGTATATTTGAAATTTACAGAACTTGACAATTTGACCTTGACTTTGCTATCTGCTAAAAAGTCTTGTCACAAGTAATAAACATTTGAAATATGAAAGCCGTTTCACTTACCATCGTTTACTTATGGACAATGTTAAATTTTTCAAAATTTTGACCTTTAGAAATAACCTTTACCTTGGCCAATGACCTTTTACTAAGTACCACAGAAAGGTCATGTCATAAGCAATGCACACGTAAAATATGAACGCTACATCACATGGGCAATATTAAAGATAAAATTTTCAAAATTTTGACCTTGAGAAATGACCTTTACCTTAACAGATGACATTGACCTTAGAACCAACAAAAAGGTTTTGTCATAAACGATGCACATGTGAAACCTGAAGGCTATATCACTTACCATTGTAAACTTATGGACAATGTTAAAGTTAAGATTTTCAAAATTTGACCTTGAAAAATGACCTTGACCTTGAAAGATGACCTTTAACTTAGTACAAACAAAAAGGTCATGTTATAAGCAATGCACATGTGAAATAAGAAGGCTATATCACTCACCATTGTAAACTTATGGACAATGTAAAGTTTTGTTGTTTTTTTTTTTTAAATTTTGTCCTTGAGAAACGACCTTAACCTTAACAAATGACCTTGACCTTAGTACTAACAGAAAGGTTTTGTCAAAAACAATGCACATGTGAAATATGAGGGTTATATCTTTTATTAATAAAAAATTATGGCCAATGTAAGTTTGTTGTGGAGAAATGGAGAGCTAACATAGAGTTATTAAACATTTAGCCCCCCTTTTCCATGACACATCTTAGTTCCGCAAAGACGGATGGACGGTGAGAATGGCGGACAGACAAAGCAGCGGCTGATATGCTCTCCCTTTGGGGAGCATAAAAATAATGATGGGGGTCATAATACTATATTTGTTGAATCTAAGTTGTAAGTATTGTGACATGACCGTTTCAAAATGAAACATCAAAGTTGCAATTTATTGTAAAAATGAAAAAAAGTATGTGAAGACTAAATCATATAATGAGTATAGGGGGTTGTTATACCAAGTCAAACCAGAAATCACTAAGAATTGTTTCATAATTCATGAAAGTCTGATAAGCCTAACCCTGTCAGGCCCCCATTTTTTTGCTGAAATCAAAAATTCATGAACAAGTTTTGCAAAGAGTAACACAAAGAACATTCCAGCCAAGTTTGGTCCAAATTGCTCCTGTGGTTAAGGAGGAGAAAATATTTGAAGAATTATTTCACGAGTGCTCCTAGTCTGATAATCCCACCCTGCTATGCCCCAAATTTCTGCAGAATCAAAAATTCAAGAACAAATTTTGAGAAGGGTCACCAAAGGAATATTTCTGCCAAGTGAGGTCTAAACTGGCCAAATGGTTGAGGAGGAGAAGAGGTTTAAAGAAAATGTTCACAACAGACTATGCACAATGGACACAGAGTGATCGTAAAAGTTTCCCTTGAGCATGTTGTGCTCAGGTAAGCTTAAAACTTTTTACATAAAGCCCACCTTTTTAAAGACAATGCATTAAATTGATATGACCGGGATGAAAGAATTTCTGGGACAAATTCATAAAAGTTCATATATAATCTCATTCAATTTAGATCAGGGGTTGTTTAGAAATGGCTTCAGAGGGACAAACAGAATGACAGATGAACAGAAGGATAAACTTACATGGAAAAAGATGATCTTATTGCTTTATTTTGCTGCTAATTTGTTGTTGTCATTGTTATTACAATTAAGGTTTTAACTTTTTTAGCTCTATTAATACCTAAGATATTTACTTGGAACATGGATTAAAGAGAGGAAAATCAAAATTCATTTTGTTTGAATTTATGTCCATTTTCCGGTCACCCTATGTTCTGCCACTAGGTCAATTTCAAACAGAATTGGCAGAAATATGTTGTAAGGTGGTCCTTTTTGTGAAATAGCTATAATGATCTTAGACAATGTGGTGCAGAGAATGTGGTGCCCAGAATGTTTTATTTCAAACTTTGACCTTGACCTCTGGCAAATCACAACAAACGTTTTGCATGACAAAAGCTCTCAAGAAGTAGAAAAACTGCCCCAAGTGATTTTCAAATCCATCCATAAATGTAGAAGTCATGCTCTGGACAAGGTCATGACACCTTCAACAGTGACCTTGACCGTACAAGTATCATATGCCATTTGCACTCATCAAGAATAACAACTGTGCTACATTATTTTCAAATCCATCAATAAATGTAGAAGTTTAATGCTGCTGAAAAGGTGCTTTCACTTTCAGCTTTGACCTTGACATTAAATGCAGGGCTCTGCAGAGTGGGCGACTCAGGCAAAAAGTCGCCTGGTTTCATAAAACTTCACATGATTTGCTGATCAAAGCGAAGTCGAAGTCGCCTGGAATTTTCAGGAAGTCGCCTGGATACGATAGGTGATAACCTAATCTGGCCCAGTGGCTATAAAAGAAGGGGACAGTGTGCAATTATACAACTGTCTGTCGGAAGCCATTTGATCGTAATTCAAGCGTATATCGATAGTCACGAGGCCAGCAGATTATCAGAAAGAGGGGTAATAGCTAATAGTCAACATGCTTGCTCCATTCACACCTACACTGATTGGTTTTGGCAATGCTTTGTATACTATCGGCACCAGAAATCTTTATTTAAAATCCTTTCCCTTCTTAAGTTTTAATTATTTCTGTAAGTTAAGTTATCATCAGTCTGCGAGATGTGTTGCTTACTTTCAGATAATGAGAATAATGACCGACATTTACGGACGCCGTGTCATTTACCAGAAGTCAAAAATTTGCTAAAAATTTGAAATTTTGATGAAAAATAATTCTGCTGAAAATCTACGTAGAGTAAAATCATTTTTCATTAGAATCCTTCAATTTGAGTTATCTGCTTTTATTGTAACAAGTGAAGAAAATTATGGCAAACAATTTAAAGGCTGCTACGATCTTTTCCTGAGATTCTTGTTATGATACATTCTTTCCAAAAACTAAATTTCACTTACATGTGTTGGTAATAATTCCTTTAAATAACATATAATCCTATAAAATGGAGCAAATTATCCTGTGTTAACTTTAAACCTCTGCATTTACACAGTCTGGTTTTGTGTACTGAGCAGTAACCCTTATCCTTTACACACTATAACTGACTTAATCACAGAGGACCTTTTTTGATTAATTAATGACAGTTTTTATCCATTTTTATGTTATCAGGTAAAGTGCACAGACTCTAACTCATTACCACACAATCCCCCATTTTGACATCTTGAAATGATTTTTATGGGAAACTGTGGAAAAAGGAGGAAATGATTGCAGCAAGCAATTTATCCTTTCCCCACATGTTTCTACCCTCTTTGGCACCTTCTTTCTTATTTAAGCTCACTGTGAAATGTCTTATTTAGCTTCTTTCAATTTGTACCAGTCTGAATTTTTTCTTCTGGTAGTGGTTTGATTAAATACATGTTGTTACAATAAAATCTTTTCTCATTCACTGCTTCAAATAGAAACACTACTCATTTCATTCAGACTGCCCAGTTTACACTATTTGCATTTTTTTATTAGTTGACTTTTTTTTTATCATATATGATTCTATTCAGAATCAAACTCTTGAATTCTCAAACCTAAAAAGAAAAATACAAAAGTATTTGTTCACAGGAATAAGATCTTTATTGAGGACTGAAAGGATAAGCAGTATTTTCTATGTTTATTGCATAATACATAATATTAAGTGCAACTACTTGGTTGTAAAGCGATTTCATTTTCTGATAGAATTTAGGAATATGCGCAAAAACTTAATTTTTAACACAATCCACTTCTCCTGAAAGTCTCACCACTTCTCCCCATTTTGAAAAAATTCTCCCAATTCTCAGACTAGTGAGAAGTGACTTCTCCCCAAATTCTGGGAGTCTGCAGAGCCCTGAAATGTATCACAACAAATGTTTCACATGACACTAGCTCTCATCAAGGAAAAAAAATGTGTCAAGTTATTTTTAAATCCATCTATAATGTAGAAGGTATGTTCAAGATGACTTCAATGTTACAGTTTGACCTTCAACGGTGACCTTCACCTTAGAAGTATCACAATAAATATTTCGTTTGACAGTAGCACTCATTAAGAAGAATAATTTTGTCTAGTTATTTTCAAATCCATCCATAAATGTGGGAGTTATGCTCCAGACTGGGTTAATTTTGACCCTTGCCCTTCAACTGTGACCTTGACCTTGGAGGTATCACAATAAATGTTTGCATGACACAAAACTCATCAAGAAGAACAACTGGGCCAGGTTAATTTCCAGTCCATCCATAAATGTATAAGTTATGCTCTGGTCAAAGTCAATTTAGACCTTTGACCTTCATCTGTGATCTTGACCTTAGATGTATCACAACAAGCATTTCGCATGACACTAGCACTCATTCAAAAGAAAAACTGTGCCAAGTTATTTTCAAATACATCCATAAATATGGAAGTTATGCTGCAGACAGTTATTCAAATCCACTCATAAATGTAGAAATTATGCTTCGATTAAAATCCGGACACAAGCACTAACACCTAACGGAAATCATGACAACTACCTCTCCCTCACAGCAAACAAGCTCGACAAAAATTAAGGATTCCATAGGATCTCCCTCCAAATTACTTAGCCAATTCAAATGATAGAACAGAAATGTTCCTTAGATGTTTCTCTCTGAAGAAAGCTTAAAGAATATAGATCAGTGGAAAAACTCTGGTTGTCATGGCAACAACAGGAAATTTACAAAATCTTTATTAATCTTCCCATTCTGACCCAGAATTAATATTTTACTGTAATTACCAGTATACTGTTCTCTTTTGTAATTGCTAAAATCAGAAGGCTTAGATCCCAAGGGGCAGAGCCCTTGAGGAGGGCCTATATGAAAATAAAGAAGAAAAGAAGGATATTTTTGACTGATATCTAACAAAATTTTTCAGAACTGTTCTTGAGTTAGTCCTTTTACTTAATGCTGAAGAATTGAAATCTATTTTAAAAAAAAAACTAGTTGCCATGATAACAAAATGAAAATTTGAAAAAATCTCCAGATTTTGGATATTTTGCTATGACAAGGGCAGATAAAGTAACTTATATTTACATATTTTTCACTGACTAGCGCCTTTAGACATAAAAAAAAATTATGTGTTGTTCTGTGTTTTATGTGTTTTAGACTGGCCCAATTTGAAATATAGTGCAGACAGCAATGAAAAGTGAGTGCAATTTAAAACGAAACCATTGTATGTGGTAGAAAATATTGAGATAAAAGAAGAAGTTGCTTGGATCAAGCAATTTCTTCTTTTATCACAATATTTTCATAAGCATAAAATTGCTTGGACGTAAAAACCAGCCATTATACAGTAAAGAGTTAAACATTAATATTAGTAAAATTATATGGTACTTTTGTACTTTATTTGTGATTCATTAATATTGATTTAGTCTCATGAAAATTGCCAATTCATAGAAAGCTGGTGTCATTCAAAAAGTCAATCGACAAATTAAATCATTAATTTAGACTGGAAAGCACTTTGAACATTAGCTTTGTTATTCCGACTTACGCTAAATTATTGATTTGTTGGCAACTTTAATTTCTCAACTATAGTGTATTCAAGTTGTAGTTATGACGTTATGGCTGCAAACCAACAAATTCTAATTTTTGTTACGGACTATGAATTTTGAAAAATAACACAGTTTACAAGCTGAGTCCAACTTCCTGTCAAGGTTTATGGGCTTTCTCCACATTTAAAGACTGTTGTTTTCAATACTGGCATAGTGACATGTTAGATTCCCACATATGTGATTTTTATAAAGTCTTTTAAATGTGGAGAAAAACCTAACTTTAGATTTACCTTTCAAACAAATGCGCTCTTTATCAAGTTTCCGTTGTTCAAACCATAAATTAAATATTGAATATGGTCGGCATTTTAATATTAACAGAGAAGATAAAGTTTGTACCTATTGTTTTATCCATAAAGATATTTCAACATTAGAAGATGAGTACCATGCTGTCTTTGTTTTAGAAAAAATAAGGTCTATATGTTTCAAAGCTGATTGAAAATATTTGAAATTGTCACATCACTTTAGATTGTAATTGCAATGAATTCATATTTGTATTTTAGGCCAGAGGCCTTATTAATCTGTCAATTCAAGCTGGAAAGCATCAAAAATTCAACTTTTATAGACTGAAATATTTTTCATGCAAATTCAAAATTTGATATCAGCTTGGATAAAAACAAAACAAAACAAATTGTTGCACAGTATTTAGGATATAATGAAAATGTTAAATTTCAAAGTAGAAAAGCCTTGAGACAAAAATAAAAGTCAACTTCTTAAAATTCTGCTTCATGCTATCTTGGCAGATTATACAAAAACACAAATTTGAGGCTCAATCTACCTGCAAGAGATAATAAAAATAAAATGAAAAAAAAAAAGAGTTTCTTTTCAAGTTTATGAACTTAAAAACACAAGTCAAACTGAAAAAAAAGAGAGTAAAAAAATTCGGTATGTATTCAATAACCTCTCAAAGAATTTCAAATTGGTTGAAAAATATGTATATTATATTGAAATGTCCTGCAGATTTTTGTTTCATTATTTCCAAATTTCAAGAACCTACAAAATTAGGATTATGTTTATCCTAATGTTCCAATTTGAAATATTTTGATAGAGTACCATAAGGCAATGTAGCATTCAAAATTTTAAAGCCTTGAATAAGAATCTTTTTTTTTAAAGATTCCCTTCTTTACTTCTACATAAATTTTAAAAACCTTCAAAAGGTTTGTGTTGATCCTTTGGAGCACAAGAGTTTTAAAAAATTTCATTCACTTGTTTAAAGTTTTTTATTCAGTTGTCATAGCAACAGAGTTCTTCATTGATTCTAAGTATTTTGAAAGAACTTCACCTAAAGCTTAATTCTATGAAGTTTCATAGAAGTCAGATGCAAGTTAGGAAGGTTTTGTTCTTGCGAACCGACGGCAGACTGATCACAAAAGCTCACACTGAGCACTTCATCTAGGGTGAGCTAAAAACCATTACATCTTGAAATGAATTTTAAATCTATAATGTATGGATACTATATATGCTATAAATAAAGAGTGAAACATCAATTTTAATCACACTTATTTACTATTGCGGTCAATCCAGCCAGTACCTTTACCTTTGAAACACAAGTTTTGAAGACGTCATTCCACGCCTGCTTCCTTCTAACAACTACAACGACGCAAGCAACACGTGATTCCCGCCAAAGTATCCTTGCCTCATCACGTGGTTTTTGTTATCGAAGAGTCTGGAAAACCAGATACACTGGAAGGCCGATACCCTTTTAAGTAATACAAAAATGAAATCAACCGCAGACGAAAATATTGAAACATAGAGAAAATACCCCGCCAACCATTCCGAGAAGGAAACGACTGTGCATCTTTCGAGCATTATGTAGCGGCATAATAGCTTTGGGAGCGATCTTTAATCTGATCAAACATATGTAACTGCCCTCGGCATGTTCAGGTTCGAAAAGATACAGCAAAGGATGCATTTTAGTTAAAGCTTTATTTAGCCCATAAAATAGTTGATGTACTACCTCTGATAGAAGAATGCTATTTGAAACAATATGATAGGCTGATAACACAATGAGGGACATTCTTGGGTTATCTCTCCTCTCAAGAAATACATTGGTCCTCATCAGTGTTTTACTTGGACATTATCCTTAATTCCTTTGCACCGCTTAGTTTTAAGATCAGCTGTGTAATGCAAACATAGGAGCTGGAAATTTTCGTTACATCTTGAAAATACATTTTTGTTATTTCTGAAGCATAAACTTATGCGATCAAGATATTTTTATTTATAATCAAACTTGAAAATGCAATTAAAAATCACAACTTCCTCATACTGAACAAGGATAAAATCAAAGGTCCTATTTTTCCAAGCCCGATCGGCTCCCCGAATAAATTCCGAAGCTTTTTTATATCAAGACACAAACCATCTATTCTCTATATCTGAGAGGTTTTATCTTGGATATTATTTGATTGAGGAGACTTTAAGAAATCGCGGGCTAGGAATCTTTTTTCAAGCGCTGTCCATCCTGTGATATTTGATGAGGACGGCACTGACTTTGGGTTTGGTTTTAGCGGCACAACAACGAACTCATCGAAAAATCTTCGACACATTAGTTGTGTGAACGACAAGACAACACATGTAGGCATATCATTTTCGATAACCAAGGTAAGTCTTTGCTGTCTAGTGTTTAAGTTTTAGTTGTTCTTGTTGATTCTGTCTTTTCCGAGCCTTGGAAATAAGATTTTTCGAGCTCTTTCAAAGGTCGATCCCAACAACCCACCCCAGTTAAAATCATCATGATCGGCTTACCAAATAAATTCCTATGCCTTGTCCGATACATTTTTCATTATCAAGAAACCAAACCATCTATTCTCTATAAACAAATACATGTATTGTCTTGGAAATGACTTTAGCTTGAATGAAATAAAAAGAATAGAATTGATTCGTTTTATATCTAAGATTTTTTCTTGAGTGATTCGCGTGCGCAAAGGTTGTTTGTAATTAGTAATACTTCTCTTAGACGTTCGCTGCTATTACATGTATGACATCAATAAGTCATCCAATTTCATAGCATTACCAGGCTGCCCTCTACAATTACAAAATAATCTATTTAATAAGGATTCAAGGCACTGTACTTCGGACGTGCAGAATGTGGTCCTAATTACATTTACTGGTTCAATCGTTCGACCTAAATTTAATTAAAGTACAATTAATTTAGCTATAATGAATCAACAAAACTTGGACGATGACCTTGCGGGTGCATATCGATAGGAAATATCATCATGCCAAATATGAACGGTGTAGGTTTGAATAGGCTTTAAGTAATCATACCCTCGCAAAAGGAATGGAATCAGCCTGTCTGTCTATCTGCGAGTCAGTCCGTTCGTCCGTCTGTGTACAAAAATTCAAGTAATTTTTCGCCGAAGAATTATCACTCCTAAACATAGATATATATCAAATTTTACATAAAAATTCAAGTTATTTTGTACCGCGAACTACTTAAACAATTTTGCCTCAAAAATGATAAAACTTGATTCACGTACATAAATTGTTAACATGTGGAGGTTGTGCAAAGCGCGTTTTTTATGTCTCAACTCCAACTGACAGAAGAATCATCTCCCATAGACGTTGTTTTTCATATTTTACGTTAATAGCTAAATTCCTCTTCTTGAGAAAAAGTTGATTTAATAATAAATAGCACAAGCTTTCAGCGGCACAGCCGCCTTCCTCAGGTGTAATCCTATGAATGAACATGTTTGTTTACGTAACGTCAAGGTAACGCTGACGTCACTCAAAAATGAAACAACGACCCGGGATAACGTCATGATAATCCCGCCATACGGGGATTAAACCGATAGAAATACGCTACAGATAGCCCAATCTCATTAAAATCATCTGTACGAAACCACTACGCTATCTCTCCGTTACGTAGATCTGTAATGGGTTAAACTTTAAAATTAAATATAAATTTCAAATGCAAAGAGCACATATTGCAGGGACGTAGCAATGGGCTATTATGGTGGATCTGATTTTAGTTAGATTGCAGATATCCTAAAGTACAACGGTTCAGGATTAATGAACATAGCAGGAGGCTAAGGAATCGCTTGTAACAAGCGAGTCCCGAGGAAGCCATAATGATTTCCGCAAATACACCAATAATGCGATCAGCCGTTTATAAAAAGAGACCTAAACGTCGCAACCACAGGCTTAAATTGCAGTTTAATCATTTATTGCAAATAACTGACCAAAATAATTTAAGGCTATTTAATGTCGGAGTGGAATTTTCTGTCGAAAGTCTGTGGTTGCCACCAGCAGTCCGTCAACAGACGGATCGTGTCCGTCAATCACAAAACAACAACAACAACAACAACAAAAAAAAACAACAACAACAAAACCCTCCAAAAAAACACACAGCAACCTCATCATATATCTAGACGCGAAGAGAATTTTAAACTCCGATATTTACGCCAAACAATCTTGTTTAATAAGTGACCAAAACGTCTAAACCACAGCCTACCTAAGCTGTAACCATGACCCTTAGATCACCAAATACTATTTTATTTGTATTAAAGAGTTACTTGCCATAAATAATGCAAAATAACTCAATCTTAATAACTGAGTATAGCTCCCTCAACCAATCGGGGCTTTCGATCATTAAACAAACCGACCAATCAAACCATTTATTCAGTCCGGAACTGAGATCTCAACTCCAACATTGACCGCCATGTTTTTTAACCTGTTAAGTAGGCTTTGCGACTTAAACGTCGTAACCACAGCTTATTCAACATGCAGTTTCGACACCCAGGCCACCAACCAACCAATTTACTTTTTTATTACATGTTCAGGCCATAAAGTTGACGAAATAACGACGATAAAAAACGAAGCGGAACTTCCCGTTGAAGTTAGGGAGTCAATAGGCGGGACCAGCGATTGATAAACTGACCGTTTGTGGATGTCAAACAAGGAATCAACAGACCAATCAAATTATTTATTCAGTCCGGACCTAAGCTATGAACTCCAACATTCGCCGCCATTTAAAAAAAACAAAACATTTTGTTGGTTCGGCGACCCAAATGTCGCAACCACAGCTTACTCAAGCTGTTGTTACGATGTCTGCGTCGCGAGCCAACCATTCTACTAATTTCGTTACATCAAACTGACCGTAAATTGAGCAAAATAACGCCGTTTGAAATCGAAGCGGGACTTCCTTACGGAGTCAGTGGGCGTGACCACAGGAGTAACTGGGCGGGGCCAGCGATTGGTCAATTTGATGAGTTAGTGACGTATGTCCATTTGTTTGATATTTAGGCCTTGTGCTACCAGACCATGTTTCTTAATCAGTCGGGATTCCCTTTGTCGTCTGTAGTGTGTGCGTTCTTCCCGTATCCTCTCCAGCTCCACAAATTGGAAATCGGAGATGTTATGGCGTTCTCGATTGAAGTGCCTCGGCACCGGTTCATTGTCATTCTCACATCTTATGTTAGACAAGTGATTTTGGATTCTTGTTTTCAGCATGTTCCTTGTTTCGCCAATATACACAATATATCCACATTCGGCACAGTAGATCCCATATAAAACGTTACATGTTCGACAGATTATAGATAAATCTGTTTTTACCTGTTCGTCTGCCTTGTCATTAATAGGCCATAGGAGATGTTTTCACAGATTTTACAGTCCCTTCAGCACCCCTGCTTTGGTTGATGAGTATGACTTTTTGATGTTTTTCTAAGTGATTTGTTTGTTTTTTTGTGTACTAACATGTCGGCTAGATTTTTATCCCTTCTGTATGATATTAAAGGTAGCTCTTTAAAGATTTTTCTCAGTCTATTGGATTTTTTTAGTATTCTTTGGTTATGATGGAGGATATTCCCGATGTTCGGTAAAGATCTGCTATATGTTAATACCAACGGAACCCTCTTGATATCGGAGTTCTTTTTCTTGTGGTATTATAAGAGATAGGCCCTGTCTTTTTCGTTCGCCTTCTTTAACGCCACATCTACCTTAGGTCCCTTGTACCCTATATATATCAGTCTATCCTTGATCTTTCTTCTCTCTTTCGCATAATCTCGTTTTGATTGGCTTATTCGTTTGGCCCGAATCTCTAACCCATATGGAATCGATTTCTTAACAGAATGGGGGTGGTCTGGTTTTCTATGTAAATATAAGTGCCTGTCTGTCGGCTTCTCATATAGACACGTAGTAATAAACCCGTTTTCAAGTTTGGTTACCGTGTCTAAGAATTCTATTTTGTCATTCGCATATCTCAATTCCACTTTTATTCTTGGATGAATCGAATTAGCTAAATGGTGGAACGCCTCCAAGTCTTGTATGCCATGCGTCCATACACCGCAAACGTCATCGACATATCTGTAATACATTTTGGGTACTTTGTCAGTGGCAGTTAATAATGTTTTTTCCCATTCACCCATTTAAGTATACGCGTAATTCATACCCAGTCGGCTCCCTATCGCTGTTCCGTCAATCTGTACATAATGTTTTCCATTAAACTCAAAATTGTTGTTCTCTAACCTTAGGTCTATCATATTCAATACTTCATCGGTAGGAATTGTTTGATCACTCCTCTTATTTTACGTAATAATTCAAGAATTTCGTTTTGGGAACTTCTAAAATTTTGCATCAAAATTTATACAAATCTATACATACATTGATTACATTGAAATTTTGCAAGACGCCATTTTGAATTCTCCCCCTAAAAAACTTGAGTTATCTCACCTTAAATTTTAACACTTTTTCATAAATATGGCTAATTCGAAAAAGTAGTTAATTTTTATACATAAATTGATTACATAATAAACATTTGAAAGACGCAAGTTTGTAAGTCCCCCCCCCCCGACAGAAGAATAATCTCCTCTTTAAATAAGACAATTTTCATAAACTAAACCATGGCGGAGGTATCACATCACCTACTGTGACAAGTTCTAGTTTGCATTTTTTGTATTTGTATTTTGTATTTTGTTTAAGTGTTATAGAAGTTTGATTTCGATAGATGACATTGACCTTGGAACTAGCAGATACGCATCGATAAACTTTTTCACTTTGCCAAATGTGAGTATTGTACCTTAAACAGTTACGAAGTTATTTTGAAATTTTAAGTTTTTTGTTTAAAGAGCCGACAGACTTGAAGACAGACATACATACAGGTGTACAGACATATATAAAAAAGGAAAACAACGTTAAAATGATATGCACCATGTCTTACCGATGTGATGGCACTTATAAAAAGAAAAGTGATGAATTAAAAAAGATTTAACCAAACGAAATTTTATTCAAATACATATTCACAAGGCTATGCCTTTTTCCAGGGCCCCGTGTTTGTTCAAAATATGTGGACAAAATGAATATGAACAATTTTCTAAAATAGATTTCATTCAGTGTTAAGATACCATGTAGATTTTGAGAATCGTGTATCTTTGTTCCTATGGTCTATGACAAAGAAGTGTCAAATTAAGCTCAATTTATGAATTCCCAGTGCCCAGAACCATTAAAAGAGAGGAAATTTAAACATATCTATAGGAAGCACGAAGATTCCCTTTCTTTTTCAAACCTCTATCCGAATGAGTGATTTTTACAGAACAGACTTGTTTAATCGGTACGCAGTAGTTATTCAGTTAGAATGAAGGTCAATATCATTTATGGACAAACAGGAATAACTGTTAGAATTATCTTATACTCTAAGACATCATTTCTCTCACAAATCCTCCAAAACGTAGATTTGATTCCTGCTTTTAGATCAATTAGGCTAACAGAGAAAATTTCAGTATGAAATCAGCAGAAGTGGGTACTCATTAGAATCTTCTGCTCACGAACTATTCATTTCCTAAAAAACACAATGATGGTAGCGAAAGTGTTATCCACATACTTAACTTTGTCATATGACTTTAATTTCGACTATCGAAAGAGATTATAATAAAAATCCACAAATAAAAATTCACAAGAGCTGTGCCATCAAGTCCTGCTTTTGCTTGATAAAACATTATATCACGAAAATCCTTATGAAGCATTATGACCGATAACAACCTGAGAAAATTGCATTCAAATCTTTATAGAAATGCAAGAAATATTGGTTAAAAATCAAAACCTAAGACGAAGTCCCCTTTTTTACTGTGACCCTCCTAAATAGTAAAAAAAAAAAACAAAAAAAAAAAAACATCAGACTATACAAAAGGTAATATGTCAACAAAGTGACAAGAGGCGAGATGAATGGGAAAAGTCATATGATGAGGAACACTGTAAGTATTTCATCTTAGACGAACCATGTGAGTTTAGACTGACCCAAATAGAAAGAAGTCGAATACGACACAGAGGTGGAATAGCACAGGCGTTCAAGCGCCTGTAGTTTCCAATGACTAAATGAATATCTTCACATTGCTCCTTTCCATCCATGTGTATAAATTTGTATCGAAGGGTTGCATAACAACTCGCTTTGGCTGTAAGCAGTCTCTTATGTTGGCAGCTGACTTGCAACACAATGACCGTGTGTTGCACTGTAAATTGGGTACTTTTTCCCTTTTTGAAGGAATATTCCTTTAGTGAACCTCGCTCATATTCCTTCAAGAAAATGTCATATGACTTAAAATATGAGTGATATGAGTGGGGTTCATTAGTACCATATACAATAAATATTGAAAAATGATAATAATAAAAAAGAAACTTTTCAAAAACTACCAAATGGATAATTGTTTCAAGAGTTTGGCAGTAATGTTCTTTTGATAGACCTCTCTCAGATTCCTTCAACATGGGTGCTAAAGCCATAGCTTATCAACACTATCTAGATCATACAGAGAAAAAAAAAAAAAAAAAAAAAAAAAACAACAACAACAACAAAATTTCACGACTACTGTGTGAATTTGATTGGTTTAGATCTTCGCTGTCTGGAGGCAAACAAGCCTATTGTAATGTTGGTGTATACGCCATTGTGTTTTGGCTTACACGCACTTTCAAATCCTTAACGATATCTAAACTGGTCTTCTTCTCTGGAAGCACTGATTTGACTAGAAAGATTTCTATCTTGAATCCTCGAATATTTTATTTACCAGAAACAAAACCTTTTGACTTACGGAATTGGCGATTATTTCATTTGTAAGTGACGGACCCTTATATCTAATGATATTGACGAATGTTCCATTTGTCAATGACGGACCCTTTTGTTTCAACAATATTACGAATGTTCCTTTTTGTCAGAGACGGACTCTTTTATCTAATTGAATTGGCGAATGTTCCTTTTGTCAGAGACGTACCATTTCGTCTAATGGTATAGACGAATGTTCCATTTGTCCGTAGCCGACGGACCCTTTCATCTAATGGAATTGACGAATGCTCCATTTGTCAGAAACAGACCCTTTAATCTTATTAAATTGCCGAATGACGTACCATTTTTTCTAATATGATACACGAATGTTCCGTTTGTCCTTGACTGTTTCTTTTATCTAATGGAATTGACGAATGTTCCATTTGTCCATGACGGACCCCTTTATTTAATGGAACTGACGAATGTTCCACTTGTCAGAGAAGAACCCAGCAGCACGGGATTAACCGCTAAAAGTTATTTATTTAAATGAATAGCTTTATCGGTATCATTATTATAGAAGACACATCGAAATTATTAAATAAAAGTAAGAGACCGTTCAGGCTTTTGATTTTCTTTTCGATCTTTTCATCAATACTACCCATTTACATTTGGGTAGGATGGGGCAATAAATATTAAGCGCCAAATATCACATCCCAAAGCGAGCCTTTATGTACACAACTGCTTCATTTTCTAGCATCGACGTTTCTAATTGACACTCTTTTCTCTCCTTAAAGAATATAATGCAGAAGCTGTAGCATATTTGATGGATCGCGGCTGACAATCAAAAATCTATAGTCCAACCAATTTACTCATTCAGACTGAAAGCGAACTTTGAACTCCGACATTTGCCGATATTCATTTGAAGCATTTTGTTGGTTTGGGTACTAGAACGTCGAAACAACATCTTATCCAATCTGTAGTAACGACATTGTGATCTCCAAACAATCATTTTACTTTTTTGTTACATGTTACTGACCATATAGTTTGCAAATTAACGCATTCAACCCTTGTCTTGCTGAACACGGAATATTCCTATTTTAACAGGAGGTACAGACAAAGATTAGCCTGCTCATAAGTGCAATCTGATCTTTGTCTAGACCTCCTGTTTGTCCCCTTTAAGCCAGAGTCATTTAAATAATCAATTTTTAAAGGAGTATTGACCCTCATTAAGGCTTTCTAGTGCTGTCAGAACTTTGATTTTAAAGCAATTATAATTCGGATTTTAATTCATCATGACAAGGGTCAACATTTGGAGACAGCATGCCCACCGCTAATTACCAGCAGTCCTTGTTCGCTTCTGCAGAGTGATCTCCCCTGTAAGCTCTTACAAAGTCAGAATAAGGTAAGATCATCATTATTTGCTGCTTACAGACCTTAGATTCGATATTGTCGAGACACAATGTTTATTTGTGTCATTCAAACTACTCTTGAATTGGGTGAAGTCCAGGAAATGTTCGTCTATTTGGGGAGTTAATTTTTGACATTAAAACAGTTAGTATTCCTTGAAGAAGTCTTAGAGACAAGTTGTGATTAAGTCTGGCAACATTTTAGGTGCTAAAAGGTTTCTTGGGGCTTTACAATAATCGTCGTTATCTATGTAAAAGTAATTATTATGCAATCTAAAGACGTTAGACAGCTGAACGGGTTTGGAGAAGAGAATTAACTGTTATCGGGAAAATTATCCTACAAATGGATGAAAAATATTGGGTCGGTCGGAGGAATAAAAGTTTTGGAATATCCCCTTTACATGAAAAGAAAATTGCCCAGAACGGAACATATCGGCATGGTCGATCTTGCCTTACGCCCTTCCGACATGGCTCGATTTCATGTGACCGCACATTTAATTTATTTCCTCGAAACTAATAGATATCTGGTGATGGATTCTGTAAACATAAACACGGTAAAATAGAAGGATACATTTCCTTCGTGTATGATATTTTATCGACTAAATTCTAAAAGGAATTTGATACCCAGTCTGAAAATTAATAAATCAAAACGCTGAAAGTACAGATGATGGACGTCTGTGTTGGCATTGTAGAGTGATACGCCCGCTTTGGTGTACAAAATTTAAATTTTCATAGATAATATTTTTTTTAAGCATAACTGGTTTGTTACATAGATACATGTGATACCGGATGTTTCTATTCTAGAGTCCTGATCACGATCACAAGTTCGGGAAAAAAATGGCATTTTCTCACGCATCATTTGTGTTTCACCGATTGAAATTTGGCTGAGCAGCTACACATGTAATGACCGAAATTTTTTGTTGCAGCTGTAGATGTTACTAGTTTGAAAAATGAAAGGAAGCCTTGGTTGGGTGCACGTACCGACCGCGATTTTACTTAAATACTACCGAAAGTCACGTTAAACAAAGTCTAAGTAGCTTTCAAGATCAAAACTTTTTTTTTTTTTACTTTTCCAAGATTATCCTTTTTCGAAGACATTCCACAAATAATTAAGAAATCCTGTAAGAATAGATTACCAATATTCGTTGAGATTTATTACAGAATCAAATGAGAGATTCTCTATATCTTTTAACTTTCTGCGACCCAGTCGTAGCTTAAAGCATTCCAACATAATCACAATTTTAAAGCCCCTGTAGAATTGCATAAAAGAGAAACTTAGAGATTATAAGATAAGCAATATTAATTGAGAATTATTACTTGTAAGAAACAAATGAGAGGTTTGTATATCTTTTAAATCTTCCGTGATCCAGTAGAAGTTTAACCAATTCCCACATGTTCACGCCTTTTTACGCCCCTGGAAAAATGCACTATAGAAAACATTGTGAGATAAGGAGAAATTGCTTGTTTCACTATGTTTTCTAGCCTATATAGGCCTTCGTTTTCAATCCCAAAGCGATTAAGATTGTCGTCTATAGCTAGTCCAAAATTTTGTCGTTTGGTAATGGATTGAAAATGCTAATTCAAAGTAATATTGAACATCTTTAAATATTTGCAACTGTATAGCTTATCACTCCCGCGGCATACTGAGTTTTCATAACTCACTATATTATAGAAAGACTGCACTTTATTTGAAACCGTGGCCGCATCTACGCTAAGCGGGTTTTTGGTAGGTGTTTTCGTATTCAAGGGGAGTCTTTACGCGTTCTACGAATTAAACAGAATCCTCGTATTACGCCATTTGCAGGGTCTACATAACACAATTTGTAGAATGACGTTTTGGTAAGATTCATGAAGAAACAATGGCTATCACATTGGTTCTAAATCCGCCACATGCTTTGTCATAACTTCACAATTTAGGGATGTTCCATGTTAAGAGTTAGTATGTTGTGTTTTCTTTTTACATATTCAGGCCGACCTAAGTGAATGTCATTGTACTTAAACAAAACGAGCCAGATTTATATGGAATTACAGGCTATAATGGCTAGATACCAAAAAACAATTAAAGTGACTCTTGCACTGATTATGAAAGACAATTTTTGACTCTCATTTCTCAAATCTTTAACTGTAATGCTTTCAGATATTTGAAAGAAGGGGATTAGGCTGATTTTGTAAGGAAAATGTCTGTTCATAAATTGAAAAAAAGGAAGAGGCAAAAATAATTCGCGTTACGAGACGCCAAATAAGTTAACGAAGTAAAACCTAAATGGAACCGGAATATATCGTCTAAATATGTTATCTGTCGATTGCACCGAAAGTTGCCTTATTTGTGGTATCCATGGCGTATCAATTTGTTTATTGGCCTCCGCTAGCAATACAAACGTTATCGAAATCAACCGAAGAATAACGATCTCACCCAATAAATTCCGATTTTTCAAAGTAAGGTATAGGGAATATATAACTCAGGATGAAAGAATATTTATCATGAAAATGACATTAATAACTATTGGAAAGCAGAGGATTTTCCTACATCAAATTTTCATGAACATCTGTTCACGCTAGATTTTAGGTCAGGATAATCTGCCCTTGACTGGTATATATGCTACTTCGTGTGAAAACGGATATATGGTTATAGTTAATTCTTGTCGTTTATCCGTGACAACAATGTTTAAATATGTTTAAGAAAGGACGAGGATATTCTTTTTGTTTTCATGGAAGTATGAACCGAAAAAACTAATTACATTGATTGAGTACGCGCAGCGGATTCATACATAGGTGTGATAAGGTTTTTTTGTTCAAACCTCCATGAAAAAAATCCCTTCTGTCTTATAATTTATTAACATCGAGCGTAAAAAGGCAAATGTTTAAAAAATTTCGATACTTTTTGCATGGAATTATTTTGTGCGGAAGCATATAAAATAGCTGCATGCTCAAAATTTTGTTCATGAATTTATGAATAACTTTTCTCGACCAATCAGAAAGCTGGTTTTTGAAAGGCGAAACTAAAAATTAAATATATTACTTGACTCATTTGATCTAGACTCAGTAATATGATTTAAACGGGTTTTCTGTGGTACAGTGATATTCCAAAGCTAAATAAAACGAAAAGTTGAACGAATTTCAGAAGACTCATTTCTGAATTTTTAATATTTCGTCCAATAAATTATTCTTATTTTCAAAAAACCTTTACTATTTAGACCGCACAATAATCTTTCTACATGCAATTAACCTGGGTACCTTGAATTACGCAAATAAGGGAGAATTTCCGTATGGCATTTTAACCCACCCACCCTGAAAAAGGTATTTTTTCATATGAAGGTTTCTAAATTGTTTCTATATCATGATGCTGTAATAGATGTATGTTGTATGTCTCTCTAACGATATTAACACGTTTCAGTCTAGTAATTTGCTTTATTCTGTGACTAAAAACGCCATCCGCGCGATAAATTCTTGTTATATAAAACTCAAATCATTTACTGAATGTATTTTTTTATTAAGCATCTTTCACTTGATTCTCTGTCATATTTAAGCACAAATGCACAGATCATATGGTTTTCTACACCCTTATGCAATAGGGGTCATTTCCTTAAACACAATATCGCTATAACTTTACTCGAAGGATTGTAAAAAAACAAAACAAAAACAAAAAAACCCATAATTTAATCAGAAATTTTTTCCCCAATTATTGCTCTAAAAGGAGTCTCTGACGTCGAAAAAAAAAAACAAACAAACAAACAAAAAAAAAAAAACAAAAACAAAAAAAAACAAAAAAAAAAAAAAAAAAACTCGAATATAAGCAAATTAGGTCACTTATGCCGTCAATAGAATATGATAACGCTATGCCCTCAATTTCCAGAAAGTTTACAGTCCTACTTGGGCTATGACATTATTGCATTGGTTCTAAGTATAAATTTTTTTAAGAAAATTGTCCGTTCAAATATTCGGCGCCATTAAATTTACTACTTCCGGCAAAGTCACCGGCCTAATGCCATCTCCTTCCTAACATAGAGCTATTTAAAGAACCGAAATACTTACTATATTCCCATAGTTTTACAATATATACACACATAAAGAAGAACCTAAAGTATTGTAGCACGTTTGATTGAGGCTCGTTGAATGCATTCAAATATATTTCTCAAAACGACGACAGAATTGATTAAAAAAAGTTGAATATTTCAAAGCGAAATCCATCTTAAAACAACGTAAAATAGGAAAAGGCGAGATTGTACAAATCCTTAATGGGATATTCGTTCTGAGCTCGTGATTCTGTAGGAGTGCTGCTTTCATTTTTCTCCATGTGGGCTCATTTTACAATTGCATCATGCTGTTTGTGTTGACCTATCCACATACTTGTTACTCATTTAGACCATTGTAGAACAGGCAGTTACAGTCAGACAAATTTTCAAACTGAAAAAAGAACACACGATCATCCGTACAAAATAATCCTTTTTAGCTGGCAAGGCGTCAGCTTAAGTTAACAGACAAAATTTTGAGGTCTTCTCGGAGTTTAAACGAGTGCAAACTGCCACTGGAGGCTTAACCACTAAATCCATTGAAAGACTACGCCATAAAAAGTAGTTCTTATGTGTTTTAGGAATATTTCAAACTCTTTTCGAATTGTAGAAACATGTTATTTAACCAATTCCCACTCAATCCCACTTTTTAAGTATCTCAAAAAAAAAAAAAAAAAAAAAATTCTTCATTGCCCTCAATATTTTCTATCCTTCAAGGACGAGCTTTTTTAAATTCTATTAACTTGTAATTATAGTAAACAAATGCTTTCAATTTGAACCAGTCTAAAATTTTGTCATGTTGTAATAGCTTAGCCCCTGAATTACTTTAACCTCCTTTATGTATCATGATAACCTTTGACAAACAAGATAACTTAACAAAATCATGCTTTGCTGGCTTATAGTACTTTCAGTACTTTGATTTGTACTTCCCACAATATTCTCTCTGACTTCTCGTATGTTTCGAGTATTAGGTAAATTGTGTGAGTAAGTCAGGACCAGTGGTACGCGCGAAGAGTTATTTTTGTTTCCTCTGCTGCTGCTTTCTATAAGTAGCATATCCATATCTAGGATGTCAACCTTTTTAGCTCACCTGAGCTATTGTGATCGTCTTTTGTCCGTCGTCCGTCCGTCGTCCGTCGTGCGTCGTGCGTCGTGCGTAGTGCGTCGTGCGTAGTGCGTCGTGCGTCGTCCGTCAAGAATTTCTTTAAACGACATCTCCTCCTAAACCACTGGGCCAATTTGAACCAAATTTGGCAGAAATGTTCCTTAGGTGGTCCTTTTCAAAAAATAGCTAAAAGAATTGAAATCCGTTAAAAAACTCTGGTTGCCATGGCAACAAAAGTGAATTTTTAGAATAATCTTTAAAAATCTTCTCCTCCTGACCCAGAAGGCATAGAGCCTTTATATTTTGCATGAAGCATCAGTATATTGACCTCTTTCAAAATAGCTAAAATCATGATCCTCGGGTCCCCAGGGGCGGAGCCCCAGGGGGGGGGGGTTTATATAGAAATAAAGAACGATTTTTTAAATGACATCTCCTCTCAAACCACTGGGCCGATATGAACCAAATTTGGCTGAGATGTTGCTTAGGTGGTCCCCTTCAAAAATAGCTAAAAGAATTGAAATCCGTTAAAAACTCTGGTTGCCATGGCAACAAAAGTGAATTTTTAGAATAATCTTCAAAAATCTTCTCCTCCTGACCCAGAAGGCATAGAGCCTTTATATTTTGCATGAAGCATCAGTATATTGACCTCTTTCAAAATAACTAAAATCATGATCCTCGGGTCCCCAGGGGCGGAGCCCCAGGGGGGTGGGGTTTATATAGAAATAAAGAACGATTTTTTTTAAATGACATCTCCTCTCAAACCACTGGGCCGATTTGAATCAAATTTGGCTGAGATGTTGCTTAGGTGGTCCCTTTCAAAAATAGCTAAAAGAATTGAAATCAGTTAAAAACTCTGGTTGCCATGGCAACAAAAGTGAATTTTTAGAATAATCTTTAAAAATCTTCTCCTCCTGACCCAGAAGGCATAGAGCCTTGATATTTTGCATGAAGCATCAGCATATTGACCGCTTTCAAAATAGCTAAAACCATGATCCTCGGGTCCCCAGGGGCGGAGCCCCAGGGGGGGGGGGGTTATAAAGAAATAAAGAACGATTTTTTAAATGACATCTCCTCTCAAACCACTGGGCCGATTTGAACCAAATTTGGCAATAATGTTGCTTAGGTGGTCCCCTTCAAAAATAGCTAAAAGAATTGAAATCCGTTAAAAACTCTGGTTGCCATGGCAACAAAAGTGAAATTTCAAAATAATCTTTAAGAATCTTCTCCTCCTGACCCAGAAGGCGTACAGTCTTGATATTTTGCATGAAGCATCAGTATTTTGACCTCTTACAAAATAGCTAAAATCATGATCCTCGGGTCTCCAAGGGCAGACCCAGGGGGGGGGGGATATAGGCATGAAGCATAAGTTCCCAGACTTCTTTCTTATTTCTGAAATTATAACCCATGGAAAAAAGTTTTTTCCTTCTTTCAAATCGGCACTAAAGCCTTGGAATTTGTTATTTGGACTTTTGGATTCCAAGGTTCATAGTCTTTATATGTAATTGTGGCCCACTTGTTTCATAATCCTAACCTTAACATAAAATTAGACTGTTGAAAGAAAAAGAGCCTTTATCTCAGGTGAGCGCCCCAGGGCCAACGGCTCTCTTGTTTTAGATGCCTTCAAATGTTTCTCCCATTTTATATACTTTGTTTCAATTGGTGTTTTAAGGGGTTTCTCTGTTGTTCATGATCCCCTCAGATCATAGGCTAAGTCTCTTTGTGTTGACGGGGGTAATATGGGTTTTGATTAAGCGCAAACTGCTTATCTGATGGTTAAACATAAAGATCAGTGTAAATGTGGCCGTTTTCTAGTTTAACAATCGTATCAAGGAATTCAACCTGCTAACCTTGATATTTTAATAGATTCTAATAGCGTGTTCGGTTATTTTTAAAAGTTCTTCTGTAATACCGAGCCACAGACAAAAACCACCATCAATTAATCTTTTGTAGAATGCCGGTTGCTTTTGTGAGTTCATTGGCCTAATAAAATGGCACAAGCAATTGTCAACTGTATAAATCATGAAGTCGGAATGTTTGGTTTCTGAATGTGTCTCAGATTGCAGAATCAAGAAAGTAAAATCGTTGTTGAGGTCGAAACAGAGTTATTACATGTCAGGGCCGGTGTAACGTAGAAAAAAGGACTCCCGTAGTCAAAGTTAACCCCGGTCAATATTTTATGTAGCAAACTGACAACCGGTTGAAGTATTAAGACTCATTCGTAGAGAAATGACCCCACGCGTCTGAACGGTCGTTTGTGCTTATTTTTGTTAGAAATTTTATCGTTTGAATGCGGCAAGTGTTTATTTATGTCTTTTGAATTGTTAGATTCTAGTTCAGTTTATGAGACAATCGGTAACTGATAAATGGTATCGGTAAGTGAAATCGGTAATTGATATCGGTAAGTGATTCCTTCTCATATATGGCTATACCGATCCCCGTCTTGTTAACGTTACCTAGAGCGTTAAACAAGCGAGTCGTTAGACTTGTCAATTCGATTATTAGACCAGAATACAACTGAGCATGAATGGACATCCCTCAGCATGCAATTTCTGCTGGACTTGTGCAGCACAGGACTTTACAGGGTCTCCGTCATGTACTGACGGCTGCAAGGGAGTTGACTCTACAAGATCAAAGGTTAACTCTGCGTATGAGCATGCACATAGGAAACTGAAATTTTAATGAAAACTTTAAAAATTCTGTTCTCCTGACCCAGAAGGCGTAGAGCCTTGATATTTAGCATGAAGCATCATTAAAATGACCTCTTTCAGAATTGTTAAAATCGGGTCCTAGGGGTGGAGCCCCGGGGGATGGGGCTTATATAGAAATAAAGAAGGATTTACAAAACATCTTAAGCTGCTCTTTAACAGATTTTATAAAGAAAATCTTAAAGGAAAAAATTCTGCTTTTCAAATAGCTTTCTCCAATAGTTATAACTGTCATATACATGATAAATTTTCTTTCCTCGTGTTAAATCTCCAAACTCCATAAAGGCTTAATTTAATAAGGTGTAATTATTCCTTTAGTCCTATTTTGAAACACCAGAAATTATCGCGTGAGGTCGTTATTCTTTAGGTGATAACGACTGAATTGCTAGCGGAAGCCAATGACGTAATTGATACGCCATGGAAATTACAAAAAGCAATGCTCGGTTAAATGAAAAATAATGTATTTACCCGATAAATTCTTGTTCGATTCAAGTTATACTTCGTTGACTTATCTGGAGTTACGTAACGCCAAAAATGTTTGTTCTTTTCCATTCTTTTTTGTTCTTTTTTCCCTTTTTTTAAAAAGTCATTTTCATTACAATGTCAGCTTAATACCCATTTTTTGAAACTGCTGTATGTATTAAAGTTAGAATTGTGGAACTTTTTATCCCAATAGTTTCATCATACTCTCCAAGAGCCGCCTTCGGCCAGTGAGCTATTGTCATGGTGTTGTCCGGCGTGCGTCCGTCCGTGAGTGCGTTCGTGCGTGCGTAAACTTTTCTTTAAACATCTTCTCCTCCTAAACCAATGGGCGGATTTTAATTAAACTTGGCAGAAATGTTCCTTTGGCCACCCTCTTCTTAAATTTTAAAAGAAATTTTGATTCACCCCAAATTATGGGCGTGGCAAGGCGTGGCATATTTTCATTTTAAAATCTTTAAAAATGTTCTCCTCTCAAACCATTCGGCTGATTTAAATAAAACTTGGCATTGATGTTCCTTGAGTGACCCTCTACTTAAAATGTTCAAGAAGTTTTGATTGACCCCAAAATATGGGTGTTGCAGGTTAGGGCTTATTTTCACTTTTAATATCGTTAAAAATCTTCTCCTCCCAAACCATTTGACCAATCTCAACAAAACTTGGCATGGATGTTCCTTGAGTGACCCTCTACTTAAATTGTTCAAGAAATTAACTTTGACCCCAAATATGGGCGTTGCAGGGTGGGGCTTAGTTTCACTTTTAAATTTTTTAAGAATCTTCTCCTCCCAAACCATTTGACCAATCTCAACAAAACTTAGCATGGATGTTCCTTGAGTGACCTTCTACTTATGACCTTCTACTTAAATTGTAAAAGGAATTTTGTTTGACCCCAACTCTGAGCGTGGCAGGGTGGGGCTTATTTTCACTTTAAAATCTTTATAAATCTTCTCCTCTCAAACCATTTGGCCGATTTCATTGAAACTTGGTATGAATGTGCATTGAGTGACCTTCTACTTAGATTGTTCAAGAAATTTTGTTTGGCCCCGAAATATGGGCGTGGCAGTGTGGGGCTTATTTTCACTTTAAAATCTTTAAGATTCTTCTCCTCTCAAACTATTTTTCCGATTTCATTGAAATTTGGTATGAATGTTCCTTGAGTGACCCTCTACTTCAATTGTTCAAGAAATTTTGTTTGGCCACGAAATATGGACGTTGCAGGGCGGGGCTTATTTTCACTTTAAAATCTTTAAAAAAATTTTCGCCTCCCAAACCATTGGACCAATCTCAACAAAACTTGGCATGAATGTTCCTTCGGTGACCCTTTTCTTGAATTGTTCATGAAATTTTGATTGCACTCTAAATTTGGGCATGGCAGAGCGGAGCTTTTTTTTAATCTAAAATCTAAAAAAAAATCTACTTCCAACTCATTTTACCAAATTTCAATGAAACTTGGTATCAATATACCTTAGGTGACCCTTTACTCAAATTGTTCATGAAATTTTGATGGGCCCATAAATATGGGTGTGGCAAGGCGTGGTCAATTTTCACTTTGAAATCTTACAAAATCTTCTCCTCCCTAGCGATTGGACTAATTTCAATGAATCTTTGTGGGTATGCGGGTTAGGGGTAATTAAATATTTTGGTAGAATTCGGGTCAGACCTAGTAAATCGTCACAAAATAGTTGTAAAGAGACCTCAAAATGCTGTTTTCAGTCAGAGTTAGCTTTATTTAGTAAAATATTAATTTATCACTTTTAAACATGTAAATGCAAAGAGATGTAAATATTGTGTAAGTTTACATGAGTAGGAATATCTGAATAGGTACATTTTCTAGAACATTGATCAAAGGGAGATAAATGCATCTTAAGAAACTATAGAATTATTCCTTATTACTTCCCTTACAGATTTGTATATTCGAAATACCTAACAAAATCATTTTGATGTACTGACAATAAGTTCTGAAAAACATTATAGCTAAAATTAGTCTGCTATGATTTGTAGGAATTCAGATTAAACAAAACCAAAATTTTCAAGTTATGGGAGAAATATATCTATTTAACAACTTTGGGTTAAATAAGTCTGAGAGTGCTATTGTCATGGCGTTGTCTGTCGCGCGTGTTTCGTCTGTGCGTGCGTCTGTACGTCCGTGCGTAAACTTTTTCTTTAAACATCTTTTGCTGCCAAACCAATGTACCGATTTCAACCAAACTTGTCAGATATGAAAAGACTATTGTCAACGTCACGCTTAAATGCGGTCAAAGTTGCTGAAATGATTAAAATCAAAGGCCCGAGCGGCCTCAAAAGCAGTCAGGACTGTATATTAACAATTTGTATGATAATTGAAGTTATTCTCTGAATTGTCTGTTAAGTTTTCATTTTCATGAAATCACTTTTGAAGACTTCTATCTTTTCCTCTAAAATGTTTTAAACGCCACTTGGTATTTTTACAAGGGAGCTGGTTCCTGACAAAGAACATCCTTGAATCTACCATTTCGGACTCGTAATAAATTCCATTTGCTGAAACATTGCAGCTGTGAAATCTTTACATGCGTTTATATGTAGAAATAGAATTCCTGTTGTTTCGTTCTAGAAACAAAGAGCCTGTTGGTCAGCACGAGGATCAAATCTACAACCTCAAAGGTAAAAGTCGACCGCTCTAACCATTTCATCTAAAGGACTTACTCGAATGGAAGTCTATTTATATGATCGAATATGAAAAACATAATTGTAAACATATCTATAATAAAGATTGAGTTGAACCTGTTAAAAATCCACTTTACATTTAAAGCTGCTTGATTGTAGCCAGTTTGCTACTCATACCTACACTTGATTGGTTGTTTTCAAATGATTTCTACGAAAGTCACAGAGCTACAAACACGTGTTTGGCAGCTCATACATGGCTAGCCGATGTTCCTTTGACTCACTGTAATGTTTGACTCAATCAATTTAGAATTTTGAAGACCCCTTTTCAGCATAAGTACTTCTTACTTTCTTCTGTCCACAAATTCAACATTTCAATAACTTGTATTTTCCTTCGCCGACAATACGAAGCCACGGAAATCGCATTTTCCATCTGCCAACCGTCTTTACGATAATACGGAGACAGAATCCCTATCATATTTCCTCGCCCATAACTGGCTTGATCAACGGCGTAATGCTCAATTTCGGACAAAATACACGAAGGGTATTTTTTGGAGCATCGCCCTCCGATCTTTCGAAATATTTCAAACGAATAGAGTTTTCTGAAAGAGTTTTCGCTTTGTGATTCGAGCAAGTTTAGAAGCCATTTCTTTTTAGCTCACCTGAGCACGAATTGCTCATGGTGAGGTATTTTAATCGTCCTCAATCCGGCGTCCGTCGTGCGTCGTCCGTAGTTTGTCAACAATCTTAAAATGACATCTTCTCCCAAACCGCTGGGCGGACTTCAACCAAATTGGGCAGGAACGTTCCTTGGGTGGTGCTAAATTGCTAAAAGAATTAAAATCCATAAAAAAAATTGGCAAAAAACCCCACAAAACAAGTGCATTTCGTATTGCAATGCAATACAGGAGTTCCCCACCGGGCTAAAAAGTCTTTTTTTTTAGCAAACCTTTTCACTTTAATTTCTGAGAAGTGTAAAATCTATTACTTGTGAAAGGTTTAAACAGAGGTTTATTGTTTGTTTCAGTGTAAGATCCATTTATCATGGTTGTTAAATGTTGTGAATTCAAGATTTAAAATAATCAAAGGACAAAAACTAAAAATAACTAAAAATTAGCGGTAGGAAAGTAATGGCTCTTATAATACAAGATTTAAAACAACAAAGGGTAATAACTCAAACAATAAGCATGGCAGGGTAACGGTTCTTGTACATGACACTTCTCTACATATTGATCTATAAGTGAATAAGTTTCAAGTTCCTAGCACTTATGGTTAAGAAGATATGCTACAGACCAAAATGTTAAGTTAAAAACAACGAAGGGCGATGACTAAAATTTAGGCAAGCTAGAGCTACCGATCTTGAACATAAAACTTCTCCACATTGTGATTTATAAGTGTATTAAGTTTCAATTTCCTAGCACTTATTGTTTAGGAAATATGCTCCGGACAAAAATGTAAAGTTAAATACAACAAAGAGCAATAACTCAAACAGAAGCAGGCTAGAGTAACCGTTCTTGGACAGAAAACTTCTAAACATTGTGATCTTTAAGTGTATAAAGTTTGGATTTCCTAGCACTTATGGTTTAATAGATATGCTCCGGACAAACATGTAGGGGTGACAATAACAAAGGACAATAACTCAAAAAATAGGCAAGCTAGGGTAATGGTTCTTGATCATGTCACTTCTCTACATTGTGATCTTTAAGTGTATAAAGTTTCAAGTTCCTAGCACTTAAGTTAAAAAACAAAGGGCAATAACTTAAAAGATAGACAGGCTTGAGTAACCGTTCTTGAACATGACACTTCAACAAATTGTGATCTATAAGTGTATAAAGTTTCCATTTTCTAGCAATTATGGTTTAGGAGATATGCTCCGGACAAAAAAAGTAAAGTTAAAAATAACAAAGGACAATAACTCAAACACAAGGCAAGCCAGAGTTTTTGTTCTTGAACATGACTCTTCTACACATTGTGATTTATAAGTGTATAAAGTTTAAAATTCCTGTCACTTATGGTTTAGGAGTTATGCTCCGGACAAAATTGTAAAGGTAAAAATAACAAAAGGCAGTAACTCGAAAATACGCAGGCTAGATTTATGGTTCTTGAACATGACACTTCTCCACATTGTGATCTATGAGTGTATAAAGTTTCAATTTCCTAGCACTTATGGTTTAGGAGATATGCTCCTGACAAAATGTAAAGATAAAAATAACAATGTCAATAACTCAAAATTAGGCAAGCTAGAGTTATGGTTCTTGAACATGACACTTCTCCACATTGTGATCTATTAGCGTATAAAGTTTCAAGTTCCCAGCACTTATGGTTTAGGAGATATGCTCCGGACAAAAGAGTAACGGACGGACTTAAGCAGGCAGAGATAAGAATCTACCGCGGTCTTAAATTTCGCATTTGGCAGGCTCACATTGTGACCGATAGATCTAAACTTCAACTGATGGGGGAGTTTATTGGTCTCAATTTCAATTTACAAGGGAGTCAGTAAAACCGTAATTAACGGAAATAACAGGGCTTACAGGATAAGTTTGACGCATCGCTAGTTATATCTACAGCAGAAGATGGCTCACTTCAAACACTCTGACAATATTAACTGTATGAGCTATTCGACGACATTAGTACGAGGTATATTGAGGAAACAACACGACAGTAGGAAAATGATGTTTATCGACGGTTAAGCAATTTTTGTCATCCAAAGACGAGCTCTTTTTAGACATATTTTATGAACTGATGATGATCAACGAGGCCTTATAAAATATTATACAAAATTGTACAACAGACCGACAAAAAAATTGTCTCGAGGACCGCGCAAAACCATTTTGAGATTCCAAGCCGCTGAAGCATTCTTCCAGACCTATCAACCTACGAACATAGACATACAAAGGCACGTGTTCTGACTTGTCTCTCTCAAGAGATTTGTATGTGTAGTGAATATTTCGTGTTTTACCATAATTTCCAAACAAGTTGAATAGCACAGACATGCATCTGTCGTTTAGCTTATTCATAATCACAGTAAAAATATCATTTCACATCTATAGTTTGGCAGAAGGAATGCACATTTAACATGTTATAAACCCATTAACTCGTTCAAAGAACGATTGGGAGTTCACCTTATGATGTGAATTGTTCCAAAGAAGTTATGATAAACAAAATCGCTTTTGAGCGATTAAGTATATATGCGCTATAAATATTGGATTTTAGAATAAATATTCTAGAGACCTGATATAAGGCTTTAATCGAAGATAATCTTAGGATCGACATTGTCAATAAATAATAAATAAGCTTAAATGGTTGTCTAATCAAATCATCCATCTAGACCGACATCAAATGTTGACACCCGGCGTAAAACGTTGTAACTACAGCTTGGTGTTTTGTTCGCGAACAACAATTTGCATTTTAGTCGGTTGTGCTTGACCATACATTAAACAAACTAACGTCATTTGATATTTCCGTCACCTGTCACTTTCGAGATCAGCAGGACCTAGTGTGGCCATTTTCCCCTTAACTCTGAGCGTATTTAGCACTAAAATTTCTGATATAATTCCATACTATATGCTCTGTTCTTCATCAGTTTGACAAAATGCCATACAAAATCCAAAGGGATAATTAACCTCGTATCTATACTAAGGGAAAAAAAGTTTAGCAATTTTTTTCGACCTTCATTATTTTTCAACGTAAATGTATAAACGTTATAAAATCAGTCTCGTTTGCAATTTTTTAAAGCTAACTAACTAATTATGCATTAAGAGCACATTTTCCTCGCTTCTAAAGGCTGTCTGGCGCAATTTTGCTGAAACACGTTCTGCACGTGCTTCCACGTGCACGTGAAGTCTATATCACCATTATCTATCCCAAATTATTGGTTAGCATCAATAACAAGATAACTCATTCAAACATTAAAAAAAATTCAAATGGGACGTCGCCCAGGGCTAAACTTAGACCAACGGAACGTAGCCATCGGTATGCTGGCTGATGGTAAAAGAGGTGGCTCAACATTTTGGCGTGAGCCAAAGTTCGATTTCAAGACTTAGAACTAAGTATCGTCAATTAGGCTCCGTCAAAGACAGGCCACGTTCAGGCAGGTCAAGTAAGACTACCCAACGTGAGGACAATTACATCGTGACGTGTTCACGGCGCAATCTCTTCCTCAATAGCACTCGTATAGCCGGTTTGGTCCGAAATGCAACGATAACACGGGTCTGTGCTAGTACTGTAAGAAACAGACTTCGTTCAGCACGTTTACGCGCACGCCGACCTTACGTTGGCATTCCTTTGACACGTGCACACAGACATGCAAGATTGAATTGGACAAGGGCACACCGTCGAAGGCCAAAACGAATGTGGAATCAGGTCCTATTCACAGACGAATCCCGTTTTAATTTGATGTTTGCGGATGCAGGGTACGTGTTTGGAGGCGTGATGGCGAAAGGATCGATCTCGCCAACGTCATTCAACATGACCGTTTTGGAGGCGGCAGCGTCATGATCTTGGGTGGTATATCATACCGTGGCAAGACTGACTTGGTAGCTATTCAGGGAAACTTAAATGCCGTTCGATACTGGACCGAAATTATCCAGCCAGTGGTATTGCCGTTCTTGCGTCAAGGGCTTGCTACCATTTTTCAGCAAAATAATGCCCGCCCACATGTCGCTCGGCACACGTTGGACCTTTTACAGACTAATAATGTTGATGTGTTGGATTGGCCAGCCAAATCACCGGATCTGTCTCCGATCGAACACCTTTGGGACCATCTGGGTAGGAGAGGAAGAGACAGGAAAGACGTTAATAACGTTAGAGACCTGGAACGTGTTCTGCGTCCGGAATGGGGTCGTATCCCTATGGCCATTAATCATAGGCTCATTTCCAGCATGAGAAGACGCTGTGATGCCGTTATTGGCGCAAACGGTGGACACACAAGATATTGAATATTTGTGTTACTTTTACTATCCTACCCCTACCATGTTTGAAGCTGTACAACAAACACGTTTGACCTTCAAATCATCTGATTTTTTTAAATACTGTGGCTAACACATAAAGGATCGATGTGTGAAAATATGGTTTGAATCCAAAGCTAGACACCGGAGAAATTGGCTGTAACGTAAGAAATTGCTAAACTTTTTCCCCTCAGTATATTTAAGATTACAAGAGCTTCTGTCCTTCAATTTGTATATAGGTTTGTGTGGATTTGTTCATCACAAAGAAGGGCTTAAAGTATCGTAGTCAGAATTCTTCTTTTTTCTGCTCTATAACAAAGTTCGACCTCACTTTCCGATAGACTAACTGCTTTGTGAAATTTGTGTTTGTGATGACTAAAGGCGTCACCTAATTCCAGTTGTATTAGATTCGTCCCTGCGAAACCCATCCTCAGACATCGGTATCGATGGTGTTTTGCAAAAATCTGAGGTCGCTTATCAGAAAAAAGCAGGATATTTCCATAAAAGCCTACATAGGCTATTAATCAATTTTTAGATTAATCTGAGACAGTTGCTAAGAATACACGATCATTCACGTGATATGAAAAACCGTTGGGACCTTGCATTTAGATTAAATTACACCAAACCGACGTTATCGTTACGTCATCAGGCGATGTGTTCGCTAGCCGGTCTTTAATTCTGTAAAGATCAGTCAAAAACTGTCGTAAGCGTTATTACGAATATAAACACTTATCTTTGCGCTAACCCTTTCATATGACATGATTAAGGATGTTGGCTGTTTCGCTAGTAAATTTGTTACCTTCAGTTAACTTTGAGTCATATGCAAATGAGGTCATTCGATGTCGACAGCCGAATTCCGTGATATTTAAAAACACCATGGAATTCCGCTGAACATTTCCGATATAACCACAAAAAGACACTTTAGGCCAATTAGATTACCGCCAAGACAATACCTGACTCAACTTAAAGTATTAAATGTTCGTTGCACTTAGTAATTTTTTCTTATCTAAGTTTCAGAAACATCGAAACCTCCCTTTATATGACGTCATTTGCACGTTTTGTAACGATGGTTTCATTTGATCATGTTCATGTACGTATTTTACTCGCCAAAACAAAAGGGATCTTCTGGATGTTCTGTATACCTAGATTTGATCATCCTGAACTCAAATTAATTATTATGTGAGGTATAATGATCTTTTTGGATTTAAGGAAAAAGTTAAGCAGCAAGAATCTTCTTCCTTCGTTAGCCAACAAAGTCTTCGATATCAGACCTTAAAGCTAATAGCACTTACCAGGATGTTTACTCGTAAAAACAAATAAACGATATGACGGCAGAGGTTCTAGTATACTTTGGACGCTATCCGCAATCAAATTTTATAAAAATCTTCACCATCAAGTGATTTGGCATTGTCTCTAATCTGGTACTGGCGAATACAGCCCTTAGAAGACTTCACCCAATAGAAATCACTCTATTAATTTGCCTTATTGCATAAAATCTCAAAAAAAGTGTACTAAAATCACAAAGGCTATGACAATCGATTGAAAAGAAAAACAACAACTACAAAAAAAGTCAACAAATTAATTTTGTATGTAAATATATATATCTCCTCTTTGTCCCCAAAGGAAACGTCAATTAGTTGATAAATGAAAGACAAGATAAACAGATCCGCTGACCTTTGAGAATATGGAATATACATCTTTCTGAGGGAGGAGAATATTGATAAACTCGTGCTTTTCTGAATTCACTTGTGCTAACAATTCCTTTATTTTGTATACGCAAATATCCACAAAGATATAATTAGGAGACCAATTTGATAAAAAAAAAAAAAAAAAAAGACATAAATCTATAGGCTCATCTCAGTAAAAGGGTCCCTAACGATGAAGTGAGTTACTCCACTTCACCAGTTACTTCCCGTAGACATTGTGTATTTACGGTCCATACATTGGCTGTAGTTAAACAAAGACTGAATTAGAGTGGGTAAAGTTGTTTTTCGTGTCGCAAATTTTAATCGTTTTTACTCCCTCTTAAATTAGTTAAAATAATATTCTTAAAAGTAGATAAGAGATCCTTTATCAGAATAAAATATAGTATTTCCTTAAAGCCAGATTTTTCTTCTGAGAAAGTAAAAACCTGTTTAAACAATATATGTTTTATTTGGTCATTCAAGCAAACAAGATCCCCTTCTTATCTATTTGCAAAAGGAGGGTATGAGATTCTTCAGATATCTTTTTTTTTAAGTGTGTGTGTGTGTTTCATTTTGTTTTTTTTTTCCGATTTCGATCCGTATTGTAAACACATTTTAAGATCGAAACGATTGCACCCGATTCTTCTCCGGAACTGTTAGCTACTCCTCAGCATTGATCGTTATATTCACAAACGCTGACGACTAAACTTTATGGACGATTTCGGTAATCTCCGTGACCGAGCGAAATTGTACGCTAGTGGTTTAAATGACTAGCGAAAGTGGAAACGTCATAACTGATGTCATCAATTTATGTAAACAAAGCTTAATTTGTGGTGGGCCACAATTAAAAATATCGAAGCTTCTTTCATGAATTGTAGGCTAGTAAAATTATTTTGATCCTATAATTTTCAATTTATTCAAGGTTACGGCCTTGAATATGATTTTGTAATTAATTTTGAGGATATTATTTTAGTTGACAATAATCTAATTTCTAATTTCGTCCATCAAAAACGAGCGTTCTGATTGATCGAAAAAAATTATTCATAACTCCATGGACAACACTTTGATCACGCAGTGATTTTGTATGTTTCCGCACAAAATAGTCCCATACAAAAAGGTATCAAAATTTGTAAAGCTTTAGTTGTTTTCGCTCGATGCTATCAAATTATAAGAAATGAAGAGAATATTTTTATTTTCGGTTCATACCTCCATGAAAACAAAACAGACAAGCAAAAAAAAAAAAAAAAACAATATTCTCTTCATCTCTTAAATGTAATCAATACATCGCTCGGAGAGTTGCAATAAATTCTGGGATAGTCACGAGGTGTGACAAATTGTTGACCCCACGTTTTCAGTTTAAAAAAGAGTTCCATGAACGCTCACGCCTCACGCCCAACTAACGTAATCTTTAAGTCGCTAGGTGTTATATTCGCTTTACGATTTCTGTTAATCATTAAAAAAAAACTGTCGCAAAAGCATATATTTGTGATGACACTTTTAACAGCTATGTGCTAACCCTATGATGTGGCAAAATTCATGAAGTTGGTACCCTTGTCACTTTGCTGTCTTCTGTTGAATTTAAATAATATGTAAGTGGGGTCACTCGGCAACCAAATGGCGTGTTAAAATAACGCCTGATTTCGCCTAGCCTTTGTTATGGCGCACTGCATGGGCCAATAGTCCACTTTAGATAGTACATGATAAAAAAACGCATGTACGCGTAAATAATACACTTGCTATCACAAAATTTACGTGTGCGCGCACAATTTCTCAACGTTCAACGGTATAAAATGTTCGCGTACACTGAATTACAAGTACACGCACATTATGAAGGGGTTTATTTTTTACACGTGCACGCTCATATTATGAAAGTGTACGTTATATTTAGAAGTGCATGTGTTAAATAACACGCGCATTTTCAAAAAATAATCGCATTCACTTAAAGCTAAAGGAATTAACTGTAATATTTACGCGTGCACTCGTTCTTTATACAAAAACGACTTAAAACGGACTTTTTACCCAAACGGTACACCATATTTTGTTAAGATACCAAGAACGCGACTTTCGGTCATCAGATTTCCAAAAAGAGAACTGCTTTACATTTTAAATACCCATTAGAATGTATATTTTTTTTGTGGGGGGGATTTGTAAACAATTTTCTTTTCTAGCACAGTTTTATAAATATCGATACTCTCTTTGAAGAATGGCTAATACAATGCGACAACGTTTTACGTTTTATCGAAATTACAAATGCATTTCCTTCCGCCTTACTGACGAGATGATAAAAATTGAATAAACAATTTGAATGAACAATTTGCTTGGGCGGATTAAAGCACTTAAATAACAAAATCAATGTCATTCAATCACCATTTGCCCGCATGTAATTATTTGTCCTTTGTTATTTTGATGATGGTGATCCTTAAGACTTGAGTAAAATATATATATATATATTTAAATATTTGTTTGTTCTGTATACCATCATACGTAAATCTATCGACACGAAACTATTAAACTATTAAATGCAGCTTGAAGGAATGAATTACTTTGCATCGTCAGTTCGCGCAAATCAGTAATTCAAATTAATATACAAAAAGGGGCTTAGAGAGAGAGAGAGAGAGAGAGAGAGAGAGAGAGAGAGAGAGAGAGAGAGAGAGAGAGAGAGAGAGAGAGAGAGAGAGAGAGAGAGAGAGAGAGAGAGAGAGAGAGAGAGAGAGAGAAAAGAGAAAGAGCGAGAGAGAAAGAGAGAGAGAGAGAAAGACATAGATAGATAAATAGAGAGAAAGACAAAGATAGATAGATAGATAGATAGATAGAGAGAGAGAGAGAGAGAGAGAGAGAGAGAGAGAGAGAGGAGAGAGAACGGAAAAAAACAACAACATTTATAGGATGAGAGTAGAATTCCAATCCTTTTAATTCATTTTCATTCCCAAGCTATAGTTTTTCGAGGTTGACGAAATTACTTTTTAATCATACGATCTTCATGCTTCGATTGATTGAGGTACCCGCCTTACATGGCCCAACATCTTTTGATCAGCTAAACGATATGAGAGAAATGCAGATCAAGTATGAAATTAAGAAAGGATATACAAATACAACTCAATAAATCTTTTTGAGCCCCAAATTAAAACTTATTAGTACTCTAATTCGAATTTTGTAAAAATAACCTTAATTAAAAACAAAAAACAAACAACAAACAAAAAAGGCAACAGATAATTCACATCCTCGGATACTCTTGGGTCTCCTTATGAACAAAGAATAATTCTTTAATTTGTACATGGATTAAAAACAACACAATATGTTCATAATCTTAAAAGATCAAATTATTTACTAAAGCGTTGTCGAAATTCAATTGTTTGAAATGCTTTTGAATTTTTTAGCCCAAAACATGCGTGCCAAGCTTATTGAGTCTAGACCCATAACTTTCTTGAGCGAGTTAATACCGTAACTACCCAGTCTATAGAAAGAAGCAGTTGATCGGAAGGTCCCAGCAGCATTCCGCATCGCTCTTTCATGTTCATTACCAATCGTTCTAAAACGTCTCATTTTTCGTCAGTGCAAAGCATTTTGAACATCCAATAAAATTTAAAGGCTCATTAACGGCTCCTAATATGATGACGGGAGAAGTGAGGGATCGAACCCAATGTTAAATTTCAAGTACGGTCTATATATGTACCATAAAATAAATGCGATGTTGCTAATGGTCTGCAACCCGTTATGATTTATCGTTTACCGAAGATATTTCATTGGTGCGTTACTAAAGGATAAAAAAACAGACGACGAAACTGAAGACTGGTCAAAATTTGAAAACACAACAGTTCAAAGTAAATTGTGATTGCCATAACTGAATATTTGAAAGGTCATTCTTAACATCCTTTCAACCCTATTAAAATTTTTAGCATTCCATTTGAAAACACGGAAAAGGGAGTTTAAACACAGTTCGTTGGTGCGCGAGCAAATAAGGTAACTACAGCTTTTTTTAAAACTGTAAATACTACAGTTTGCTCGTGCACCAATGGATTTCTTCTTTTTACACTCTATGTTCCACACAATTATTCAATATTGACGAAACTTGGTCAAAATGTTTGTCAGGTCATTTAGGTAGGGCCTATTGAGGGAAAGAAAACACGGGAGAAGGGGCCTAAATGATAATTTCTTTATGTACTTTACTGGCTACATATACATGTATGGCTCATGTTTTTATGAAACATGGTCAGAGTGTTTGTCAGGTCATAAAGATGAATACTATAAAAAATGCGAACATTCAGCACTAGAACACGGCTAAAGGGACCCATATCCTTTGTATACCCTTTTGGGGCCACAAATTTGTCTCAAATTTATTGAACTGGTCAGAATATTTGGCTGGGCTTTGAGGGATATTGAAAAGAGTGCATCCTTATGTAAAAGACCAGAAAAGGGGTCTTAGTTAAAATTCCCTTGTTTTCATTCTAGTAGTTACATATTTTGCTCAATGGCGATGAAACTTGGGAAGGTTGTTTGTCAGGAAATGAACACGAACCCGTCCCGGAACATTCCATATGAAAACTTGGGAAAAAGGCTAAATGACAATTCCTTTGTTACCCTCAAAGGGCAAAACATTAACTTATATTAATGAAATCTGGTAAGAATGTTTCTCATAACATGAAAGTAAAACCTTTTGAAGATGAGAACATTTCAATTTATTTTGCTTACAATCTATCTCTCTATCTCTCTCTCTCTCTCTCTCTCTCTCTCTCTCTATCTATCTATCTATCTATCTATCTATCTATCTATCTATCTATCTATCTATCTATCTATCTATCTATCTATCTATCTATCTATCTATCTATCTATCTTTCTATCTATCTATCTATCTATCTATCTATCTATCTATCTATCTACCATTCATCCATCCATCCATCCATCAGTCAGTCAGTCAAACAGGCAAACAAACAAACAATCAATTCATCTACCAAACAATCCATGCACCAACCAGACTTTATTTTCGGGATTTCCTTTTCATTAAATAAGACCTTCATCAATAAAATAAATCGCTTTTCGAGCCGAAATTAATGCACCGCCTTTGATGACCAAAATGTCGTAACCAAATCGTTGGTTAGCAGTACATGCGGTATTTTTTGTCACCCCAAACGACATAGTTTTTATCGGTTTGAGGAATGAGCGCCGGTTTATATAAATATTTGAAATGTCCGTCGCATTTCCATTCCAATAATAATGTACCACTTGTAAAGGACTTGGGAAAAATATTGGATTTCTCCTGGACCTGCAATCATGGATAAAAGTGACGAATACTTCGTTAACGAAACGTCAAATTTTACTATCGACATGCCGGAATATACTTTACAAATATTTACTAAAGCATTATATGTTTATGGAATACCTATTATTTGTTTGTTTGGAATTTTTGGAAATGTCGTGTGTTTCAAAGTATTTATGTTCACAATTCTGAGCAACCAAAGTTCGAGTACATATATAGCAGCTTTGTCGATCTCCGATGCCGGATTTTTAATGTCGTTATTTTTGAGTTGGTTGAGTAATGGTCGAATAGGTCTACAATACGGCCACCACCCAATATGGTGTCACACGATGATTTATGTGACCTACGTCTGTAGTTTTCTGTCCGTCTGGTATGTGGTGCTAATAATGGTGGATAGGTATGTTGCTCCTCTATGTTTTATGATTTTATAATATAATTTTTAGTTTCGTCTATCAAAAACGGGCGTTCTGATTGGTCAAAAAATCATATCCATATCTCCATGAACAAAATTTGAGCTCGCAGCTTTTTTGTAATGTTCCGCACAAAATAGTCCCATGCAAAAAAGTATCGAAATTTTAAAGTTTTTGCTTTTTCGCTTGATGCTATTAAATTACAAGAGCTTCGCGTATTCATACAGTGTGATTAGTTTTTTCGGTTCATACCTCAATGAAAAGCATCGAGCGAAAAAATAAAAGCTTTACCAATTTTGATACCTCTCTATATGGGCTTATTTTTTGCAGAAGCATACAAAATCGCTGCGTGCTCAAAATGTTGTTCATGGAGTTATGAATAATTTTTCTCGAGCAATAAGAACGCTCGGTTTTGATAGACGAAATTAAAAATTAAATTATTCCATACTGTCACAATACCAATCATTACTTTTGTTTGTTTTGAATGGGGCTTAACGCCACTTTGAACAGAATTTCAGTCATATTGCGGTGGCTGGAACACCTAACCATGAATTCATGGTATATCTCACATAAGTTCGAACACAACATCCTTTAAGAGCCTCAAGTCGCTCACCCAACTTAGGTTTACGATTATCATCTCGTTGTTGGGAGACAAATGTCGGAAGGAATATTTGCCTCTACCGCGGAACGAACCCCGGACCTCCTAATTGAGTTTCCGACGCTCTACAAGCTGCGCATTGACAGCAGCCATCGTTTTTATCATTGAACATTTATGCGCCCATGCCTGTCGGCTTATCATGATGCAAATTCTTCTCAGTTAAAAGACTTGGAGTAAAATAACAAGACATCACACGACATATTCTTACGCCTTGAATCCCTATTTAATGAGAATCGTTTAATGTTGCAGCTAGACCTTCTTTATTTATGTTCATTTTTTTCGAGATGCCCCTTATTCTTAAAATATATAAAAATGAATAAACATTCAACAACAAAAGCAAACAAGTAAGATTTTCTATTTCTTTCGATTATTCAATGTTTGTCGTAATTTGTTAACATAACAAAACATCTGAAGATTCGTCACTACCCCCCTCAGACACAAAAATAGAAATTTAACACACACACACACAAAAAAAAAAAAAAAAAAAAAAAAACCCAACCAAAAATACAACCCCCCCCCAAAAAAAAAAATAAATAAATAAATAAAAACAGACAAACAATCAAAGTACCTGTATTTATTCCCTGACTACGAATTCTAGTTCTGCTACTTCTGATGAAAGAATAAAAAAGATAAAATTAATACTGTAACAAGGATAAGTATTTAATATACTTATAAAAACATATTAAGGTGAAAAAGATTTGTCTGTTATCAATTTATGTTCCTGCAAAGACGTGCATTATCAGTGATAAACCCATACCCACTCAATGACACTTTTAGACACCCACAAGAAAAAAGCTTCGGAAAACATTGAGGAAAATAAAGAAATTGCTTGTTACAAGCAATGTCTTCATTATCGAAAATGTTGTCCACCCGAAAGGTGAAAAATCCAAAATGTCATTTGCTTGAAATTGTCGTCCACCCCTTTCAATTTGGACCAGTCTAAAATTTTGCCGTCTGGTAATGGGTAAAATCATCCGTTTAACTAAATAATTCAGGGGTAAGCAGATATCCAAAGTATCATTGGTTTTAGTTAAATTAATCAATCTTTGTGTATTTTATCGTAATGATTTTTTTTTTGTTTTCCAGGGACAAATCGTTTCTTTTTTTTCTGGATATTATGGTGACTAGCGCACGTAATATCCTTTTTCCATTTTTCTCATATTGCAATCAAAGAGCCATTTAAGGGTCACAAGCTGTCAATAATACACAGCCAAACTTCCACTTTAATGATAGAGTGTAGATACATATAACATAATGACGTTCAGTAAATTTCGTCTTAAGCGACCATTCATTGGCCGACCAAAACATGGTCGCTTAAGAAAATGGAAACTCAATTCTGAGAAATATATCGAGGATTGATTCGATTATATACACAAGGTGAAAAAAGAAATCTCGTTAAATCCTTTGTTGTTGGGACTCACCAGAAGCCTCTCAGTGAGCTAACCCTAGGGTTCCAAATACGTTGTATTTATTTATGATATTCTTTCAGCAAAAACGACCCCTTGTCGCTCGAGCAAAATTGACCGTATTTCAAGCGTCGGGAAGAATCGGACTCGAAATTTCAAACACTGGATTGACAGCGAAGAACTGAACGTACAGTCTAATAGACTTAGATTTCAGATGATGTAAAGAAGACAAGTCAATTTTTAACGTTGGTTCGTCATTTGATTGCCTAACGTTGTGCTGACGTCATCATGTACGTGCGGTCAACGTGACGTTCCATAGTATCACCGAAATACTTTAATCCATTTTGCTATTTATCTTCCGCCAAAAGTCAGTATTCAATGCATTCAATCGTCTTTATATCAAAATCCAATGAAATGTTAGAAAAATGCACGCTTGCTCAAAGATGTTCTGAATTGAAATTTCTTTTAAAATTAAAAATTGGTTAGTCATCATGTTAGCTAATGCAAAATAACATGGAATTGGCTCGGTTTTTAGATTTGTGGTCCAGTGGCAAATATTCTTTTAAACAATTAATAGAATTTGTTTTGTTTACATGGAGGTATGGAAACGAAAAAAATAATCGTACTCATGTATGAATATGCTTCGCGTATTCATTCAGTGTGAAAGGTTATCATGTCTTATAATTTAATGACATCAAGGGAAGAAAGCAAATATTTTACAAATGCTGATACATTTTTTATGGACTCTGTAGGCGTCCATCAGTGTTAGCCAGTTTAGAAAATCCAGTAGGATGTTATTATGTTAGAAGAGAGTAGTGTCCGGTTAGGTTTGATCTATTATTTCTCAAAACCTGTCTCCCCAAAACAACTATACATTTTGAAAAAAGCGTAATACGAGGATTCTTTATAATTCTTAGAACGCGTAAAGACTCCTCTTAAATACGAAAACGCCTACCAGTAACCAGCTTAGCGTAGATGTGGTCATGATTTCAATTACGCGGAGTCTTTCAATTATATAGTGAGTAATTTGCCTTCTACTTTGAGAACTCTCTGGATACCAGAAGTATTCTGCAGAAGTGAAAAGCTATACAGTTTTATACATTTACAGATGTTAATTATTATTTTGAATTAGCATATTCAATCCACCAAAACGACAAAACTTTGGACTAATTATAGACGGCAATTCAAATAGCTTTGAGATTGAAAACTAAGGCCCAGATAGGGTGAAATAAGCAATTTCTCCTTTTGTCACAATGTTTTCTTTAATGCAATTCTCCATGGGCGTAAAAAATGTGAGAATGGATTAAGCTTCCTCTGAATCACGCAAGGTTTAAAAGATATACAGAATCTCTCGTCTGTTTCTTACAGGTAATAATTCTCAATGTATATTGCTAATCTAATATCGTCCAAGTTTCTAAACCAATTCCAACACAATCCCCCCCATTTACGCCCTTCGAGAAAAAGGCTTTGGAAAACATTAGGGAAAATGGGGAAATTGCTTCTAACAAGCAATTTATTTATTATCCACAATGTTTTCTACCCCAAAAGAACAAAAATTGTAAAATATCACCACATGTCGTCTGCAACTTTTTTTCATTTTGGACTAGTAAAAATTTGTGTTGTGTGGGAATGGTTTTAAAGATATCTTCTTTATTTGTGAATTGTCTTTTGAAAAGGATAATCTCGGAAAATTAAAAAAAAAAAGAAAGGATTGATCTTGAAAGCTAGTTAGACTGCGACCAAGTGAATTTGTTTTGATGTGACTTTCAGTAGTATTTCAGTAAAACTGCGGTTGGTAGGTGCACCAAACCATGGCTTCCTGTTATTATTCAGACCAACTGCAACAATAAATTTTGGTCATTACACTAGAAGCTTTTCATCCAACTTTACAGGCAATTTTCATCGGTGAAAGACAAATGACGTGTGTGACAATGGCTTGTGATCGACCTTAGGACTATAGAATAGAAACAGCCTGTATTATATGTACCTATTAACAAACAAAGCTTGGCGAGAGGTTATGCTTAAAAAAGATTTTCTTTATGAAAATTGCAATTTTGTACACCGCAAGGGGCATATCACTCTACTATGCCAACACGGACGTCCGTCATTAGTACTTTAAGTGTTTTGATTTTGGAACTATCGTTGTCTGGAAGCATATGAAATAGCTGCGCGCTCAAAATTTATTCATGGAGGTATGAATACATATATTCGGCCAATCTGAACGCTTGTTTTTGATAGCCTAAACTAGAAATTAAATTATTAACAAAAGAACCATACCTGTCAATCACAGAAAGTGTATCTATTGTAATTTTGTATGTTATTGATGCAGTCTTAAGGAGGACGGATTCGTTGTACGACTTACAGATACATGTATAGATAGAATATTGATAAAACACACACTAAATTCTTTCATCTCAGTATATAATTGAGTAAACAGAGATATCTTACTATACATCCGTATACACGAAATAATCATTGTTATATTGAGAATCAAGAACTATTACGTTGCCTATTTAATTTTGTGTCTATTCATTTACAAACAAGCACACACACAAAAACTCATTTAGCCAAACACACCCCACTCCAAACCACCCCACAAAACACAGCCCATCCACACACCACTTTTACTTACAAAATATATCTACATAAGATATATCATTTTTATACAAAGATTTGCTAAATGACCCAACAGACAGTACGAATGATTTAGAAAATAGATATGACCTTTGTCCACGAAAAGCCGTAATAAAATAGAACTCGTCGATACGTTATTGTCCCGGGACGTGGTCAATTTGTCTTATTTCTTATTTTTACCATTTTAGAGCGTGAAACCCATTTCTACGATAGGAGAAAGGTATTCTGACATTTTTTGATATAAACTAGTGATTATGTGGTTATATGATATACTGTTCGGAATATCATTGGACTGAGTTAGGTTGTATAATCGTCGATACCACCCCTAGCAAAGTGCCAATACAAACCTTATGACTTGAGCAGAGCGAGCGTACTGGTCGCTGCTCGATCCCCACACTCTTTCTAGCTGCCAGCCCATAAAGAGCGGATAAATAACCTAATATCTATTTTTGTTAGTATTACAATTTTGTAGATACGGTTAGGACTATCACGTTTATTCATTTATATACTCAGTTGTAAAGGTTTAGTCATTAGTTCTGTCAGCTAACTCCACAGAACACACGTATTCTATCTCCCCGCTGACTCTTAACGTCCCCTGTACACTTTCTGTGGCAAGAAATAATGGTTAGGTACATGCAGACACAAAACTTCAGTTATCAAACCACAAAACTTTTGTTATGTTTCATAATAACCCATTCCCTCACAATGACGCTTTTTGACGGAAAAAACTGTGTAAAATGAAGGATTTGCTTATAACAATCAATTTCTTCATTTACACAATATTTTCTGCCGATTCCATCTCCTCTGCCAAATCACACAGAAATGCAAATGGCAAGAAATAATGGTTAGGTACATGCAGACACAAAACTTCAGTTATCAAACTACAAAACTTTTGTTATGTTTCATAATAACCCATTCCCTCACAGTGACGCTTTTTTGACGCCCCTCAAGATAACAGATCAATTTCTTATAACAATCAATTTCTTCATTTACACAATATTTTCTGCCCAGAAAAATGGAAAAAATCTTAAATTCAAAATTTGGACCATCCGAAAACTTTGCCAACTGGAAATGGGTTAAAAGAAAAAATAGTGGACAGTTATAAGACAATTATTTATAAAAATGAGATTCAATTACAAAAACTTTCCAAAAACCTTAGGACATGCTTTGTGTATCAAGTTAGATAAATTATGGGTAATTCAAAATTCATGAAACAATTCTTATTGTGATGTACGAGGACCTATTTTTGGTTCTAAAATTTAAAATTGTGAGTGCAAGAAGGTATCATGGTTTTAAAAGGTACAATTTTTCTTAAACCGTATCTAGTTTGGTATCCTGCTACAATTGAAAAACGCCTGATTTCTTTGTGGTCCCGCTATTATAGGTATTTTCGGTTTTAGAATTTCGACTACTACAGAAAACAAACATCAAACGAAAAACAAACAAACAAACACCCTCCAAAACAACAACAAGAACACAACTAAAGCAGCAAACAAACACCCAAACTTACACCAATATAAATTCAAACTACGGAAAAATACATATGTTCCTTGGTAGATTTTTTACACAAAAGACGAATATCGTATTATTTATAGTAAAAATAACAATTTAACAATTATTATTGGCTGATAATAAACCTCGAAAAGAGAAAAGGCTGCTAAGATCTTTATTAACCTATTCCCACACATTGATGCTTTATGACGCCCCTCAACCAAAAGGCTTTGAAAAATATTGTGGAAAACGAAGAAATTGCTTTTTACATGCAATTTCTTCGTTGTCCACAATAGTTTCTATCCTAAAAGACACATATTTTCAGAATTCCACCTACTTGAGATTGCTGTCTGCAACTGCTTGCAATTTGGACCAGTCTAAAATGGTGTCGTCTGGTAATGGGTTAAAAGTAAGAGCTATTCCGGGAATATGTGGGATCTGAAGTATCGGCTAATTATATATATGTCAAGTTTAATCGCATCTAAATTGATTCTCTCCTTTACGCGGTAATACTGTAAGCTATAATCAGTGTTTCACGATGTTTGCACCATAGATTTAGAGTTTTCTTGGAATACTAAATAACATGCAAATGGTGAGTTGATAAGTTATTCTTTGATGAGCTAAATGCACCAAAAAATCCCCGGTTCGATCCCCGGTCGCGAAAGATATCCGGCCGATATTGCTTACCAAAAATTGGTGCATAATCGTAAACCTATGTGGAATGAGCAGCTGGAGGCTGGGAAAGGACGCAATGGTAGTACTGGTGTGAGAAGTATCAGGAACACATGGTTAGGTGCTCCAGCCGCTACGATATGAATGCAATACTGTTAAAAGTGGCATTAAACTCCTGGAACATTCAAACAAACAAATCAAAATTCTGGACTTGTCCAATTGCAAAGGTATAACAGACGACATTATAAGACAGACAGACAGACAGATAACTTCATTATAAGTAAGTACAATTAAAAAAGTTATCATACTATATGATGGAAAATATTGTTGGAAAAGAAGAAATTTGCTTACAAGCAAGTTCTTGTTTTCCAACACTATTTTCTCAAGTATAATATCCTGGGCACGTAAAATTCAGGGATTGTGTGGGAAAGGGTTAAGATATGAAGGCTTGTCGGATAATCGACTGTGTTTGTCAAAGGGTAACCGTATGTATGACTCAGTTGCTTGTCATTGTCTTCGCTATACCTACATAATAAAATCGTTGAAAGTGTTCTGTACAAGTTCTATTAATGCATCATTATTCTTCCTGTAAGTAAAAACTCATCGGTGGGTGTCCAAAATCTCGCAACCGCAGCACGGATAACGCTGAAGTCACAGGTTTTGGCTACTCGGGGACGAATGACGTTTCAAGGAATGTAACTAAGATTTGATTTGTTTTCTAAGAATGAAATAAATAATTACCGGATCTATAAATGTGTCAGTTAGTTTAGTAACCGGAATTGACAATAAGTGTTGTTTTAAATATGGCATAATTATCAATGATTTAATCATAACAGAACCCGTATGTCTTCTTTGGCATTGGGACATCTCACATCTAAGTAAGAGTTATCGATGGCTTGGTGCAAAAACATCGTCCATAGACTCTTACGATGTTTTTGCACGGATCCATTTTTTAAAGAATTGTTAAATAAGATCTTGAGATAATAATAATTAAAATAATAACAATAGTATTTAATGCTTTCGACCACCTGAGACCTAAACCTAGATAAGGCAACCTCCTATGAAAAAACAAAACAAAACAAAAAAACAAACAAACAATTTGCGAAAGTCTTAAAGGTGTAAATTTTTAAGTATTGACACGAAAGTCAACCAACTTCTGATGTGAATGAACGTAAAGTATGAGCTTTATCGAGCACAGGATAATGCCATATATAGCATTAGTCACATCTTAATTGGCGGGCTTCTAAAGGCGGGAATACCTAAGTTGTAATTATGGTTTCAAGGGAATGTGACCCATCGCTGTACGACGAATGTTGGCTATTAAATGGTGTGTTAAGTATTTCGGTGGTTAGCAAGAGTTCAATAAGCTTTTATGAGATAGGTCATGCGACATATGGTGTTAAGCATCTATAAGAACATCTACACCAAACGAGTACAAACGGTATTGTTCGCTTCTTAAGCTACACGTTCTTTATTGTCATTAAAAGAATGAAAATATCTTTTTGTTTTTCTTGAGGGATGAGCCTAAAAACTCAATCACAATGTATAAATACACGAAGCGGATTAATAAATTACTGTGATTAAGTTTCTAGGTTCATTCCTCAATGACAAAATGTTCTCTTCGTTTAATATGAATTCATGACACCAAAAGATAAAAAGCAATTATTTTACAAATTTTGACACATTTTTTATGGAACTATTTTCTGCGCAAGCATATAAAATAGATGCGTGCTCTTCTTTCATGGAGGTATGAATATTTTTTTCGGTCAATCAGAATGCTTGTTTTTGATAGACAAAACTAAAAATTGAATTATTATTCCTTTATTGCAAACAGATGATTGGTTGAATAGACAAACCAGTAATGCAATCGACAAGGCATCTAACTGGGTGGTATAAATCTCAAAGCCGAAAAGTCCACTTCATCTGTAGACGATGTGAGGACGTCATTAATAATACAACGACCATGTCAACAGACATTTGCGAGTAGCGAATCCTAGTGTATTGTTAGTCTGAGTAGGTTCGATTTCTTGCCACGCCACTCGTTTATAAGTGGCTGCCAAAACTTGATAGGCCCGTTTTTTCCCATACCAATAGTTCTTCGAGCCCCAATTGCATAATTAATCATTAAACCTTTATCTTAGACTATGTCGCGCCCATGACACCATGCTTTTATATATGAAATAGTCCACATGCATTTCTTAAATTGATTCTCTTCGACATGTTTTCTTAGAAAGATTATCTCCGAAGGTTGTCTTCGAAGGTTTTATCGAGAAGGATGTCTCAGACAGGTTGTCTTAAACAGTTTGTTTTCGACAGGTTGTCTTAGAAGGTTGCCTTAGAAGGTTATCTTCGATAGGTTGTCTCAGACAGGTTGTCTTCGATAGATTGGACTCTTACCACGGTTGTTGACCAATCAGTGTTGACGTCTAATTCATTAAAACAATTTTAATAACAATGTCCAGTTGTACAGATATCCACCTTCGCAAGCAAATGGTGTTTCCCAGCGCAACACGAAAAGTCATTTTGTATTTATGAATGTGGAAGACGAAAGGTCTCCTGTCATGTCTGGGTTAAAATATTTAAAAAACCTAACTTATATCCAATTTGTATGCATAGATTAACTTGATATATACAATGCGCTTATTTTAGCTTAAGAAATTTTGAAATGATAATAAACTGGCAGAAAACGCGTTCTCGCCAACGGAATATCATTTTATCTCGGAAAAAGTCAATATTCCCCGAGATTGATAATAATGATTTTCGTTCATTGTGGAAATACTTGATAGACTCTATAACGTCAGCTATACGTTCTTTAATCCGCCATAAAGGAACACGTGTTTTAACCCTTTCCCGTTTTTCAAAATTTTAGACTGGTCTAATTTGAAAGAGGTTGCAGACGACAATTAAAAGTGGGTGCAATTTGAAAAGAAACCAGTACAGACTATAAAAAAATGTGGGAAAAGAAGAAATTGCTTGTGACAAGCAATTTCTTCTTTTCCAACAAATTTTTCTCGAATATGAAATTACAGGGGCGTAAAAACAAGGGAATGTGCAGGAAAGGGTTAATATCGGAATTTTCAATATTCTTAGAAACTTGAAAGGTTGGTCCTGTCAAATATTCATAATTCACACCTTTTAGAAAGGCTAAAATATGTTTAATTTGTTAGATTAAACACAACAGAATCGAAATTTGTCAAGTTTTGTTTTCAAACAAGTTCGCGTGATAACTATTCAAGCTTACGCTTTATATAATAAATATAGCGATATCCTGAAAGACATTTGTCTTCCATGTTCTCGTGATAACGAGATTTCAGATTGGTACTTCTGCTTTTAAAAGAGTGTTATTGTCTGGGGTTTTAGATGTAATTGCGCTTCAACCCCTTTGCGATATCGCGATATATGAAGTCAATGAAAACCAGTAATAAATAAAAAGCTTTTCCCCATGCACCCTCTATCTTTCACCATCTTTCTCCTCCCCTCCTCTCAATGTTAATATAAGAACGTATCTTTCTACACCAAGGGCAGTCGCTACAGATTAAATAACATTCAGATTGTTATTTAATGTTATAAAATTTAATTAACTCTCTAATAATCATAATATCCTACTGGATCTTCCAAACTGGGTAATACTGATAAACGCCTCCGGAGTCCATCAAAAAATGGAACTCCAGCTAAAAAAACTGTTGTAAGCACACCCTACTTTCATACCTATAAAGATAAAATTACACATAACCGAAGTCCATAAAATGCTCTAATTAGTATAAAATATAAATAATCAACAGAAAAAAAATCACTTTTTTTCTATTGCAACCAACCAAATTAAGCGATTAGAAAAAGAATTAACTATTAATTGGGTATATTTCCTAGAAATTTTTCAAAATTACAGTTTTTCGTAAAAATGCAAAACAATTCAAAATAATGCAAAATTTGATTGGTAACATTCAGATTTTCTAATGGAAAAAAGATAAGCAAAAAAAAAAAAAAAATGATAATGAATAAATAAAAGATATGTTAAAGATCAAGCAAAAGGGTGAAAAAATATGGGTCACAAGGTTTGTGTTTTCTACAAAACGTTGTTTTAAATTTTCGGTTAGGCACTTTATTAAAGAGGTTGATAAATAAAGTTAGTTTTGACACAAATACCCGACATAATTTACCAGGGATCTTTTAAGTATCTATTACTTCCTGATTTTTTACAAAAGTTGAAAAATCTGCATCTTAAATACTCAATGGAGTTGCCAATATACCATTTGTCAAATCGTGGAAATAAACAAGATATATGCTCTACATCATTTTATCATACACGAGTTTATCTCAAAGAAGTCGCATCTAGTAAATCGGTTGAAAGAGAGAATTAAGGTCAAACATTTCGCCTTTGAACTGTTAACACAAATAAATTATCACTGTTTTATATGCATATATTTCTCGATCTTTCAAGCTTTTGCTGTTATTTCATTCACGGTGTGCCTTTTGTACATATATGCAGCAAACTATGAAACAAGAGTCTGTTCACTCTGTATTAAATGTAAATACAGCTGTGTTATGAAACAATATTTTCCCTCTTCAATCATATTTTGTGTAGTAAGATGTTGATATGAAACTGTGAACTTGTATTTATTAACCTATTCCCACACAATGGCACTTTTTGAGTCCCCCATGAAAAACAACTTGGAAAACATTGTGTAAAATGAAAAAAATGCTTTTAACAAGCAATTTCTTTATTTTCCACAATGTTTTCTACCGAGGCATTTATAAAACCCTAAAATTTCGTGGACTCTAAATTGTCGTCTGCTACGCCTTTCAATTTGGACCAGTCTAAAAGTCTGCTGTATGGTAATGGCTTAAAGGTGTCCATCGTAAATTTGTATTTTGACATTTTATCAACTGCATGAAATTGTTCCATATGAGTTAGTTCTCTATCATTGAACTATAGACCGAAACCAAGAGAGCTATAGACGTTTCGATTTCTGTTAAATTAAGAGGTCTCTTGCTGTAATGAGATCTCAACATCCGTCTGATTAGATCTCTCAATTCTGTGACGTAACCTAACGGTACTTCGAGTGCTATGAGGTACTGTAAACCTATGTTTTAACAATACTCGGTGAAAAATTATCAATCGTTCCATCTGAATATCGTTAATATCAAAGCACTGAAAGAACTGTAAGCTAGCAAAGCATGGTTTTTAATTGGTCATAGACCAATTTATATAACCATAAACTCGAGATTGGGTCGCTGCAATTTACCAAAACTTCCTTTAGCCCAACTGGACGTATATTCTGACGGGAAAACAGAAAAAAAATCATTTCATTTTACAAGTTAGGAATTATCAAAAGGAGTAAAGGAAAACTGGACGGTCACACACTTTAAAGATGAATGCTTCAAGGATTTTCCGCTTGTGATGAACGCTTCTAACCAACCCTTTCTTTCAATCATATCGAGGTGTAAACAAAGATGATACTGCCACTCAATTATTTTCCAGCCATAAGTTAATCAAAGTACTGAAAGTTCTTTTTGAGAGCAAATTTGATTATTATGCTTTCAAGCTGTTTAAAGAATTCGCCCAAAGAATAGTATCAATTGTTTTTTCCTTTGTTTATAATCAGCGCTGTTTAGGAACTTGTTAATTTCTGCCCAGAAAAAGAGAAGGTTTTGAAATTTCATGAACCTGCTGTCAGCATTTGCTCTTAAACTTAAGTTATCATATGTCCATAATTTTTCTGTTTTGGCTTTATAAAAAAGCTTGCAGGGATGATCTAACCATGACTATTTAACAATCGAGATTTTTTAAAAATTTAGTTTTCACAAAAAGTTGCTTTTTTGTCGGTACCCATGTTGCATCAAGGTCTTACGTTCGTGTAAAATAATATTAGTTCCAGTTAACATTCAAGGAAATATCATACACTAGGATAGAACCTACGTGTTGTGAAAGTAATAGAAATTAAAGTTGTTTTACCCTAATTCTAAAGTCGTAATTCAACGATATGTCCAATTTCTCAGTGACGACCAATTACAGTGCGTACGGCACTTTGATGTTAAGTAGTCTTCATTGTCTTTTTAGGATAGAAAACATTGTGGACACTGCAGAAATTGTTTGTTAGAAGCAATTTCTTCATTGTTCACAATGTTTTCATAAGCCTTTTCTTGGGATTCTTTAAAAAGCGGGATTGAGTGGGGATGAATTCACAGCACGATTTTTAAGAACTACTTTTTATTGAGTAGACATTCCATGAATTTAGTGGTTAAGCCTCCAGTGGCAGTATGCACTCATTGACCTCCAAGAAGACCTGTTAACTTGAGCTATCAAAGCTGATGCTTTGCTAGCTAAAAAGGTCCATTTGAGATTATGACATAATCTTCTTCATGAGAGATATGTTGTATAGCGATGTCGTTATAAAGGGAGTTTACTTTACACCGTAAATTAGCAACAAGAATCTCATATCTAAGCTTAAGTGACGGATCGTATTATACACCCATTAAGCTTCATCAGAAAGTTCTGCTTAGTTTTACTAGTCATAAATTGTGCAAAATTAACGACGTTTGTTAAAACGTCGTTAATTTTGCACAATTTATGACTAGTAAAATGTAACAAAAGTAATATAATGGTTAGTTGAATATCTAAACGTCGTTAATACACCTTCAATAAGCTGTAGTTACGACTTTTATGTCGCCAAACCAACTAAAATGAATGAAAGGTCATATTGGTCTTTGATTGACAAACATGTACCGTCAGTTCAAGCCGTAGGTTTGAGAAACTCGTAAATATTACAAATATATAAATACTATTGTAGACTAGCAGAAAAAACGAGAAATGCCAACGACAATAAACCAAGCGCGTAATCAATGCGAAAAGAGGTTTCGGTACGTCAGGTCAATGAAATGTTCCTCTTCCTATACACCTCTGGATACAGTTGTTTTACGCCGAGGTATTATGACCACCCTCTGTCCGGCGTCCATCATAAGTGTATGTTCCTTAGGTGAAGCACTTTAAAAAATGCTAGAAGAACTGGAATTCGTTGGAAACTCTGGTTGCCATGTTAACATAAATGAATTCAAATAGAAAATCTTTAAAAATTATCACCTCCTGACCCAGAAAGCGTAGAGCCTTGTTTTTTGCTCTTAGCATCAGTAAAATGATTTCTTTCAGAATTGCTAAAATCTTCACCCTCGGGTTCCCATTGGCGTACCCACAGGGGTTGATATAGGTAGGGCTTATATAGAAATAAAGAAGGATTTTTAAAACGACATCTCTTGCTAAACCTATGGGCCAATTTGAAGCAAATTTGACAATTAAGTTCCTTAAGGGGTGCCCTTTGAAATAGCAAAAATAATTGAAATCTGTTGAAAACTATGGTTGCTACGACAATAAAAGTGAAATTAAAAAAAAGAAAAAAAATCTCCTCCTGGCCCCGAACGCGTAAAACCTTAATATTTCCCATTAAAATAATATCTATATGAACATTGCAATTTTGTTCACTAAAACGGACAAACCACTCTGCTGTGCTAACACAGGCTTCTCATCATCAGTACTTCAGTGCTTTGATTTTTATAACAAAATCTTTAAAAAAAACTTCTCTCAAACCGATCATTGAATTTCAATGTTCTTTTGTAGAAGTCTACAAGGTGTCTCCTTATAATAATAATTTTTCTTCGTCATAAAACGTGGCTTTTATGGGTTGGGCTTAGTTTCCATACAAGGTTTATATTGTAATTGACAAAAATCTCCTTTTCCCATAGGAGTCATTTAATTCCATTGTTCCCTTGCAGCTATGATTCTTGGATGCAGGTCTTACAAAGTTTTTTAAAGAAATTCCTTTTTGTCTAAGAATACGGATTGACATACTTCCATTACTGGTGAATCGTGAAAGCTTAAAAAAACTACTTTTAACCGTTCATTTAATTTAATTGTGCCATTAAAAAGTTAGCAGTTTGGTTCCTTGGGTGTAAGTCTAGGAACTTTCTGCTTTATGGGCAGAAGTTATTTTACATAATATGATATATCGTTAAACCTTTAAATATTTTTTGTCAAAAACAACTGATCGAATTTCATTATTCTTTCTTCAAAAATAAACCTTTGATAGAGGTCAATAACTTTCATCGATCAAATTGTGATTCGTCATTAAACGCGGCTTTTATAAGCAAGGCTAATTTCCCATATCCAATATAATATCTTAATCTTTAAAAACTTTCTTCGGTCATTTTATTTTATTGTAACTTAGCAGGAATAAAATCTATGTGTAAAATCTACAAAATCTATTTAAAAAATGTCAACTTGAATACAAGTGTGGCTTTAACAGTCGCGTCTTATTTTCCGCATTGTCATATAGCCAAATCTTAAAAATATCCTCTCCCAAAATGGTCATTTCATGCATTTTCCTTCTTAGGGGACCCAAAATTCTCTGTTTCGTCGAAATACGTGGCTTTTATGGCAATGATAATTTTCTATATATTTATGGCATCCATTGAAATCCTGAACACTTTTCTTCTCTCAAATTGGTACTTTGGTTTTTATTGTTCTTTTGTATGTTTGCTGATTTTAGGTTAACTTTGTATTGTTTATAGACATGGCCTGTTTAGGCGAGGCCTAACTTGCAAATTAATGCATGACTTGTTGTAAACTGATTTAAAAAATCTTCATCAAATCTATCTATTTGTTTAATTTGTAATTCAGATAAGTTATTACACGGTATGTTGTCTGATTTATAATTTTTCAGGATGAAATCTTTTTGACAGTTTCGACCTTTCTGTGTGTGTAAAACAACTTATTTATTAATGTTCAATGGTTGGTATTTTATCATTGTATTGATTGAAAATTCAGTCGTTTAATCCCGGAGGATAGCTTATATACTGAAATATATTTTTGAATTTCATCACGATTTTGCTTGTCTTAGTCATGAGTTGAGATCAAATAGTCAAGTGGGCGATAAAAGCCCTTTTTAGGCCCCAGGCCTATTTTGCTATATCTAACGGTGGTATGAATCCGCATCGAAAAATCGAGGGCAAAAAAGAAAGGAAACATGTTCGTATATGCTTCGCTATCCTACATATAGTTCCTCAACATCAAAGTTTTATAAATATTTAAGAGTTTACTCTAGTTAATGCTTAAAGGCTCTGGGTTGTAGACGCATGAAATCTAAACAGTATTATTAAAATGAATTCATTTTTTTTGTAGAGTACATTTGCACTTAGAATATTTACATAAGCGAACTGCATGACGTCATTGAACGCCGACGGTAATAAGAGAGGAGTGTTTGTTAACGCGATATTGGCAGACTTGTCTAAATTAGAACAAAATGTTAGGTGTGATTGAAATCAGACAAATAAATAATGCTTCTTCCCAATGGCATCATTGCTATGTATGGATAGAAATGGCGCGATAATAACCAATTTTACAGTAAACTTTTAATATGAAAGACACGAAACTCCTTGATACTTCTGATAGAATCGTGAGATCTTTTTAATTACTTATCATTATAATTATCATCGGTTATTTTCATTGTTCCAATAATAGTCAGGTGATAAATTCGCCTGTAGACCATCAGAATTGCCAAAATGATAAATCCACTGGACTCTAGTATATTTTACCATGCTTTTAAATACACCTAGTAATCAACGGTATTTGTGCAGGATGTAGCGAGTGATTACGTCATTTTCATTTGACGCCATGCAAACCTTTTCAACATTTTTTTTCTTAATTCAAATTTCGTTTCTTTCCAGAATTTCTTTATAGCCCCTATTCCTTTTGACTTTACAGACCACAATTACATTTATATCCCGACATGAAGAAATATATTTATTCGAAGAAAAAAATTGAATTGTAGCGGCAATGTTGTTTTTTTTAGCTTCTCTAGACTTCGTACAGTGGCACCTTTTTCATTCTCTGTCGTCAGTCGTGCGTCCGTCCGTGCGTTTCTTTTTTCAATTATCTTCTGCTCTAAAACTACCAGGCGGAATTCATCAAAATACACAGGAATGAGCCTTGAGGACACCCTCTTTCAAATCTTGATTGGGCATTGGATGTCATAATCGGTCAAGTCAGCAATTTTTTCTCTTTAATTATTTTAGTCATGATTGATTCCTGGTAGAAATATTCACTACATTATGAGCACTAAATTGGATATATAATGACATGTTACAAAATCTTCTTTAGAACTAAACACTTTAGATATAGATGCCTTATTCCAAGGGTAGAATACACTTAACCCATTCCAACACAGCAAAATTTTAGACTGGTCCAAATTGAAAGAAGCTTCAGACGACAATTTCAAGTTGATGGGATTTTGAATTATTCCGTCTTTTTGGATAGAAAACATTGTGGATAATGAAGAAATTGCTTGATACAAGCAATTTCTTCATTATCCACAATGTTTTCCAAAGTTTTTTTCTCGAGGGGCGTAAAAAGCAGGGATTGAATGGGCTGTTTTCCCTCAAAGAATTTTCATTAAGCGAAAACATGGGCATATGGTCTATATGAAGCATGTAGTGAAATATATAAAAGTGTCCTTTACACTGAAACTTCTTATTGGATATGCATGTTTTTAGCACTTAGTTTCCTTGACTTACAACCCTCAGATTCCCTCCTATTATTTGGTCTTTTATTTGTGAGCGTTATACATTGAATAGAGAATAATTTTGCTTATTTCTCGTATGATTTTTTTCACGAGAACACGTTGAAAAGCGAGTCTGCAGGATTTGTGAAACTTTTAACGTCGGAAACGAAAATATCAATTGGAGACTCCAGTTTGAACAGAATCGAAGAGTGTAGACTGTTTTGGTTCAGCGTAAAAGATTAGCTCTTAGCGTTTCTCGCCGTGACCGCAATATCATTAGATTTCGAGCACATGACAACTTTTGTTGGTTAATTAATACAGTGCATAGAATGAGTTTTTTTAAGGTATACATTTATAGGATATTTCCTTGTTAACATTTCTGTGCGTGATTATTTCCTTTAGTGGCTGGATTTAGCCTTAACATACGTTAGAAGTTAAATGTTCTGTCATCTCGTTTTGAAATTAAAGTATTTCCTGAATTTCGAAGTGGATATTTATTTCTCAGTAGGAAAATCCAAGAATATCTCTGGTAAGAATGTTTTCGTGGGCTGAGGTCATTATTTTTAATTTGTTGTTCATGACAAAGTTTTTTACGTTTTACTGATTAATTACCTATAAAACAACCCTCAAACACCAAAATGTAGATTTGTAAAATGATATCAAAATACGCATTAATTCATAAAATACTTAAAAGTATTATGTACTTTTGAAGTTGTTCCCATGAATAAGTGTTTTTATATTTTATAAGTTGCACTACATTTTTTTGCGTGCACATGTACTGGATGCACTTTCATGTTGCTTACTTACAATACAATGTATAATCACTGGTCTCCGTAGAACTATGCGACCAATCCTTCAAGAACTAAGCTCGGCAGAATCAGAAGGCAATACCAAGCCTTGTGAATCCCATCGAAATCAATATCAAAATTTTATTGAGATTTTTTCCTCCCACACACCCTTCCCGATTGTCTATGAAAATCGCGAGCACAGTCAGGCTCGGACAATGTCGATTCGGTCTGTTTCCATCAATCATGGAAATAAAAAAAAAAAAAAAAAAAGAAAATAAATAAATAAAAAAGAAATCAAGGAAAGGGATAATATATTCAACCTTTAGAAGTTAATACTTTAACCCTTTCCTGTTCAATCTCTGGTTTCTACGTCCCTGTAAATTTATAGTTCATAAATTATTGTAGAAAAAGAAGAAATTGCTTGTAACAAGCAATTTCTTCTTTGTCCACAATATTTTCTACCCAAATGAATGGTAATTTTTCAACTTAATTCCACTTTAACAACTCGTCTGTAAAACCTTTGAACTTGGATAGGTCTAACATTTTGTAAGACAGGAAAGGGTTGATAAATCCCTGACTGTAGTACATGAGAACTATTTCCATGATTAGAGGTCTCGTGGTGTATAGGCATATCATAAGAGGCGATAAAACAGTGAATATGTTCTTATTGTTGCAGTATATTGTTTCAATCCTCTTTTATCATTGTAAATGTTTTTGGGTTGTCTTTGTATTGTACTTGGAAGGCAATGGATCGAACAAAGAACCTAAAGAAATGTTACCGGGTCATTACACTCCTGTTTTAGTAAAATATTAAAGACGCTTGTGCGCAAAGTATCAAGAAGCTCGTCCATCAAAGTGCCTGTGCGCCAACCATCAAGATGCTTGTGCGTTAATCATCAAGATGCTAGGGCGCTGATCATCAAGATGCTTGTGCCCCAACCACAGAGATTTTTGTGCGCAAACCATCAAGATGCTTGTGCGCTGATCATCAAGACGCTAGTGCGCCAACCATCAAGATGCTAGTGCGCCAACCATCAAGATGCTTATGCGTCAACCACCAAGATGCTTGTGCGCCAACATTCAAAATGCTTGTGTGCCAGCCACCAATATGCTTGTGTGCCAACCACCAATATGCTTGTGTGTCCACCATCAAGATGCTTGTGTGCCAACCATCAAGATGCTTGTGCGCCAACCATCAAGATGCTTGTGTGCCAGCCACCCAAATGCTTGTGCGCAAACCATCAATATGATTGTGTGTCCACCATCAAGATACTTGTGTGCCAACCATCAAGATGCTTGTGTGCCAATCACCAAGATGCTTGTGCGCCAACCATCTAGATGCTCGTGTTCCAACCACCAAATTGCTTGTGCGCCAATCATCAAGATGCTCGTTTGCCAACCATCAAGATGTTTGTGTGCCAAGCACCTAGATGCTTGTGCGCCAACCATCAAAATGATTGTGTGCCAACCATCAAGTTGCTTTTGCGACAACCACCAAGATGCTTGTGCGCTGACCATCAAGATGCTTGTGCGCCCACCATCAAGATGTATGTGCGTCAACCATCAAGATGCTTGTGCGTCAACCATTAGGCCTATCCAGCTCAAGTTTACGCTGCTCCGAAATGGCTGTTAGAAAAAACAACAACATCATTGTGCTTTGAATCCTCACCTTTTAACGACCTTTATTTATATAAAGACAATGACCCCTCGGGAGTGAGAGAGTTACTAAGAAATTGGTGTTTTTAAAGCCATTTCTTTAATTCCTGATTAAGAGATAAAAGAACTTTCGTTTACACCCATATTTCCACCTACCGAGACTATTTTATGTAAAAGACATCCCGAGGGTTCTATTTCTTTTCTTCTCCGTTTACTCCTTCTCTCGTATTTCCGGGGACGTACAAGGAATGACGCTGAAGTTTTTAGCATCTCTAATGTCTGTAAACAAGGTACTGAAGTCTATCTGATCGCAAATGTCTGTATACTAGGTACTAAAGTCAATCGGACTCTCGTGTCCCGTCTATCTTATTCTCATCGCAAATGTCTGTAAACTAAGAACTGAAGTCTATCGGACTCTCGTTTTTCGTCTACCTTATACTTGACTGTTCGCGGTTATCAATAAAATAAAATCCCCCAATCAAAAATCTATTTAGACCAGAAGAAAATATTGAACTCCTACATTTGTTTTATGCATTTTTGGTTTGTCGACTTCAACTACAGTTTGTTCAAGTTATAGTTACTATGCTTGCATCGAAAACCGACCCTGTCATTTTGTTAGCTCACTTGAGCTTGAAGTGCTCAAGTGAGCTATTATGATTACCTTTCGTCCGGCGTCCGTCCGGCGTCCGTCGTCCGTCAACTATGTCTATACACGACAACTCCTCCCAAACGACTGAGCCAATTTGAACCAAATTTGGCATAATTGTTCCTTAGGTGGTCCCCTTTAAAAAAAGCTAAAATAATTTAAATCCGTTAAAAAACTCTAGTTGCCATGGCAGCAAAAGTGAAATTTTAAAATAATCTTTAAAAATCTTCGCCTCCTGACCCAGAAGGCGTGAAGCCTTAATATTTTGCAAGAAGCATCAGTATATTGACCTCTTTCAAAAAAGCTTCAATCATGATCCTCGGGTGCCCAGTGGCAGAGCCAAAAGGGGATGGGGTTAATATAGAAATAATGAGCGATTTTTAAATGACATCTCCTCCAAAACCACTGAGCCAATTTGAACCAAATTTGGCAGAAATGTTCCTTAGGTGGTCCCCTTTGAAAATTGTTTAAAGAATGGAAATCCGTTAAAAACCCTGGTTGCCATGGCAACAAAAGTGAAATTTTAAAATAATCTTTTAAGATCTTCCCCTCCCGACCCAAAAGGCGTAGAGCCTTGATATTTTACAAGAAGCATCAGTATAATGATCTCTTGAAAAACAGCTAAAATCATGATTCCCGGGTCACCAAGGGTGGAACCGGGGGGGGGGGGGGAGGGGGTTAAAAGCACAAAGCGTTAGTTCACAGACTACTTTCTTATTTCTGAAATTATAACCCATGGATCAGGAGGGAGGAAGAAGTTTTTTCCTTCTTTCAAATTTGCCCTAATGCCTTGGAATTTGCAATTTAGACTTTGGGATCCCCAGGTATATGGTCTTTATATGGCTCACTTGTATCTTTATCCTAACCTTAACATGAAATTAGACTGTTGAAAGAAAAAAGAGCCTTTATCTCAGGTGAGCGCCCCAGGGCCAACGGCCCTCTTGTTTTACTTGCTACTAGTCAAAGACTTTACAATATCATGCCGTTTGAAAAAAAATCGAACTTCCAGTTTGGGGTATAGTGGGCGTGGCCAGCAATCCGTCAATCGTACTGTCGTTGTCAAACTCTGCAATGCTCACAGTCATAATGTCGTTGTCAAGCTCTCCTATGCTCACCGTCGTACTGTCATTGTCGAACTCCCCTATACTCATCGTTGTTCTGACGCCGTCGACCTTCCCTATGCACACTGTTGTACTGTCGTCATCGAACTCTCCTATGCTCACCGTCGTAATGCCGTTGTCAAACTCTCATATGCTCACCGTCGTACTGTCGTTGTCGAACTCTTCTATACTCAACGTCGTTCTGACGTCGTCGACCTTTCCTGTGCTTACCGTCGTATTGTCGTTGTCGAATTATCCTATGCTCACCGCCGTAATGTCGTTGTCAAACTCTCCTGTGCTTACAGTCGTATTGTCGTTGTCGAACTCTCCTATGTTCAAGGTCTTACTGAAGTTGTCGATTTCTACCGTGCTGAACCGTCGCTTTGTCATTATAGAACTCTCCTATGATCACCGTCATTCTATCGTTGTCGATCCCTCCTGTGCTCAGCGTTGTACTGTCGTTGTCGAACTCTCATATGCTCAACGTCGTACTGTCGTTGTCGAACTCTTCTATAATCACCGCCGTACTGACGTTGTCGATCTTTCCTGTGCCCACTGTCTTACTGTCCTTGTTGAACTCTCCTGTGCTCACCGTCGTACTGTCGTTGTCAAACTCTCCTATGCTCATCGTAGTTCAGTCGTTGTCGATCCCTCCTGTGCTCGCCGTAGTACTGTCGTGTTCCCACTGACGTTGTCGTACTCTCTCAATCTGATTGTCGTACCTTCCCAACTATCTCTTCCTATTCGTACTCATGAAGAATTTTTTAGTCAAGACCTTGAAGCTTTCTTAGACTATCGGAGGTTGATGAACAACTTATTATGTCTCTATGCCAAATACTTGAATTCACCAGTTGAGGAGAAATGGCTCTGTGCTTGCGCACCAACGGACAAAATAGGCACCAATGTTTAGGACGCGTGGATGATAATAAACTGTAACGACATGCCTGTCCACAGAGGCACATTATTTCAGTAGAGTTATTCTCTGATGATCTTGAATAAAGATAAAATAAACGCAATTCATACTTGTTTACATCTCTGAAAGAATATCAATGTTGGAATAAATAAATCTTGAAGAGAAATCTATTGCGAAGTAATTGCAGACCTTTTGTCTGTGATTTAAAACGTACCACTTTATTTATTCTCAATACAGGAGTTTATTCAAGTTTTATCTTGTAGAAAAGTACTGATTTTAAAATGTTTTTATCTTCTCACCCCCCCTTTTTTTATTAGATCAAGGAGAAATTTCTCTTATTAAACATTAAAGACTACACATTCCTTCTATTATTTACTATATTTACAATATTAATTCCCTGTTTCTATAACCAATCGGCTAGTTTCGCTTTCATACCAAGAAAAAGAAAATACAGTTACAATGTACTTCTGCTTACCACTTGATTTTTGTAACGCGTTTTACGTCACTTTCAACAGAACTTCAGATGCTTCGCGGCGGCTTGAGCACCTAGCAATATGAAATAGTCTAAGATGATCTCGTTTTTGTTCTATAGATGTTGTCATAATGCAAGTAAACGTTATCAGAATGGTAAAAGAGACGAGAAATACATGTACTAATTTATATATGTTGTTAATTGGTTCACAGTTTTATTCAATCTAATGTAGGTATGTAATAAATGGAATATAATATTACAATAGCGATGTAACATCTTCATTGTCTCAGAATATCAAAAACTTTCTCCGCAGCGCGAAGCAAATACAAGATGGTGTGTCGCTTACGTAATATTCCCTATCTATTATCTTCAGTCCCCTGGAAAACGTATTTACTGCTTCGTGGTGAATTATTGAGATTAATTTGGTATATTATCACTTAATAATTATGCAAAAAAAGATAAACTTAGCTCGGGAAGATTAAGCGGTGCTTTCGTTCATTTCGCGTTACTGAACGTCGTCTATGCGGGACCAAGGTCACTCATGACGTCATCAGGTAGTCATGTAATTCATGTCCGAAATGGTGCGTTTTTAAAATGACACCCCGAAACAGGTAGCAATTTGTCTCTTTTTGCATTAAAAACCCGCAGAATAGTCATTTCATGTTAGATCGAATTATCTTTCATTGCTTGATAAACTAAATCTTATTTTCACTCATGGCTCTATCACTCGAGGGAAAAATGACTTTTATAATTCACTCGAAGAAAGATATTTCGATCTTACACTGAAACAAACAGCCCTCCTCTGAGTAACCTAGAGCCCGTGGCTATAGCTCAGTTGGAAGCGCGTCGGACTCTGAATCATGAGGTCCAGGGTTCGATCCAGGTCGCGGTAAATATCATTGTAGATATTTATATTCAACCAAATGATGGATAGTCGTTATCCTTAGTGGGATGAGCAGCTGGAGGCTCGGAAAGGATGAAATGCTACATGTATGAGTGTGAGAAATACCAGGAATCCATGGTTAGGTGCTCCAGCCGCTGCAATATGACTGAAATATTGCTAAAAGTGTCGTTAAACCCCGTTCAATCAATCATTTCTAAGAAATCTAGCAGAGTATTCCAGTTTTACACTCACAAAGTTAACTTAATACTGAAATCGTCAAACACGCAAATCGAAAAAGAAAAAAAAAGAATTTTAATGATTAAATTTAATGTTAAAACATAATGCATAGGATATATGTCTTTTATTATTGTAGCCCTCATCAAGAGTTAAGAATATGTCGTTATAAAAAGATTAACAACGTCTGGTTGAAACATGTAACTAATTTAAGATGTGTCTATCACGGACAATTGAATAGACGCTGTCCCCGCACACTTTATACGTTTCCCCAGCCCATTGACCCGGACCAGAAGTGCCAATTCGATTTTAAAGGTGGCTAAATTAATGGCCATTTGCATGTAACAAAAAAGAAAAGTCGGTGGTTGGTGAACTAAACGTCGTAGTTACAGCTTGAAAAAGCTGTAGTTACGACGCTTAAGTCGCCGAACCAACAAAAATTGCTTCACAAAATTGGCGGCCAATGTTGGAGTTCAAAGTAATCTTCCAGTCTAAGTGAATGATTTTATTGGTCGATTAATCATTAGATTGACAGTCGCGATTTGATATTTGTGCAAAAAATTTTTGTATGAAAACTCTTCAAAGAAAAGACAAGAGTATCGTGAAGAAACACCTCTCATTACATAGGTCTTGGGGAGTGTGAAGTCTTAATGTAATACTGTATGAAATTATCCCTTCAAATCCGAATTTCCAGACGCAAATTAGCTTGATCGTTTTGTAATGACAGACTTTGGTGAAACATCGACACTAGGTAGATTGATTATCTCCCCTGATCTTCTATGAAAACGGATGGTTATGACATTTTCAACGATTTCACATTTGCGTAAAGCGATTTTAACCTAATTCAGTAGAAATCTTTCTGAAATGATTTTCTTTTATTATCACTCGATTAAAGAGTCAAATTCCATCAAAGTTGGTGGTTGGCTTTCAAACTAAAGGTTTGTTTAATATAATAAATAATGCATATCGTCGTTGTCGTTCTAAAACCTCGTACCTCAGCTTAATTCAAGCTGTAGTTACGAGGTTTAAGAATGACAAATACGGTTAAGTCATAATTTTCGGTTCATGAAACTATAGGTATTCTAAAGAGTTATGCAGTACAAGCAAGTTTTGTTCGCCAACTTAGGAAATGTTTTCTTATATATATACATAAAGAATATATATATTTATATATACAGATTTTCAAGCTGATTTCAAATTCAATATAATCCGAAACAAAACAAAACAAAACAAACAAACTAAAATTCCATTCTGATGAAATTTGACCTTAAACGCGATATACGTTTACTCCAAAAGAATCTTATGATATTACTTAATTACATGTGCCGTTCCTCCCTTGGGGTTCTGTTTGATGCGATATCGTCTAAAAGATACATCAAGCCAGACAATCCTGATATATCTGTCACGTTAAAGATTTTCGTTTGGCCGTTACATAACAGAACACATTTGTTACGCGTTCTTGACCTTTTTATAGGAGTTTCAAAAAGGCACTTTTAGGGAAAATTAACTACCTTATACCCCGGACTGAATTTCTTGAAGTAGCTGTCAATTTATATGACGCAATACCATCTAGACAGCTATATTCTATCGTATTAGTCAGTATAAAGAGCTTCATTGGATAGTATACCTTTTAATATGACCTACGCTGGGAGTAAATAGACCTGTCGTATAGTTTTGACTTTACACAATAGTTAAATCCGTTCCCACACAATCCCTCCTTTTTAAGCCCCTCCAGAAAACGACCTGTAGAAAACATTGAGGGAAATGAAGAAATTGCTTGGATCAAGCAGTTTCTTCATTATCCACAATGTTTCAATAAAAAAGGACAAACAAATGTAAAATTCTATCAACCTGAAATAGACGTCTACAGCTTTTTTGAGTTTGGACCAGTATAAAATTTTGTTGTGGGGGGATGGGTAAATAGTAACTGTAATTAGCTAAAGTCTATGGTAACGGCATTTAGTTAGGCCAACCGTAAATATGACGTCATAGTTCACGAAAAAACGACTTAATAAGTTTCGCGGAATATAATGAATCCATGAAATTACCCAAACTTAAGAGTCTTATCGATTTCTAGAGAAAAGATATATCATACACAGGATATCATATTCGTGTTTGCATGATTTGATATTTTAGGTTTTGTTTCTGAATTAAAAACAACTATTTCCGCAATTGACGGATCATTCATTTATACCGGAAATTAACTTTGAACTTCGAATTGGCCAACATTTATTCAAGTCGTGTTTGGTTTGTACTGCAGTGAGAAAAGACTGCAATACATTTTTAATTGCACTAGTCACCGAATTTCTGCTACAGTCAGTGAAAACAAACGCTATCAAGCCAATTGATCAGTTCAATACAGTTCAATGTTAGCATCGACTACATAATGTTTGCTTCTACCATTCAGTATTACCAGTCCCAAATGGTGCTGATAACCTTCAAACATAACGTTTGGCGTACGTGAATAATGTAAAATTCTATTCGGTTTATTTTTATGTGCAAAAATGTCTTTTATGTGCATGTAGCCAATGAACTTTGGAAGCACGGGGTCGCTAAGCAAAGGCATACGCAATCAAAATAGCGGTTGGGAACCACAAGTTATCGAAATTAAATCGAAAAAGAAATTACAAACTGTTATTTGTGACTTTTGGATGGAAATATTGGTCCGCAAATTAAAGATGTGAGTTTTTGTTTTTGGAACGTTTTTTATTGTTCGAAAATACCCTGGTAAGCAGAGAAGCTTTTTACGGCAACATTATTGCGAGGATCGTATAAATCCGCTAATAGAAGAGAATGATCAGCAGATTCACACTTCGGGAATATTAAACGTACAAATGATATTTCTTGTAATGTGATAACACTAGCTGCAAATCATTATACAAATAATTCGAGGCCGCGTCGAGGTAGAAACCGATACAAAGTACTCATGGACTTCAGGTTATATTGATGTCGAATGTCATTTGTCTATTTTCGAAATGGCTTTCGAATGTCATTAGTCTATTTTCGAAATGGCTTCCTTGGAATAACACTTAATATATCTGAATGTATATAGCTTATCGCATATCCCTTATATGGTATTTGGAACAAACAGTTTTTTTATATCACTATTCAGTTCATCATCTTTTTCTTCATTTAAGAATTTTTTTGTTCATAGGGTTAAATCATGACAAACCTAATCAACGTTCTTTGATTGCGAGGTCGTATAATGTAAATACATATTTTCACTCCCAGTGAACTATATTAGCCCGTTACCAGGCTGCTAAGTTATAGACTGATCAAAATTGAAAGGAGTTGCAGACGACAATTTGATGTCTATGATATTTAAGATTTTTTAAACTTTCTTGATAGAAAACATTGTGTAAAATGAAGAAATTGCTTGTGACAAGCAATTTCTCCATTTTACACAATGTTTTCCCCATTGTTTTCAACGAGGGGCCTTCAAAAGCGTCATTGTGTGGGAATGGATTATGGTCTCGGATAACTTCCTTAGACGGAAGAACAAGCCTAGTGTATTGTTAAAATTTCCAGACAGTTCTTGGGAGCATGTTATATCTAGGAGGAGATGATGGAGATTAAAGGATTTTATGTGTACACATGCAGAAACGGACAGTCTCGAAACAGTGTTTATGCTGTTCAGACCTGATATAGGACGAGCTGACCGAGATGGACACTTTTTGTGTGTTTTCTAATAGTAGAAAGTAAATTCTACCTTACTTCAATGGCGGAGGTACTTTCGTCAAAGCGTTGTGTCCATCTTGCAACAATGCTTAAAATGTTCCGTTTATTATCTTCTAAAATCTACCAGGTATATATCTTGCAACTATATTTTACATGAATTATTTCAGAGTGACCTGTGGTAAGATACACTTAAAGGTTTCGATTCGTTAGGAAATGGGTATTTATAGTTAAGGCTATTTTTATATATAATTTCATATGGTAAAAAACGAAAATTGTTAGTATTTCTTCTCTCAAATCATCAATTGATTTCTAGTAAATCAGAGGAAGGATTCTTGTTTGACCCCCGTCAAGAATTTTTGATTGATGATAAAATAGCTGTTATTAGAGATAATAATGTCTATCTACGGTATATAGTAAACATCATAAAATATTCCTATCAGAAACAAAGGTGTTGTTTTCAACCGCATTATATGAACAACAATTTACATGAGTCATTAGAAATTAATCTGTCAAAAACGAACAAACAAAATAAACAAAACAACAATACAAAAAAAAAAAAAAAAAAAAAAAAAAAACGAACTAAAATATGACTTGATTACAAGACAGTTAGTTGAAGTGTACCATGTAGGATGAACGCTGTCGGTTGACTACAACACGGTTGGTGTTTAACTATAGCCTTTTACGGTGCACAATTAACTGAAATAAGATTCACTTGTTGAACGGACGCTTTGAGTAAGAACTTGAATAACAAAACAACTCCGACATCCTTATCACACATTTTCCATGCGACATGCATTTCGTAACTATAGATTATCAAAGTTATTTGCCTCTTTTCGTTCCATGTCCCCGACAATAGAACCTTTTATAACTCTTTTGCTTTATAAAATTTACGACTTGTACCAGCAGGCGACATTGTAAAGATAGTACAAATAAAAAAGTAACCATCCTATATAACGGAAATATTGTAAGAAGAGAAGAAATTGCTTTGTAAAAGGAATTTCTTCTTTTTCCACTATGCTTTCTCTAGTATAATATCACAAGGACGTATAAGTCCGGGACTGTTCATGAAGGAGTTAACTAATGTCTATTGATATCTGGGACTAACAGTCTTCTAGGAGTACAGTGAGCGTGGCTAGTTATCTATCAATGGATTTGCCATTCTCAATTAAGTGCTAGAAGGTTAATTGATGCAAGTATGGTTGCAAGGAAGGACAGAATTTTTCTTTTAATATCACTTGCGATATCAATTATATCATTTCTAAATTAGTTGCTACGGTAAAATCGTGTGTAATCAGACGACAATTGAGACCCTAATAACACTCGGGAAATCCTCTTCTCAGTAGAAACAGGAACATTTTCAGACCCGTTACGCGAGAAGGGTTGTTGATAAAATCCCGAGATGTGAGGATTAGTCAGGGTTTTGTAATCCATTCTACCAAACTGAACTTTTATGAAACCTGTTCGTGTTATTTCAAACAACAGTAAAGACTATAATCAGGCGGCATGCTCACACAGTCTGATCAGAGTATTCAGTCTACGCTCTTTTAAAATGGACTGTTTAAGAGTTTATTCAGGAGTTCAACAAATATCTTTAATAAAGTGTGGGGTGTTTAGGTTGCTCATTTTCTTTGCTTTACGAACATATGAGAAAGTGCCGTACTTACAAACATCGACCTATTGGAGCTAAGAGATACGCAAATAGCAGACTTTATGAGTCTGAGTTCATATAACTCCATAGGCATTTGATTCTCGATCTATATAACCCTTTACCAGACCACAAAATCTTAGCCTAGTCCAAGATGAAAGAGGCTGCAGACGAAAGTACTTAATTTATTTATCTTTATAAAATTTTTGTCATTTGGGGTACAAACACCATGGATAATGAAGAAATTACAAGCAAGGTCTTCATTTTCCACTATGTTTTACAAAGCACTTTTTGGAGGGGTGTTAAAAAGCAAGCACCATTATGTCGGAATGTATTAATTTTTGAATGTGAACAAAAATGAAAACCCGTCACTATTAAAGTACCCCATATTTTTATTCTCCTGTGTAAAAAAAGGGGGAAAAAATCATTTAATCTATATGACATAACAAATTGGAACTGCATAAAATCGTTTAAATAATAAAGCATATGCTTTTGTTACCATGCAGAATGTGAAAAAAAAGCGGAAAACAGATATTTCATACCATAAACCTTGCTGTCGTCTAGTATAAATTTGCATTAACTTATGTTAAAGCTTAAACTAAAGAGAATAATCAAATTGAACTTTTGAACATTGATACTATAGTGGAAATGACAAGACTTTCAAGTGAGCAACATTAAAATCCAATGGAAGACTTTCGGCTGGTCAATTTGTGACTGTTGTTGCCAGAGCAACGAATTGCTAACAGCCAACAATAATTAATTTATGAGCTCCTGCACACTAAATCGTGCTAGTGGCTTATCGACCGACACCCGGGGTGGTACTAGTGCCATCACATATCGATGGTCGTGAATTACGACTGCGACATCTCCGAAAAAAATTTACGTCAGTAACAACCGCTAGTAGATTAGGACAGAATTGATATTGAAAACATAAATGTTATCTTAGATCAATATTTCGGGGTACCCCTTTTCTATGTTTGTCAATATAACTCCTTACTGCTCAGAAATGTTTAAACCTCTACAAATAGCTAGATGTTTTAGTATCATTTTATAAAAATCCTTGTAATATCTAATATAAACAATTCGTCGCAAAAATTCGGCGTGATTTCATTTTTGCTCAATAAAAATGAGTAAAGTTTTACCCGATGTTTACGAACAAAACATTTTAAGCACACATGCATCCATATGTATCAGTCTCTTGTCAAGTATTTTCGTTTTTTAGAAATTCCTTTACAAACATTACCTTTTTAACTTGCATAAAGTGACCATATACGCAATTCGGTCTTCATCAATTGATATATAATCGCCTTGAGCAGTATATAATATAAAGTTTTAGTAAATGTATTACAATTTATACCGACCTATGAAATAGGTGCCAATAGATTAGTCCAATTATATTGTTTGTCGAACGAATTTTCAATATGCACCTTGTCATTCGAAAAGATTAAAAAATAATCGTATATCAATCGCCAAGATTTCATTTTCTATAATATTATGACGAATTCACTTCGTCGATAAAAAGTTTACAAGAAAATGTCCGATGTTTCAAATTGGCGCATCATACATGCACTATATTAGCAAAAGTAAGACATGTGTTTGTCTGCATATGTGTGTGAGAGAGAGAGAGAGAGAGAGAGAGAGAGAGAGTAGAGAGAGAGGGAGTGAGAGAGAGGAAGAGAGGGAGATAGATAGATAGATAGATAGATAGATAGATAGATAGATAGATAGATAGATAGATAGATAGATAGATAGATAGATAGAGAGAGAGAGAGAGAGAGAGAGGGGGAGAGAGAAAGAGGGAGAGAGAGAAAGTCTCAGGTGTAACCCGTTTGGTAATAAAAGAAACTAAATAAATTCCCAGATCAAGATTAAGAGTAAAATGAAACAATTGTCTATTTGCATCTGGGGCAAAAAAGAGTTGTATCCCAATAGCCGTTCATTGAATTTCTTACGAAGGTTAGCTCTAATGTATTTTTGCAGCATGAAAGAACTTTGTGATAATGTAGACATTATTATGCTCTCCAGGTATAGCCCTGTCACAAAAAGTATAAAATAAACGGAGAAAAGGTTTAGGGCGGACGGACAGATGAAGAGGCGGCTATATGCTTGCCCTTCTCCAGACATGCTTAAATATAACTGTCTACATTGAGCTGTGAACTTACAGCTATCAAGAAATTAGTTTCAAATGGCACATTTTCTCATGAAAGAGAACAATTTTGCACAGGTTTATTTTTCGAAATCTATACATAGTTTTAGGAGCTTAGCCTGGATGTGTTTAACTGTAGTGTTTGACTGTCAGCTATGAACTTGACTTTAGAGTTTTCTGATTATTTCTTTCAAATGATACGTCTACTCATGATAGAGAACAATTGTGCACATGTATTTCAAAGTCCATCGATAATTGTAGGAGCTATGCTCGGGAAATGCTTAATTCTAATGTTTGACCTTGAGGTTTGACCTTGATTTCGGAGCGGTCCGTATATTTCTTTCAAGTGGTAAATTTACTAATGAAAGAGAACTGTTGTGCCAAGTTTTTTAATACATGCATATTTAAAGGAGCTTTGCTCTGCACATGCTTAATTTTAACCTTCGACCTTGAGCTGTTACCTTGACCTCTGGTCTATCTGAAAAGTTGTTTGAAATGGCACATCTACTCATGATAGAGAAAACTTGGAAGTTATTTCGAAATCAACCAACTGTTTTAGGAGCTATGCTCCAGACATGCTTAATTTTAATGTTTGACCTTGAGCTGTGATCTTGAGCTGTGATCTTGACCTTTTAGCAATCCGAATATTGCTTCCAAATGGTACATCTAATCATGATAGAGAATAAGTTATATTGCAATGCATCCATAAATGAAGGACCTATGAAAAAGCTCGGTTTTAATGTGTGACCTTGAACTGTGACCTTGACCTTAGAGTTTAGCAACAACCGGGAAAATTTCGTTGCCGCAATGTAATAAGGAATTCAAGTTTCGTCCAATATGGCCAAAGGGGAGAAATCGAGGTGGATGGATTGAAGGGCGATAGACGAAAAAGGGGCTATGTGCTCGCCCTTCGTGGAGCATAGAAACCCCAACTTCTATTCCCTAGCTGTAATCCCTCTGATTTGCAGATCAGTGTTCAAATTTCACTTCCCTGTGATGATGATAATATGACAAAACAGTGTTGGAATAGGACAGATTTTTTGTAACAAAGGTTTGTCCCTATTACTTTATTTTCAGTTATTATAATCATTATCAATTTGTTTTAATTTTCTATATGTCATCTAAAATTTCCCGCAGTTAGGACGAGATTTTCGAATGGACGGATCGCGATGTCAATCAAAAAATCAATCTACCAATCAAATCATATACTAACAAAGGAAGTAGACTTTGAACTTCGACATTTATGTGAAGCATTTTTGTATGTTTGACGACTTAAACTTCGTAATTACAGCTAGTAGTGGTTACGACGTTTAGGACGTCAATCAACCTTTTTATTTCTATTACATGTTCCTGGCCGTAAAACTTCCAAAACAACACCTTTTGATTTAAGAAATGAAGAGAATATTTTTGATTTCATGGAGGTATGAACCGAAAAAACTAATCACACTGTATTAATACGCAAATTTTGATACTTTTTTGTATGGGGCTATTTTGTGCTGAAGCATACAAAATCGCTGCGTGCTCAAATTGTGTTCATGCAGTTATCAATATTTTTTTTCGACCAATCAGAGCGCCCGTTTTTTATAGACGAAACTAAAGATTTAAATATACCTAGATGGACGGATGGGCGTGGCATCCCCATGAGTTAAGGGATATCGAGATAATCTTTTTGTCGAATATCGTGACATTCGTCGCTCTTGGTTCGACAAGAAGTGGGTTTTAACATATTACGAAAATAAACGCACTTGATAGCAGAAAACAAGCCCATACAGCTAGTAGTGGTTACGACGTTTAGGTCGCCAATCAACCTTTTTATTTCTATTACATGTTCCTGGCCGTAAAACTTCCAAAACAACACCGTTTGATTTAAGAAATGAAGAGAATATTTTTGATTTCATGGAGGTATGAACCGAAAAAACTAATCACACTGTATTAATACGCAAATTTTGATACTTTTTTGTATGGGGCTATTTTGTGCTGAAGCATACAAAATCGCTGCGTGCTCAAATTGTGTTCATGCAGTTATCAATATTTTTTTTCGACCAATCAGAGCGCCCGTTTTTTATAGACGAAACTAAAGATTTAAATATACCTAAATGGACGGATGGGCGTGGCATCCCCATGAGTTAAGGGATATCGAGATAATCTTTTTGTCGAATATCGTGACATTCGTCGCTCTTGGTTCGACGAGAAGTGGGTTTTAACATATTACGAAAATAAACGCACTTGATAGCAGAAAACAAGCCCATATTTGACTTTCGTCAGCAATTAACTTCTTACAAGGAAAGATTCACCAAGATGACAACTCCATGAATACTTAATAGCGAATGCGTCTGTGGTCAACGTTTATGATGTCTGGCCTTGTCTGTTCTGATCTGTCTCGTTTGTAATTTGACGCCAGAACTTTTCATTCGTAGATAATATAATTTCAGTTGTGTCTGTCACAATAGGCGAATCCTGATTGGATGAAAAGGAGTTTAGTTAATCGATTAGCATTGAGCGTGCGAATCTACCTCATGCCCTTGCACACTAGATAGTTCGTTCAGACGCTATCCCGAATTGGTCATTCTCTGGCCCCGTCCACTAAATCAATTGGCCTCGCCCGTTGACTCCAAGAGGAAGTTCCGCCTCAATATTCATTGGCGTTATTTCTCAAAATTCATGACCGGTAGCATGAAACAAGAAAGTTAAATAGTTGGTTGGCGGCCTGAATGTAGTAACTGCAGCTTGAAGAAGCTGTAGTTACTACGTTTAGGTCGCCAAACCAACGAAAATGTTTAACAAAAACGGTGACTAATGTCGAAGTTGAAATCTAACTTCCAGGCTGAAAGAATGATTTGATTGGTCGACAGGTTCCTTGACTGGCAGCAGCGATTGGTCAATTTAAGTGGTGTTCCATTATTGGTAAATGCCTCTGTGATACTAGAAAAAAATAGAAACATGAAGCGCTTTTTTCCCAATAGAAGGTAACCACACTTCTAAAAAAAAGATGTGACTAAGCGTAGCTACGACACCTAAGATTTCAAAACACAAGAAGTTTAACAAAAATGGCGACCAGTGTCGGAGATCAAATCTCATCTCTGATCTCAATCAATGATTTTATTGGTCGACTAAATAATTGATTGACAGTCTAGAGTGGACAATAAGGTTCATATTTTCACATTGCAATTTAAAGCGGCTCTTTCGTAGATCATGAAAAAATAGCTCTTGTTACTGTAATGCCTGCAGTATTTGTAACAAGGTGATTAGGCTGATTTTGTAATGAAAAAAAATGACTGTTCATAACCTTAAAAAGAGATAGAAGAAAAACAAAAATACTTCTCGTTAAGAGACGTCAAATAAATCACGACACGAAAAACCTAATAACATCGTACAAGCCGCGAAGCGAATTCACACACACACATATTAGGATTATGTTTGTTTCATTACTCAAAGAAACAATAAATAATTCTCTCCATTTCATGTTATTTAATATGAAATACATCAAAAGCAAAAGATTAACGAGTTTTGGAGCTAATTTACGCATAACCGATTAAAATACCTTTGATTTTATTTCTAAGTGGTATGAAACGAAATTTTCAATTGATTAGAATGTAGGACTTTTGACAGATAAAACTAAACCCCTATCACGAGGTTGGCAAACGGATGTGTGCGTATCCTGACTAACCGATCTTTTCATAGGTAAAACAATTTCTCTGATCTGACCAAAAGATTCTCATTCGTGACCCTTGGATTTTGGTCTAAAAGACAGAATTATGAATGATGAGGATGAAGCATTAAAGAGATCATATATCAACTAATGTTATGGAATGGTTTAAACATTTTTATTGCCATTTATGTACAAATATTACAAATTACATTTTACAACAAATGTTCATATAAGTCAGGTAAAGGGGTCCGGCCACAAGTTCTTCCAACTTAGATCCGGCCGTTCCCCTTTGGAAGTACATTCATAAGTTAATGCCTTCTACATTTGTTCATTAATTTGAGAGAATGACAAGATAAATTTCGAAAAAGAATGAGAAAACAAGCTATCCAATTATGGAAGTAAACTACTTTAGATGAAAATTTTATACTAGTGTTTTGAATGTTTGAAGATAGAAAACAAATGATTATTATGGGATCATGCCAGAAAATTTTGGATGTTATGGAATCTGCACTATAAACATGTGTTATTTCATAAGAAACAAAGATGGCCGAAATTCCGGTTGGGTCTAAACATACGGACCGGAAGTGAACTTTGAACTCATATGTCGGTCGACATGTAGATGAAGCATTTTGTCTGGCGACCTAAGCGTAGTAACTACAACGTATTCACTCTATTGTTGCGATTGTAGGTGTTTATTGACTTGTGTGTGTGTATTTCCGTTTATTTATCGTCGCTACCGTAGCACATGCCTATATGAGTGACGGACAGGAAGATTTTTAGTTGTTACGGGGATAGTACAAGGATACCAAGACGAAGCTGTTAAGAGCTCCGCCTAGTTCTTTAACGTGCTCGATAGGTAGCATCGTCACACGGGGCCTCGGTTTAACGTCCCATCCAAAATATAATTAGTTTGTTAGTTGATTTGGTCAGTCCAAGGATCTCGCCCGTGATCTTGAGGTTTGAAGTCAAGTGTTCTACCAACTGAGCTAATCAGGTTGACAACTTTTTGACTTTTTTATTTTTCGGTCTTGTTTAACGCCGCTTTTAGCACTTTTTAGTCATATCGCAGCGGCTGGAGCACCTAACAATAGAATCCTGGTATATCTCGCACCAGTACAACCATTACCTCCAGCTACTATCCCACTTAGGTTTACGATAATCCACCCATTGGTGAAAGACAAATGTCGGCAAGGATATGTGTGACCGCCGGGGATCGAACCCATGATTGAAGATTCGGAGTCTGGTGCGCTTGACTTGACTGAACCAGGTACGTTCTAATTTATTGAGAAGGCGTGCGTATTTAGAGAACCAGCGTTAACTGGGACTTTAATACTATTTACAGGACTGAGTCTATTAGGTGTTGCGTGACAGAACACATTTCATGATATATTGTACATCCCTGCTTACTCTTTAACGCCTACTAATTCTAGAATTAATGGAAGGATGGTATTCTATCGAATAATGGTCGAAATATTTATATATCGTCGGTAAGTGACGAGGATTTCCTAGTAACAGCTTATATTGTTGTTACAAGGACTTTTCTGCCATCAGCGAGACTGTTTTAGCAGAAACGCGGCGACTTGTTTGTTTGTGTGGCATAAACGCATTACCACACAACAAATTTTAGACTGGTCCAAAGTGAAAGAGGTTGCAGTCGACAAATTTTATTTTTTCTTTGTCTTTTAGGGTAGAAAATATTGTGGACAATGAAGAAATTGATTGTTACATGCTATTTCTTCATTGTTCACAATCATTTCCAACGCCATTTTTCTTAGGGGCCTCAAAAAGCGTCAATGTGTGGGAATGGGTTAATGCCATTTTCCTTACTATCATAGTTATATTTTTGCGCCTGATGCACCTAACCAAAACTTTCTACTGTTTCTTCACCAGTAGAGCAACAACATTCAATCCGAACCACCAGTTGTGCGTCCACATACGTGCACTACAGCGTATACAAGTAGAAACAGATTTAGTTCTTTTTTGTACATTTTTTATAAAACTTGACTTTTCAAGAAATGTCAAATTGTGGGGCCCAGATAAGTGATTCTGAATCCATGTTACGATAGAGATACAACATCTTGTATTAATTTTGATTTGAGCTGCGGAGGGAAATTTTGATATTTTACGAGACCGAAGGTCGATTGGTTTATCATTTTTTTCTCCACAGCAAGAAGCAAATACAACATGTTGTATCACAATCGTTATATAATATTCCATTTATCATATACCTATTATTTAATAAATACATTCGATGAAATATTAAAAAAAATGTAATTCAACAAGTATTTCCCTTTTCCTTGACCATCTGATTACCCGTGTTTGCATTATTACGTCATGAACAGAATGAGAATGACGTAATCTTAGACTACCTTATATGGAAACGTATTTGACACCGTCAGACACGGAGTTTTCCTGACGTGTCCGATTTTCTATATAATTTACTGGAAATATTTATATGTATACAATAAGATCTGATATCGTCAATGTTTAAATGCGTCTGTCTATAATTCCATTAACATCTTCTCCTCCTGAGCTAGTGGATTCTGTTCCAAAAAAGTATAAATAGTTGGAATCCACACATAACTCTTTTTGCAAATGAAACAAAAATGTCCAAATAATGACTTTTTTAGAAAAAAAATATACATATATATATACTAGAAGGCAACTCTTAGGAAACTAGGGTTTGTTTATGTGATAATCTTTTCTTAATAGTTGAGCTCCGCCCTGCTTACTTTATTTTACTTTGAAATAGACGATGAAATCATAAAAATATTTTCTCTGGAACCAGAAAGCCCAGAAAATTTATATTTGCTATGTAGAACAAGTTTGTGCTTCACCCAGGCGCACCCTAGTAGCAAAGAAGGGTATTTTCTCTAATGCATGGCGAATGCAGCATTTATATTAGAGCATTTCCTAGAATACGTCTTCAAAAGCTGTTTATGGTTAAATTTTGACTCTCCGCGAGCAGACTCTAAATTAATACTATAGAAACAAATAAAAAATCTTTCAAGATTCCCATATTAATTATGACGCTGGACGAGTTCTTATTTCGCATGGGGTATAAAGTACTGACTGGCTATGTGTTAAGGTCATACCTGTTGTTAAACATTTCTACGCGTTGTCTCAAGTGAGGGTTTTAGGACAAAGTCTCAAAGGGCACTCTTTTCTGCATTTTAATAATCAATACAGACACTATTCTGATATCAAAGCTTGTTTACATGTTACATGGACATAGTTTTAATTAACTTCCCAACGTTATCCATTGACGGCTTTTAAAAAAGTCTATCACGCTACCACGTCAATTTGCATAAACAATAATGCATCTTTACGTCTGTTGGTTTCGAATCGAGGAAAATGGTGTGATCTTATTTTTTACGTTAAGTATTTTTCTTCTGCATTTTCCGCCGTAGACTACCAAAACATCGTGACTGCGATTCAGTTAAGCTGTAAATACGATAGCGATTGATCCAAATGTATCATGTTTAACGAACAAAGATCGCGGAGTCTGGAAATCTTATCAAGTTAGTTAAAGCGAAGGTGAAAAGTTTAATTAGATATTTTCCTATTAGCCGTTGTCAAGTGTCAACTCTAGGGTTCATTGTACTTATAATTATATTTAATAGACTTAATTAATGTCAACGGTAGAGAAGAACTAAAGAGAATCCACACGATTTATACCGTATTAGTCTTGTTACAGAGACTTGATGTTTCTTATTGTTAAATCATTATCTGGAGTTGACATTCGAAGTGGACCTGTACCTTTTCATTTAACTCTATGGAATTCTATATTTACCATTGATGGAATCTTATCAATGTCTTTTGTAAATAAGAATTGGAGACGAATGCCATTATCTTATTTTCATTAAATACAGTCTATTTGACCCATTCCCATACTTGTCTGACATACTTTTTGACGCTATTTTGAGAAACTAAACAAAACATAAAACAATTGGGATAACATTGTGTAAAATGAAGAAATTGCTTGCAACTAGCAATGTTTTCTAGTCAGAAAGGAGAAAAAAAGTAAAATCTCATAAACTTTAAATTGTCATCTGCAACTTCTTTCAATGTGGACCAGTCAAAAATTGTGCGGTCTGGTAATGGGTTAAATAGTACTCCGACATTGAACTTAAGTTTTCTTTTGGATCCGGTGTTATTTAAAAAAAAAAATGTGTGGCCCTTCCCGCATAAAGGGACCACCCGACAAGTTCGGAGACTATTGATTTTTAGTAGGCAGTGTTGTCGAAACTATTCTCCGTAGTTTATCTCCTAGGACAAGAATCGGAACAAGTCTTCTCCGAGGGGAAAGTAATGTGACGGTTTGAGGGGAGGCAATTTGCGATAAAATGCAAATTAGGAAACATCCAGAGAGTTATATGACTTGTGGTTGTGAACATAATACACAGTCGACCCACTTAGGGTTGAGGATTTTTCTCTCTGAATGATTAGTTTTTGTCTACGAGCCCTGCACGTTACATTCTCAGAACCAAGCCAGGAATAGTATTCTCTGTAATGACCAGGTTGCATGTATTAATATCGTGATTTATAGCTTCTTTCTAATGACCTTTTTTTCAGGAGAGTATGTAGAAACTCCTCTACGTCATGGGGTTTGTGTAGTATATTTTGAAATACGACATACGAAAGCTTGGTATTCAAAAACACAAAGTTTTATATGTGCGAATAAAAAACATTATGGTTAACCTATTACCACACAACGAAATTTGGACTGGCTCAGTTTGAAAGACGTTGTAGATGACAATTGCATTTTAATTTAAAAACTAGTACCCTATCAGGTAGTAAACATTGTGAGGAAAGAAGAAATTGCTTATGTAAGCAATTTCTTCTTTTCTCAAATACTCTCGAAAGTTATATTTCTTTAGTGCGTGAAAATCCCGGGATTGTGGGAAAATTGGTAAATGTACAGGCAAATTTCACCTCCCCTAACATTCTTCCACACAGTCCATTCGACTGTTGGGTTTGTCCAGTATTGGGTCACAAATAAGATTAAAGGTTGTTCTTAAGACAGACAGCTTTTTACCTCTTGCTGTGAGACTGACCTTATTACAGACCAAGACTCCGCTGGAACACTCATGATATTTTCCTGTTGACAACCTGTTTGTTTGTTTTTACATAGTGTATTCTCAGATTCAGAGAGCATTCTCAAACACCACAACAACAAAAACAAGAATAGTAAAGCAAATCCATACCTTTTTCAAGAACAAAGCCTTATTTGGAACACTCGTGACATTCTCCTGTTGATAATCTGTATGCTTTTCTATTGTCATACAAAAAATTTATGTCTTCTTCATATGAAGGTGGAGATTTATTCGCCAGCAGATTTTCGATTATGTAAAGCTCGGTTCAAAATTAATGCAAGAGATTATGTTAATTGATGTACTTTTAACAATTTTGATTTATATGCGACGATATTTATTGAGATGGTCGTTGTTCTTGTCATTTTATTTTCTCGTTATGTTAACAAGATCGCTCGGTGTCTACATCCGAACGGATTGGATTAAAAAATATTGTCATTAAAATCTATAGACATAATTTGCGATAATATTTTAGTTTCATTCTAGCTTTGTTGCTGTTGTTTGTTTTTCCTTAATTTAATTTTGGTCTTTCCTGTATACATTCTGCTTAACCCTTTCCTGTTTTCTAGAATTATAGACCTGTCAAAATTCAAAAGTTTTTTCAGGCCAAAATTTAAAGTGGATTAAATTTGGAAAATAATAATTCTGTGGAGTATGAAAAATTGCGGAAAAGGACGAAATTGCAAACAGTTAATAAATCAGAGGGACGTAAAAATCATGGATTGAACAGGAAATGGTTAAAGTATAAACATAATTTGAAAAAAAAGTTAAGCGAATGATTTTGGGTATATATATATATTAACTAAGAAGATATGATTAGGGAATATTACAACAGTGTGTTTTTCTAGTTATTTTTATTGTGCTCTTGAATCGTGTGAATGCATTTTTTGATTTGGTTCGACCTTCGGTCTATTTCAATGAAAATGCCTACACACGATTCCCGAATACAATAACCACAACTGTAAAAACACTCTGTTGTAATATTCATTTTATTACATACCTTTTCAGACTGATCAATAAAAAATCCGCTGAAAGCAATTTAGAAATGACAATAAAACTAAATAATTTAAAAGTCATCGGCACTATTAGGGAAACTTTGACGTCGGTATACAAAAAGTAGTCCGTCTTTAGAGATACACTAAAAGTAGTTTGTCTTTAAAAGTACACAAAAAGTAGTCCATCTGACGAACACGTTTTTTTTTTTAGATATACGCATTTTTTTCTGTTTTGTGATATCAGAGAGTCACATCTTATTCAGATCATTTATGGATATATATTAAAATGAGTTTTATTCTGCCTTATCGATTACACTTCCAAATAATATCAGTAAGCTCCGAGCTTTTATTTTCAGGGTTGACAATATAAAGATTGAAATAGTGATTCAGCATGTTTCATAAACGTTAGGCTTCATTTTTCTAATATGAATACATTAAGCTTTATATAAATTATGTTGTTTTCATCAATCATTGATAACTGAATGCAGTAAATAGCCTAAACAGCATACTTTGGGATTCTACTTATTTAAATAAGTGAACACATTTTAATGAAGAAGAAACACTATTTCTGTATTGACAAGTTTTAAAAGTTTTGTGACATATTCTTTCGCCCTTTTCTGGAAATGATTCTTTAACATCATGTCGTTGGGAGAGCAAAATGTTCTAAATGCTACTTTATTCAAGCTGTATTTACGACATTATGCTGCGCAGAATGTGAGGTTTGACCTGGATCGACAATTTCCGCCTTTTCCTAAACCATACTTCCCAATGACCCTATATTCGATCCCCTTTTTAGATATTTGTTCTACTGAGATTTAAGATGATCCTATTTCATTTGAAGAGTCATATTTGTGTCCAGTCAAAAATGAGAGATATTAAACAACAACAACAAAAATAACAACAACTAAAATTCGAAATGAGCGCTCTGGATGAAAATGTCGTCGATGGGAGATGAAAAAAGATTCGTTTGACATTATAAAGTGAGTGCAATTTTTGAAAAGTGTTGGAAAATATTGTCGGAAAAGAAGAAATTGCTTGTTACAAGCAATTTCTTCTTTTTCCACAATGTTTTCTCAAGCTCAATATTACAGCGGCGTTAAAATCGGGGTTGATGCGGGAATCGTTTGAAAGGAACAACATTTTGATTGCAAACTGTTAAGGGTCAATCTGCATAAAGAACTCAGGCATTTTCAATGATGTTTGTGTCAAATGATTAAGAGAATATTTTTTGTTTTCATTGAAGTATGAAAGAAAAAACAAACACACACACAAAACAACAACAACAACAACAACAACAAAAACTAAGTATGATTAGTTTCTTCGTTTCACACCTCCATGAAAACAAAGAAGTCTCTTCATTTCTCATAATTTTAATTTTTTAGTTACATCAAGGGAAAAAATAATAATAAAAATTAGAAAAATAAATAAAATACAATTTTTTTATACATTTTTTATGGAAATATTTCGTGCGAAAGCATGCAAAACAGCTGCGTGCTCAAAATTTTGTTTATGGAGGTTTAATCTTTTTTCGGCCAATCAGAACTCTCGCTTTTGATAGACGAAACTAAAAATTAAATTATAAGAATTTGAATAGGAGGAATGGAATGGTGTACCTGTGATTTCAAATTTAATTAAATGAGGTCATCGCTAATTCATATTATTATTATTATTTATTTAACAATATTCCAGAAGATCATAGAGCCATATGCAAATTGTGTACAGAAATAACAACAGTGAGCAAAAATAGCAACATTGATAAACATTTAGATTTGCATAAATACAACTGTCATCAGCAAATAAATACGGTCAAAGTAGACCCATTTCAACCTTTTTGTCCACAATTTCTATTAACCCTTACACTGCTTAACTAAAATTTTGAATTATAAACAGTTGTCTACTCTTTGGACATAATGACTTAATTGTGTGGTAAAATGTCGAGGAAAAACTTCAATTCATGAAGGCAATCTCGCGAGGAAGTCCGTTAGTATTGAATGTCAGTCTACCATTTTAATGACAATTTAACCGTACGTCGCTGATACTATAAGTTCATCCTAAGAAAAATAAATCCACATAAAAAATGTCTTTTATCGACTTAAAAATGAGATGCAATTCGCCGTCTTTATGTTTGAAGTAATCTGATTCTTTCCACGCAATTTTTATGTTAATAAAACACATCTAAAGAACGCTTTGAATGGTTAATATTTTTGTACTATAATTCTTTTCGTTTTCTTAGAGGTATTATTTGCAAAACTAACGACAAATAAAAACATTCCAAAAACGATCGCATTGTTCCGGTATACAAAGATATAAATCTAGCCATGTTTCTTCAAAGTACAATTATTTCAATGACCCATTTCACAGGAGACTTTAGTCTTTTTAAGAAACGAATAGAATACGTTTTTATTAATATAAGCTCTTACGTTTTGAACTCAGCTTTTCAGGAACGAAAAACGGCTTGCGATTATAAAATATGATGTATTCGCCGTGACTGTTGTTGTGAGGCTTGTTCAAATGCAGTCCGTCTGTCTGTCCGTCATTCAGTCTTTCCGTCTGTTGATCTGTCTGTCTGCAAAACTAAACCAAAAAACTTAACATTGCCAATTACTACCAGCCTATTCAAGATACCATGCTCATATTTGTCATGATGATACATCTCCATAATACGCATCTCCTCATTTCAAGGTCAAGGTTGGTCCTGTTGCGGGGGAATTGTGTTTCACAAACACATCTTGTTGGAAATAATATTATAATCAAACAGTCTAGTGAATAAAAATGATTACACTCTACAATATAGAAAACCATGGATACGCCCACATACACACACAGACATTTTACTTTACTGAATAATCCTGTTTTTTACGTCGTCATGTTTTAATACATGAGAAGAAATTTTGGGAAAAAAATTGTAACGAGCAATTTCTTCTTTTCCCACAATATTCCCACAATATTTTCTTCCAAACCGACTTATTATTATTGAAATAAAATCAACTTTAAATTGTCGTGTGCAAAATCTTTGAATTTAGACAGGTCTAAGATTTTGCTATACAGTAAAGGCTTAATTAAAAGGGTACATATGTAAATAAAATGAATTTATGATAAATATTTTATATAAACTCATAAATCTTTTTGGAAACGTATAGAAATGGACAAGTGTCTGCAGCAAGAACACTGCTATCACGTGAATTTGTACTTCCGAAAAATCCGAAAAAGGCACAGAAAACGAGTGACGCCTGAAAATAATAATAAGGTGAAATAATTGTGAAAAAATACAACTGTGACAAAAATAGCAAACCCCCCCCCCCCAAAAAAAAAAAAAAAAGAAAAAAAAAAACACCACACACACACACACACACACACACAAAAAAAAAAAAAAAAAAAAAAAACCATAAAAAACAAAACAAAAACAAAACAAAAAAACATTGCAACATGAAAAAATTCATATTGCAACAATATGAAAAATAAACATATCGGTTTGAACCCATTATCAGACGACAGAATTTCAGATTAGTCCAAAATTCAAAGATATTTATATGATTATTCTTTAGTTGGTGATATTCTTAAAAAGTCTTTGCCTTTGAAGGCAGAAAATATTGTTGATTTTTTTCCACACTGTTTCTTCAAAGCTTGTTTTCTTTCTTGGAATCGTCAAAAAGCGTGGTTGTATGGAAATAGGTTAAAGTGTATGGCAAGGACTTGTTCTTTGAACTCTCATCATAAGGTAATTGTACCAAAGGAAATGTCTTTCAAGGATTTACCTTTAAACATACTCAGACAATTAATTTCCTGTTCGTCTATTCTGCATGACTTAAAGTTCTTTAAAGTCTTTCTTTTGCCCATGTTTCAACTTGTTATTCGGTTATCAAAGCACATTATCGTAGAAAATTTATCATACCTTTAAAAAGATCTCCTGTTTTGTACAAAAGTTACAAAAATAAAAACAATGTAAAAAGTTCGAATGTTTATCAAAAATAAGAAGGGGGAATGCTAAGGGAAGGCTTAATGGGCATTAATACATAATAACCGTTATTTGTATTAAATGGTAAAATTTTTCGCAATTTAAAGATATTTTCGTTTACATTTTGTTAAAGATAGAAACATAGCGTTGGACACCTAATCAAGAACGTCGAATATTAAAGCGTTGGATTATATACAGCCTCGTTACTACTATTACCATGTCTACAGCAAGTTTAACCCATTCCCATACAATGATGCTTTTTGACGCCTTTGAAGAAAAGCAATTGGGAAAACAATGTATAAATAAGGAAATTGCTTATGACAAGTAATTTCCTCATTTTACACAATGTTTTCTACCAAGAAATTTGAAAAATATTGAATTTTATAACCTTTAAGTTGTCGTCTGCAATTTCTTTCTATTTGGACTAGTCTAAAATTTTGCCGTCTGAAAATGGGTTAACTTTTGATGTGTGTATGTTGGATCTGCGCTAAACTGATAATACAAAGGGACACGTAGTAAGCCCTTAAACTCAACCATTTGGCATATATTAAAAGGAATTTCCATAAAAGTAACAATTAACTTGCTTCCGCAAGTGTGGCTTATATCTACCTTAAATCAAAATGGTAACTTAAGATAAGTAATATTTTGCATAAAAGGTACAAAGAATACGTTGGGCGAAGAACGGTGTAAAACCGAAATACATGTACCAATAAATGGCTGAACTGTGATCAATCTTTGAAGAGACTTACATGATAGTAGTTTATCTTCTTTACAATATTATGACTCCAAAATCTGTATCTTTTTGAAAGGCGAAAAAAATGCCGTAAGTATAACATAAAGAAGTTGTAGTTGCCAATTTTCTGGTCGCGCATCCACGATGGCTTTTTTTGGTCGTTCAATTAGGGAAGGTTTTGATAAAGGATAAAATATATTAGAACTATCATATGATCCCTCTTCTTATTTCAGATATATTGTCGTATGCCATTCGCTGCGTGTCCCCGAGCTGTGTACCAAAACGAATGCCAAAAGGGCCACTTTAGGGGTCACCTTAGCTGGAATGGTCCTCTACCTACACACGTTTTTCACCGCCTTCTTCTCTGGCGAGAGCTGTGCACCACAACCGAGACCGTTCATGATGGAGTTCTTGACGATATTTATCTACACGGATACTGCCATTACTGTGATCATTCCGTACGCTCTCATATTCATTCTTAACGTCATCGTTATCGTCTCAATTCGTCGTTTCCGGACACGTCACGTGATTGTGAGGGACCGCGCGACCGGAAACACGTCAAAATACAACGTTCTGTCAATGGCTCAACTTAGAATTACCCGGATGTTCGTGTTAGTTTCATTTGTAATGTTGGTGACCAACGTACCGAGTCATGGAATAAGGTTCTATATTTTGCTAAAACAATTGATCCAACAACGAAACTCCCCACTTGTTTACGCCCAGCACGTCTTTCAGATTATCTATTATTTTAATTTCGCGGTGAACTTTCTTCTGTACAGCTTGAGCAGTGACAAATTTCGAAAGTACGTGTCATTCAAATATCAGTGTTATTGTTGGTTTCGGCGACGGCATTTACGAAGTAATGATCATCTTTATACATAACTGACCAATCACGGCTATCAATCAAAGAATCATGTGACCAATCAAATCAGTTATTCTGTCCGGACATGACCTTTCAACACTGACATTGGCCACCATTTTTGTTAATCTATTTTGTTGGTTTGGCGACCTAAACGTCGTAGCTACAGCTTATTCAAGCTGTAGTTACGACATTCAGGTCACCAACCAACCATTTTACTTTTTTGTAACATCCTACTGGTCATAAATTTTGCATAATAACGCCGTTAAAAATCGAAGCGGAACTTTCTGTTGGAGTTAATGGTCTGATTCTATGGTGTCATAGAGCAGGGCCAGCGATTGGACAACTAGCCAACCACTTGAAATCAAAAGGAGTTCAACACATTAAGAACTTTCCAATCATACGTCTGCTAGATCCATGCCGATTCACCGTCGTTAATCACAAACTGGTTGACCAATCAAAATGGTCTTTCAAATCGGGGATACTATTTTTATCTGGGATGTTAACGCAAAACGAGTTCGTCGACTTCGACAAAAAAGTGATAACTAAATCTTATTCAAGTAGTAGGAAAAGACATTTTTGTTGCCAAATAAGGAATGCTTCACCCTTAATAACATTTCTTGATATATTGTAAGCTAATTATGCCTGGTAAATTAGACGAATTGTCATATCCGGACATTTTATTGATATTTTCCTTTATAGTAGGCGAAGCAAATGAATTATAGTAAAAGTTCGGACACTTGTTACGTAAGAATGCGCATAACCTGACTGTATGTGCCTTAAAGACTGAATAGCTTATCGACCAATCGATTACAATTGATTATTAATTAGACATGTTGTGCAAAAGGACACTATCTGAATATCAATACTAATTATGAGATGCATTTTACCGCAGTTGCTTTGCATAACGGATAGCGCCATTTTGGAAGTTTGCCACGTGAATTTTTAAATAGGTCTACGATGTACATCTGAGGTTTGCTCGTAGAAACGAACGAGGTGTTACGATTGAAGCGTCCGGTGTCGTCGTGCGTCTGTCAACAATTTCTTTAAACATCTTCTCCTCTTGAACCACTGAGCCAACCTTATTGAAACTTGGCAGGGAAATTTCTCGGGTGAATGTCGGTTAATGACAGCGGCGGCCCTTTATTTACTATGTTTGTGAGTATATGGAATAGTTCAGTTCTCCTATTGTTAAACAGAAGTCAATTGAAAAACTATATAAATTTATATCATTTTTGCTCAATGCATTTTATTAAAAAAACAAAACAAAACAAAAAACAAACAGACGAAGAGGATTCTCGATAACTATATGCTGGTTGAAATTCAAATTCATCAAACATTTCTGTTTTTTGTTTTATCATTCGAGGAGAAGGTGTTTAGAGATTGTATTTAATTATTGTAATACTTATATTCTGCGTTCCTCCATTTGAAATGCTCCACTACCCGTTTGTCTCTCTGTTGACCTGTGCTTGGTCTTTTTTGAATTATGTATATTATTTTATTGAACATTCTGAAGGTGCCCCTTTGCCCAATGGGTCACATACAATAGTTTACCAGCTCAAAAGTACATACTTGATAATAATCTGCATTATAGTTCGTTATGAATGTAAAATACAGTACAGATTTGACATAAGTGTTTTGTTACTTTTTGTGATACAATTTGTTATATTTTGCTATAAATAAATAAAAGTAAATATAAAAAGGAATTCCCTTTAAATAGTTTGTTGACTTCGAATCTATATGACTACTGATATTTGTTTAGCTCCACTGGCCGATAAGCAAGCATGATGTTGTTATGGCGTTGTGACCGTCCATAAATGTATCTGTCTGTCGGTTAACCGTCCCTGTAAAAGACGGTTGGTTGAATAATGTTTAACGCCACTTTAACCATATTTCTGTCAAACGCGGCGACTGGAGCACATAACAATGCATTCCTGGTATTTCTCACACCAGTACTACCTCTACATCCTTTCCTAGTCTCTAGCTGTTATCCCACTTAGATTTACGATTATCTACCCATTGGTGAAAGATAAATGTCGGAAAGGATATGTGCCGCCGCAGGGGATCGAACCCATGACATTCCATGATTGAAGATTAGGATTCTGGTGCGAAAGTTTCTCTACAGAAATTATCGTCTTGGCTACAACCAAAAACGTACAGGTATGATACTTAGGAGATCCTATATCGGATTCATTGAAAAAACCGAAAAAACGGGGGCGGAGATGACTCTCTTTTTAAATATTTGTAAACATCTAGTACATTCTATATTTTTAAATTGATGTTATCCATGAATATCTTTGCCTTACGCACGCGTAGACACATATTAGAAAGACGTCATTGTCCACTCTAAAAGTGATAATCGTAGAGTTTTATCCCGTTGAGCTTTTTGGTATACCATGAGAAACATAATCTGTTACTCTATTTTGTTTAAGACAGGTTGACTTTAACCTCGTTTAAAATAGAAATACTCGCTTTAAATTTGTTCTTTTCTAGACTCTGTTAACCCTGTCATGCTGAACCCAGAATATTCCCGTTTTGGCAGGAGGTATAGAAAAAAAAATAATCTGCACATATGTGTAGTCTGATCTTTGTCTACACCCCCTGTTTGTCCCTTTAAGCTAGAGTTGTCTAAATAATTGATTTTCAAAGAATTGTTGACGCTCATTAAGACCTTCCAGTATTGTCAGTCCTTTTATTTTAAAGCAATTTGTTTAGGATTTTATTTTAGCATGACAAGCGTTAAGATCGATTTGTCTCATAGATAAATTGATGACAGATTCTGTATAATACTAAACTCATGCTTTGAAACATCCATTGTCATAGACACGTGCACGATGGTACAACGAGGACTCGAGGACTCACACTTACCATACCATACACATTTCTACATGTATCGCAGTAAGGAGTTGATTCCTCTCAGATAAACCCACTACAAAATCACTCAAATAAACAGAAAAAACAATAATTCATAATCAATCAATCAAAACCCGAGTCAAACAGGACAAATCTGATTTTTTTTTAGTTTATCAATTCTCGCTTTCTCTCCAATAATGGAATTATCTTATTTTGTTCTTTTGCATACATATGTATGTATAAGAACTGATACATAACACACAAAATAATTTCTCATAAACTGTAGAAAATACACCAGACATTGATGAATGGTGCAATAACCTTTAATGGATATGTTTCTATATTAGTCATTTCTCTTAGGACCCGTCTGACACCTTTGAGGGGCAAGTGTTTCGACACTTCTGTAATTCGATTTGGACACTATATTACTGTCATTTGGTGTCTTCTCAAGATAACACAAGTATAAAGTTGCTCCATGGTGGAGCAAAGGATTTAGCGCGGCGGAAAGAAACTTTTTTAGAATTCTTGATACAGATGTAGACTAAATAAGTAAACAATTTCATTAATGCATATCCAAATAACATAATTTTTTAAAAAATTTTAATTCAAAGAATTTGATGACATCTATATCATCACACGGTGTAAACTGTCAGATTTGATCGGGACAATGGTTTAAGTTCAGAGAGGTATGCACATATTTCGAGTTGTCAATGAAAGTGTTAAGAGATCTGAAGAAAAAACAAAAGTCTACAGTCAATGATAAAGCTATAGGAAATAATACTTTGTTGTTTTTCACACAGTGTAGTATTGGCAAGAGTAAAGATTATTTTCTTTGAAGAAGTAATTTAATATTTCATAAAAATTAAACATCTCAAACAATAAACTGGTACATTTATAAAAAAGATGGATGTAAAAAATTTAAAGGTTAACTAGAAACTAAAATACCATTGGCAACAAATTATTTGTAATTGTGTCAACAAGGTATGGGTCGTTTATTATTCAAAGAATGAAACCCATTATGCTAATAAACAAGAATAAATGATAAGTCATGCTCAAAGAGACAATCTAAGATCTGTGTGAACTACAATTGGCTACCCTTGTCATGGCACAAATAACCCCAACACAAATTTCAAAATTTTTCTGAAACATCTTTCATTTTCAAGATTGTATTCATACAATTCCGTTATTTATTGATGGGTTGAATGAGCTCTCCCCATTTTTTTCTATGGACAATTTTTTCTTTACTTCTTGTAATCAACCTGCTGTACATTTGATATGAGCAGTAGTGTTATATCCAACTTAAATCTAAGGTAAAACGGACTTTATCCATTTGTATAACAGTTTTATCAAAAAGTAAGCTGTCTCTCTTCCATCATTAATCAAATATAATCCAACAATTTTCAAAAGGAAGTTTTCAAAGTCTCATCAACTTAAATCAACATCTTCAACATTTTTTCATTTGGACTTTTTTATTATCAACTAGCTCTGCAAGTGAAAAAATCTTTATTTCCTACAAAGATGTAGCATACAGGGGAGATATTTTACTAATTGGACTGTTTTCCTAAATAATAAAATCCATGCATTATCTCCCTTTGACCATTTATCAAATGCAATATATCGACTAAATATTTATGCTATACAATGACAAAAAAGCCCCACCTATAAAAGCAGGGGTTTTATTTTTTTGACAAATCCAAAGAATGCTATGTAATTATCTTTGTCTTGGTGCAAGGAACATTCTTGCAAAGGAATTATGAAATCAAATAGACAGTTTGACTAAAATGATTTTTAAAGGATGTTTACTTTGTTGCCATGGCAACCAAAGTTATTTTGGAAGATAATTGTTTGAAATGATCTGAAAGAAGATCATCTATAGAACAATCCTGTGAAATTGGTTTAGATCTGACCAGCAGTTCCTAGGGAAAATATTTTTTAAGAAAAGTTAATCACTAATAGACATTATGCACAATAGACACAATGCTATAAGAATAGCTTTCTGGGCTTTGGCCAGTAGAGCTAAAGATGAATCTTATACAGACCAGAGGACATCAAAAAGAAAGTATTGTAGTCATAATAAGCATTCCACACATAGAAAATGCTTTGAGAAGAGTGTTCAACCCTGATCAAAATGCACAGTTTACAAAGATAAGTCTGAAAGGATGCTTTTCACACATTCCAGATTGACCTTCACTCTTTCTGTACAATCCTAGGATTTTATGTGCCTGTGATCTTATACTTGAAAAAACATCATGATTTCAACAAACAATTTCTTCACTTCCCACAATGTTTTCTACCCTTCATGTTGGTTCCTTTTCAAATTGCCCTAACTTTTGATTACCATTTACAACTTCTTCCAAATTGGACCAGTCTAAATTTTTGAAAAAAAGAAGGGTTAAACTCATGTCTGACCCTTTCCTGTCTTGTGATTAATAGGACATATAAAGAATCTAGAATAAGGAGTGATTCCTACAAAATACATTAGAGACTATCTGATTTGCAACATGGAACATTTTATGTTTAGTACCAAAAGGGCAGTGGATACAGTCTAAAGAGATACTCAAAACAATATAATATTCCAAGTTTTAAATGCCTTTTATATTACCAAGTTAACCCTTTCCCACCCAACAAAATTTCTGACTGGTCCAAAATTTCCAAATCAAAAAAAGTTGTAGATGACAATGTACAGTTGATAGGATTCTAAAGCCTTTGGTTTAAAGGCTAGACAACATCGTGGATTATGAAAAAATTGCTTGTAGCAAGCAATTTCTTCATTTTCCACAATGTTTCTAAATCCTTATTCTTGAGGGGCATAAAAAGGCAGGGTTTCAGACTGGTCCAAATCCAAAAAAGTTGTACATGACAATTTACAGTTGATAGGATTCTACAGCCTTTTGTTTTAAGGTTAGACAACATTGTGGATAATGAAGACATTGCTTGTAGCAAGCAATTTCTTCATTTTCCACAATTTTTCTTGATCCTTTTTCTTGAGGGGCATAAAAAGTGGGGTTGTGTTGGAATGGGTAAATACAAATTGTCTCAGACCATTCAAAATGCCATTTTTAAATCAAGTTTATTGTTGACTGAAAAAGACAACTCATTCAAATTTTAACCCTTTTTTTATACAATCACTGATATTTCATTATCAAAAAAGGAAAATGTTGATGAAAGGAGAAAATAGTTGATTTTGAAATAGGTCCTATTTACCAAAAATGTATTGCTTTCAACAAATGGAGCAACCTTTAATATTTTACAAAGTACATTTCATCACTGTCATTTACACTGAGTCTAACTTCTATATAGGTTGATACCTTCTTTCAGGAAACAGTTTTTAAGTTTGTTTGAATTTCCATCTGGAAATGTTCCTTTGCCATGTATTGAGAGCCCACTTGATTTCTGCCTTAAGTGCAGGAAATTTGTCTATTTAGCAGATAATGCTAACATATCTATAAGCAGCTTCCTTACTTCTGAGTAAAATAGTGTCTTCTCATGTCATATCCTCAACTTACAGCTCAACTAAGTACATCAGCAGTGCAACAGAAGGATTATTTTGTCAAACAAATGGCTTTGTGTGTATGTATTTCTGTTGATTTATGGTCACTACAGCAGCACATGCCCATATGAGCGACACCCTAGAAGACGGTTAGTTGTTACGGGGGATATGGCAAGGATACAGGACGAAACTCCTGATAACTCTGCGTGGTTCTTTAACATGCTTGACGAATAGCATCGTCACACTTGTCACACATCTTATCCGAAAGTCAATTGTTTGTGCTAGTTGATATGGTCAGCCTAGGGCTCGAACAAGTTATCTTGAGGTTTGAAGTCAACTGCTCTACCAACTGAGCTAATAGGGCTGACACAGTTATTTTTATCAACTTCTTTTCCCAACAGGCTGAAAAACAATAAAAGAACACTCAAGAAAGGAATTGAGAAGATACTATGTGCTGTCAAATTATGACATTTTGCCCTTGTAAGTGGCAATGGTCTTTGAAACATGCCTTTGATGGGAAGTACCTTAATCTTCATTGATTTAATTTCCATCAATTATAAAACACTACTCCTTATTGGAGATAAAATCTTAATCTTTCATTTTATAATAGCAAGATGTGATCTGCTCTTGTCATCTTTCTATATTAAAAATGTTTATTAATGAAAGTGGAAAGCCCACCATGCAATGGTCATTTGTGGAGAGGACAAATACAAATTCAGATAACAATTTAAAGTAAATTTGGTATATACATGTATAAGCATTAACAACTTACAATGAAAGTTAAAATACTTCCCTCAACTAAATTACTAGTCACAAAGTAAGTTCAATAACAGTGAAACTATAGGCGCTTGAGCGTTTGCTTTGCTCCATCATCCTGATATACAAATGTACAATATACTTAACACTTTCTCACACTATTCTTCCTTTTTACACCCTTCATGAAAAGGGCTTTGAAAACATAGCGGAAAATGAAGAAACTGCTTGTATCAAGCAATATCTTCATTCCACAATGTTAATATCCAAAAAGATTAAACAGTTCAAAACTAGCAATTGTCATTTGCAGCTTCCAGTCTAGAATTTTGTTGTATAGGAATGGGTTAAGATACAGGTAACTTGGTATTCATTTACAAGGGAGGCATTGGGGGGGAACACTTTTTTCAATTCACTTGATGGGAGGCATCTTTCTTTCATTCAACAAATATCATCAGTGGTGCAGTTCCAATAGTTTTCATTGCGTAACAATATGTGCTCTCTATTGAAATATGGTAAATTCATATTAAGCAAATCTTTTAATAGGAATATGTTATCAATCAAAAAAGGTAAATGTCTGTGATATTTCATTCCATCAAGTTGTATCTGAGAATAAGACTTTCAAAGTTTTCACTATATACATTAAATGGAATCTAGCTCTGACCAAAGGATTACCATATTTTCTACCATTCCAAATTCTAAAGGAATCTGACAAAGGGTCACTCAGGGCTCATTCCTGTGAAATTTGGTCGGAATCCGTCTAATAGTTTTGAGATTTCACAATAATATGTAAAACTAGCTTCACCCATTAAAGCCATGTTTTGTTTTCATATGATCAAAATTCTTTCAACGAATCCGGTTAAAGGGCTCCCAAGGATCATTCGTGTAAACTTTGGTTGAAACCTATCCACTGGCTTCTGAGGATAATAAATTCAAAGTTTTCACACACACACACAAAATAAATAAATAAATGAAAATATGGCATAGGTCCCACCGATTAAAGTCATACAAAAATGTTTTTCCGATGAAAATTCTTCATAAAGAGATCGTACCGGTGAAATTTTATTGAAATCTGTACAACACTTTCTGTGGAGATTTCAAAGGTAAAAGTTTACAGACGGGGCGGACACAAAGCCACTACAATAGCTAGCAGGCTTTCAGACATTTGGGGCTAAAATACAAATTACAGTTTATCAATCTTACCTGATTCATTCCACACGTTTCCGGCCAGTTTATCATGGTACGAAATAACCACACAAATTATAGTATGAAATGGTTAAGGTACGAAATGATTGTCGATTAACCAATCGGAAAACGATCGGTAATTCCCGAAAGCGGTCGAGAGATTTCCGAATGGTCTATTTAAGGGTTTCTTACGGTACACAGATATAGCTCAAATCCGATAATTTAATCACTATCCCATACAGTAAATCATATTTTTGTAATACTTAGACGTAAACTCTTCTGATTAAAAAAAACTGAAATCGTAAATTAACCAATATAAGTTCTGAATTGAAAATATCGATTCGAATCTGACTGTCCTTTCAACAACTAAATACTTCCGAGTTCATCATAAAAACACAGTTAAGATAGAGTTTTAATTGTTACCAAACTAATTTGCATCGATTTATAAGAAAAAATCATCAAAACAAAATCATGTTTTGTTTAGATACAAAATTGATTTGTGTTTTTGTAAAATGCTTATATCATTGAAAAATACATACACTATCATACATGACCTCGTCCCAATCTAACCACAAGCAGCGCTGCGTTGGTACGCCGCGCAATTATTGTCTGGGCGGGGAATCAGTATAAAATACGGAATATATACACTGCGGGAATGTAATGAAAATGAAATAACAGTAAAAGAACATTCTTTTAGGGGGAAATGTTAATACTATGTTCTTAATTCTATACCTAGGTAAATACAGAAAATATGAAATATGCAACAGTAGCACGATGATCTACTTATTTACAAAAAGCCTTCATTAAAACCCAGTTCTAGTCATACAAAAACTACAGTCACTTTTAATGCACATGCTCGCATACATTGTCATGCTGATATGATTTGACGCACATTTTAAGTAAAGGTCACAGATAAAGCGGGGCCCGTATTTTCTCCTTATTCATAGTGTGATTCAAAGTTTTTGTCCTAAAACACATTTTTAACCAGAATTTTCCGGTAAGGGAACACGTAATTCTAATCAAAGGACTGAGAGTCCTGAGACCGGTTTTGCTGGCTTATCATCGTTCACCTAAGTAGGAGGAGCAGCTGGAGGCTCGATAAGGATATGGTGGTAGTACTTGTGTGTGAACTACAAGGAATCCATGGTTAGGAGCTACAGCCGCACCGATATAACTGAAATACTACCAAAAGTTGCGTTAAACCCTATTCAATCAATCGCGACTCTTACTGTTTACCAAAATTGCTATTTTGATTTAATCGCACCGTTTTCTTTAATACTATTTCATCAGTGCGTGAAAATTTGTGGTTGTGTGGTAAAAGGTTAAATGATAAAAGGTAAAGAAATCAGAGCCAACATTCAACTCTTTTTTCATTGAGCATATTATTATTACAATTTAAGTACTACATGTCCGTTTCAAAGATACAGTCGGATTTGAGGCAAAAGGTTTCATTCGATGGGGTTAAATAGGCGCTTGAATCGCGACTACAACAGGGCTTTGCCTTGTTATATATTCTGTGTATACGGGGTGTAAATTTGCTTTGCCCTGCCAGGTCAAATCACTAACAGACAGTTTACATGTATTCGCTAACTACACAAACCACTGACCTGGATTCTATCTTGAAACGCGCGGAAATTATTTCTCTCATTTTGACTATTCATATTCATACAATTTACTATGGATATATTAAGTCAAAGTTTTGAAACATTTTCCTGGATATTCTTGACTAAAAGGAGGCTGTTGGCATTCAGCAAGTAAGTTGTTTTCTTCATAAGCGATGAAACAAGATGGAAGCGATCTCATAGATTTTCACTTCAAGTTTATGAGCATGCGAGAAAATGAGCGGAAATGCGAGAAAACTTGTTTCCGATTGATCGATTTGAAATACCGTTTTTTTCCTTAAAAAAAAAAAAAAAAAAAAAAAACACCGCTAAAACGTTGATATTATTTTTAAAAATCAAGTTCTGTAATAAATAGCCAGTCGCGAAATTAAAGGACGTTGTTTCGCACAAATAACTACATTTTGTATTTTTTCTTTTGTAATTTACATGAACCTCCTATATGAGCTTACTGTGATACATTGATTTAATGACGACTTAAACGACGTAATTGTAGCTTGAATGAGCTTTACTTGTAACGTTTAGGTGTCAACCTACCATTCTCATCTTTTATGTTACTGGCCAATAAACTTAGGCCGTTTGATAACGAAGAGAAACTTCCTATTGAAATCAGCCCGACGGCGGCACTCATCCTTTCCGACTATTTGTCTCTCACCAATGGGTCGATAATCGTAGACCTATGTGGGGTAGCAGCTGGAGGCTAGGAAAGGATGTGATGGTAGTACTGGTGTGAGAAATACCAGGATTCCATTGTCAGGTGCTCCAGCCGCCGCGATATAACTGAAAGATTGTTAAAAGCGGCGTAAAACCCCATTCAAACAAACAAACTATTGAAATCAGGGAGCGGGACCTGCGGAGTCAGTAGGCGGGGCAAGATACATTTGCAACAACCACAACACCTTATTAAGGTTATAATATAGTCAGGATAATAACCGTAAATTAGTCTAATCTAAAGTCGATGTCATTGCTTGACAAATCGCAATGTGACCATTGAGAAACTTATGAACGATCAATGATAGCTGCTGTTTAGTGTAAATCGATATATTAACAAGAGGCCCATGAGGGCCTGAGACGCTCTACTGGTTATATAGTTTTCCGTTAAAGAAATCTGATATTTAAGGAAGTTAATTACTCAAAGAAGAATGCATAAAAAAAAACAAAAAAAAACCGAATAAAAAAAAAAAAAACAGAAAAAAAAACAAAAAACAAAAAAAAAAACAAAAAAAAAAAAAAAACGCAGGACTTTATCCCCTTTATTATTTTGAGCAACAATCCTCAAGGCCCCTTTTCCCGTGTTTCATGACGGATCCACTCCATTTCCAAAAGAAAGTTACCTTATGACCCTACAATCATCCTGTGAAATTCACATCAGAATCTGACAATAATTGTAGACTTTATCACATAAACAGGATTGTTTTGAATGAAAATCAATAAGGCCCCTGTTCCTGTGTTTTCTGATGGATCAATTTCATTCCAAAAGGAACTTTTCTTACAACCCTACAATTGTCCTGTGAAATTTTAAAGACAATTTGATAATGATTGAGATCTTCATCACATACACAAGGATGTTTTGAATGATAATCTGTAAGGCCCCCTTTCCTGTGTTTCGAATGCCACAATTATTCCATACATCTTTAAAGAGAATCCGATAAAACTGTTGACTTTATTGTGCTAACAAAGATATTAAAATCAAGTTCTCATAATGCCCCTTTTCCCGTGATATTTTACTGTTGGTTTTATCATTCCGTGAAAGTTAAAAGTGAATCCGATGAAATATGGGGACTTCATTATGTTTAGTAGAATATTAAGAGAAAAAAAATCATATGGCCCCTTTTTACATGATACTTGAAGGATTGTACCCATTTCTGAAAAGAACCATCTAAGTGATTGTACAATCATTCTGTGAAATTTTGAAGTGAATCCGGTGAAATCAAGGGACATCATTGTGTTAACCAGAATATTTAAGAGAGTTTTTCATAAGGCCCCTTTTTATGTGACACTTGCCATAATCAGATCCACTGTCAGAATCAACAATAGTAATGATGTATAATCAATCTATGTAATCTGTGGAATTTATTGTGTTAATGAGTTTATAGTGAAATCTTCATAGGGCCCCTTTTCCCATGATACTTTACAGAACAAACCAAATTTCAAAAGGAATAATTCTAATAAAGGTACCATCATTCTTTAAAAGTTAAAGAGAAACAGTGGACTGCACTGTGTCAAGAATTTTTGTAATAACATTTTCAAAAGGCCCCTTTCCCCGTAAAACTTAACAAATCAGACCCAATGTACAAAGGAACAATCCTGATGATGGTTTGAAGAAATTGATAAATACTGAGAACTTTATTGTGATAATGATGTTCTGTAATAAAATTTTCATAAGGCCCCTTTTCTTGTGTCACTTAACCGATCATACCCAATTTACAAAGGAACAATCCAAATGATAGTACAATCATTCTATTAAAGTTTGAAAAGATTCTGATAAAGACTGTGGACATTCTTGTGTTAATGAGGATTTGGTAATAATCTTTTATACAGCCCCTCTTCCTATTATAATAGCCAGATCAGACCCAATTTGGATAGAAACAATCCTAATGATGGTACAAACATTCTGTGAAAGTTTGAACAGAATCCGATGAAAACTGCAGACTTTATCTTGGTGAAAAAAATATATTTTTTTTATAAGGCTCCTTTTCCTATGTTTCTTGACGGATCATACCAAATTTCGAAAGGAACGATCCTTATGATGGTACAGTCATTCTGTGAAAACTTGAAGAGAATCCGATGAAAACTGTTGACTCTAGAGTGTTAACGAGGATTTTTCAATTAAATTTGTTAACAAATGATGGTCGACGGCGGCACTCATCATTTCCGACTATTTGTCTCCCACCAATGGGTTGATAATAGTAGACCTATGTGGGATAGCAGCTGGAGGCTAGGAAAGGATGTGATGGCGGTACTGGTGTGAGAAATACCAGGAATCCATTGTTAGGTGCTCCAGCCGCCGCGATATAACTGAACGATTGTTAAAAGCGGCGAAAAACCCCATCCAAACAAACAAACAAACAAAGAATGGTACAATCATTCTGTGAAAGTTTGAAGGGAACCCGATGAAAAATGTGGACTCTAGAGTGTTAACAAGGAAAAGTTTAACGGATGGACTCACGGACGCACGGACGACGGACGGGAAAAAGCCATCGCAATAGCTTTAGTGGCCTTTGTCAATAAAGACGTACATCTTTGAGAAGAAGGGTCCATATCATTCCACAGTTGGTTTTATTCTAAGTGGACCCCATAGGCGTTCACCAGTGTTACCCAACTTGGAAAATGAAGTAGGATATCACTATAGGTTAAAAGAAAAGTAGTGCCCAATTATTTTCAAAACCTGTCTGCTCCAAACAACTGTACATTTTGAAAATGGCGCTATACCAAGATTCTTTATAATTCGAAGAACACGTAAAGACTCCTCTTGAATACTAAAAGACCTACCAAAAACTCGCTTAGCGTAGATGCGGTCACGAGGAGTAAATAACGCGGAGTCTTTCAAATATACAGTGTGTAATGTGCCCTCAGCATACCAGGTGCATACCGCGGGAGTGATAAGCTATAAAGTTGCATATATTCAAAGAATTTTATTATTATTTTTGATTAGCCTTTACAATTCATTACCAAACGACAAAAGTTTAGACTAGTTACAGAAGACAATTCAAATCGCTTTGAGGTTGAAAACTAAGGCCCATATAGGGTAGAAAACATTGGTGAAACAAGCAATTCCTCCTCTTCTCACAATGTTTTCTTTAATGCAATTCTTCAGGGGCGTAAAAACGTATTTGTGTGGGAATGGGTTAAGCTTCTACTGCATAACGGAAGGTTTAAATGCTAAACAAAATCTCACATTTTTTTCTCTTACAGGTAATAATTCTCAATGAATATTGCTTATCTAATATTGTCCAAGCTTCTCAAATGATATCTTAATTATTTTTGGAATTTCATCGGAAAAGGATAAACCCTGTAAAGTAAAAAAAGTATTGATCTTTCAAAGCTCGCTAGACTGCGATCATGTGAATTTGATTTAACGTGACTTTCAGAAGTATTTAAGTAAAACCGCAGTTTGTAAGTGCATACAACCATAGCTTTCTACCATTTTTCACACCAATAACACGTACAACTGCGACAATAAAATTTGGATCTTTACCCGTGTAGCTTCTCAGCCAACTTCACAGGTAAATTACTTATCATATTTCCATCGTTGAAAGACAAATAAAGCGTGTAACATTAGCATCCCCACCCCCGAACTTGTGATCGTGTTCAGGACACTAGAATAGAAACATTCTATACCAGGCAAGGCAAGATGTTAAGCTTAAAAAAGATTATCTATATATATTGCCATTTTGTACACCACAAGGGGCATATAACTCTACTATGCAAACACGGAAGTCCACCATCAGTACTCTCAGTGCTTTGATTAAATATTACAGAAGGATTCTAAATAAAATAGCTAAACATGTTCAAATTTGACCTTTAATTCTTAGTTTCGTCTATCAAGATTCGTGCGTTTTGATTGGCTGAAATTACTTTTTATACTACCATGCACAAAATTTTGAAAACGCAACTATTTCGTATGCTTGAGCAAAAAGTAGATCTAAAAGATTTTACTAAAATTCAGTTTAAAATATTTGCTCTGTTTTGTTTGATGGCATTTAATATAGAAAATATATTCATCAATGTAATTAAGTTTTTAGCTTCATACCTCAATGAAAAGCAACAACAAGAACAACAATATCACCAATGTAGGTACGACAGATCTCACCGATGCTGTAAAGTCAGGATAAATCGTAAGTACCGCAAATAAATATCTATTCTATAGGCGATATTTCGAGATAAATGTTGTAATAACTTTTTATATGTGAATTAAAATAATTGGTTTTATACAACCACAATATCACGTTAACATTATATGATTTATGCACCGTCGACGTTTCGACACTCGCCTTCTTCAGCGTTATCTTCCGATAGGTAGCATTTTACAAATACTGACCTATCTAATTTGAGCATTCTGGGTAGTATCATTCGTGACAACTCGGCCGATTCCGTTGAACAACATTCAAAATTTCAGCGCCCATGAAATGCACGCTTCGTATTCTTGATGCCTCTTCTTGGAGCACATGTAAGATGTGAATGCTTTCGCAATCTAAAATAATTATTTTTCTATTTAACTTTTAGCGACGGTTAACTAACAGAAAAGCTAAAATACGCTTTTAATCGCGTGTAATTTGAGGTTATTGGATAACACATAGTTTAATGAAATAATTTAAACGCACAGAAAATTCGCCGAAAAACATTACCACTAAAACCTGATTCAGGCTGTAGTTACAATGTTTCAGCAGCAAACAGACGAAATACGAACACCAAAAAAGGACAATATACGAAAACATGACTTGGATCTACATGTCACATAAAAAGGTAAGGAGTGACATATATATCAATATAACATGCATATATAGACACGATGCCTGATAAGGGTCTATTCCATAGATAATGAAATAATGTTAAAGAGTATATAAGAGGCGAATAACCGGATAAAAATGCACTGAAATTCCTACAATGATAAAGCTATTTTTTTTAAATTGAGGAAATATGAAAAAACGGTTAGCGATTCTGACGTCTGTGTTCGAGCAAAATGTCGCAAACACATCTTTCTTAAAGCTTTCTTAAAGTAACTGCTTACGATACTTTGTGCGTGCCCTGACGAATAGATTTACATATATATGATAGTAAAGCTTCATATAAACGCTTAGTATTTAAACCATCGGGCTTCATTGTATCAATATTATGTATTTAATATATTTCTTTTCAGAGCCGATCCATATCACTGTTGATGATGTCAGTCGGTATGTAAGTAAAATGTTCATTACCTTTGAAATTGACCAATCGCTGGCCCCGCCCACTGACTCCAACAGGAAGTTCTGCTTCAAATTTTAACGGCGTTGTTTCACAAAATTCATGGCTAGCAGCATGTTACAAATAAGTAGAATAGTTGGTTTGGCGACCTAAACTCGCCAAACCAATAAAAAAGGTAAACAAAAATGGCGGCCCATATCGGAGTTGAAAGATCAGGTCCGGGCTGAATAAATGATTCGATTGGTCGGTTGATTCCTTGATTGACATCCGTGATTGGTCAATTCTCATTTAAGTGAGATGCTACATGCAGACGAAGAAAATACCGGGTCTGAGACATTATTAATATCAAATCCATGGCTATTCATGCGCCTGGAAATAGGTTGTTTAGTCTGTCCAACATACTGTATTTGACATCTTTTGCAGGTAATCAAGTACACAGCATTTTTAGTTTAACAGTTAGTGTCATGCCTCATGGTATAGATATTATTAGTGCCAGTACAAGTAAATATCTGTGAATTAGATGTATTGTTCCTGTGCGAAAAACGTTTACTGTTACACTTTTGCGATGTGAATTCTGAAAATCTATGATCTGAGGACAGTAGGTAATCACGTAAATTCTAAGTGCGTTTAAAAGCTACAATAAGTTTAGATATACGGAAAACTTCCTTTGTATTATCATTTTTAGAAAGATTTAGTAGGCTCCAATACTTGTGAATCATTCTACCCAAGGTAATGGTTATATGGAACAGTAAAGGGGATCACAGAAGAAGATATTTTGGGTCACTCTTCTAGCATCTCTTCTTGGGACAGATTTACCACATTATAATACAGTTGTTCAAATATCACTAGGATATCCCCACTCACTAAATATAAAACTTCATTTTTGAAAGAGCAGACTGAAACTTATGGCCACTGGATATAATTCTCCTGTACAAATTTTATTGACTGTACGGAATACCATCTTTACATGATTCAGGATGACACGAGTTTTTTTAATGAAAATTCAATAAATACAGGCAACAGGACCTCGCCCTTATGATTTTTTTGGTTCGAAAAATACATAAAGTTTTGTTGTGATGTAGTAATCATTTTTGTAATGACGTAAAGTTTTCGACCTGTCGCAAAGCGTCGTTGTAGTAGTAGTATACTGACATTCCTAACATGTATCTTATAAGAGGTAAAAATGTTACCATGTTTGTTGCTGGCTGACTGTATTTTTATATCTAATGGTAGTTTTGTTATGTCCAAGCGTGATGATGTCTTGCTTTAATATTGAATTATGACATATTACCACTGCTTTTAACATAATATAACTATTCACAGACAAGACCAGTTAACCGATTATCATGGAAATAACACTCTTCGACATAAAAGGACAATGTATACTCTTATCAACTTCATATACAAGATAACACTGCTGCTTGAGAAATTAGCACAGTTTTGATACAAACCCTTGCCAAATTACGACAAAATAACACTGCATTTTAACATAATAAGACAGTATTGGTACCAGTCACCATAACATTGGAAGATAACAACGCTACCTTTTGACATAATGATGTTAAGACAAAAAAAAAAAAAAAAAAAAACCCTTTCGGACA